>JAZIFV010000019.1:0-344353 GCA_037501455.1 Lantana camara
TGTGTTTCCATTATGTGCGCATGTATTAGAACTCCCCTTGTAGGACCCCATATGGAGGATACCACATCCCCCGCACTAGGACTTAGACTCGGTTATGAAATAGGAAGTCCATGCCCGAATCCGAATCATAGCGAACGGGAGACCAACTCACACACTAGGCTAAGCGGATCTAACTTGATAAACTCAGAGTGCGGAAGCAATTTAAACAATCATCATCAGATAGTGGAAGCAATTAAATCAACATACCAAACAATTGACGGGTTCAAACAAGCATAGATACCTAATCCCGAATATCAATTCATAATCCAACATAGTAAACATCATAAGTATCATCATAATATCTATTAACATCCAAGTACTAGCTTACTAACCCAGACGGGTTTGTATCTAAGTAGATCATAAACATAACCTTCAAGTGTGAAACATAAATAAATAACATAGGTAGAGTATGCGACAAATGCATCCTAACACCAACTAGACTGACAAGTGTGACCCAGAAGACTCACTTCCGCCTAGCTCAAGCCAAAAGAACCTACAACTAAATGATAAAACGAGGGGTCAGTCAACTGATTGTGTGAGGGGGCTAACGCACACCCACAGTATATATATACAGCACAACACATAACATAAGGGTGGACTCATGAACCGAGACTAGGGTTTTGCATGCCAAAATAGTTGGAATACCCAAAATAGTATAAGTTTGGAAAACCATTTAGAGAAGCCTATCCCGTTTCACAAATCCCATACATTCATAACATATGCTCGGCGAGTACGAGCTTCCAACCTTTACTCTGCATAACCGAACAGAACATAACGCAAAATCAATCTATCCTCTACTCCAATGATGGAAGAGCCACGCGTTGGCCCTAACCATCAATAACAGAAAGACTCAGAAGGGGTAGCGAACCCACAAGTGCCCTCCCCGGCTGTACACTGAAGGCTCAAGATATCACGCCTCCCCTATCTCCCTGAGGCGCAATGATATCTCAAATGGAACTACGTACATGTATATCCCCGATGGCCCTAACCGTACCGGGGGCTCCTTACCCATAGCTCCTCAGATCCACAACAGAACAGAACAGAACCGATACCTTATATTATGGCCAACTCGCTACATAACATAAACGAAAATTTCCAAAAATAGCTTACATATGCCTTAATAATTAATTTTACAAATCCAAGGGAGGTCCACAAGGTCATAATCATATCATATCCAACACATATCTAATCATATACAGTATATAACCGCATGCAAGGATTGAAATCATCATATTAGGGTCATATGTCATTTAACTATACAAAAATCCTAAACCTCACCTTGTGCAAGTAGAGTCTGAGAGTGTGAAGGGCCAAACACTCTAAACCTCGGGCTAACCGGCACCACCAAACTCTGTGACAAGAAATACAGAATCCCAAACTTAAACTCTATATGAACCAAGTAAGACGCACGGCGTATTAAGAAATGAATGATATGTAATATGGAATGAAGTGTACACATAGGTCACGTAGCATAGTTCACATTTTCCACCAAATCATGCAATTAATGAAGTATTAAGGTTTAACAAAGCATTTGAAATCATATTAAAGCATATAAGTCATAAGGCAATTCAAACAGATCAAGCAACACGGAAAAAGGCAAGTATCCACATGAATTCATTCAATTAAATGGAGTACTATCATCAAAGATTGCAATTGAAGTCATATCATAACATATAATTCATAAAGCAACCCAAACGGATCAAGCAAACACGGAAAAGGCAAGTGTAAAGTGTAACAGTAGCTCCGGAACGGCCATTCCCATGCATAACTAAGCATGGGAACGGTCATTCCCAGAAGCCACCTAGCGAGCATTGGAACGGCTGTTCCCATCTCAAGGCAAAAACGGGAACGGCCCTTCCCGTTCTCACGTGCTGACATCATCCCTTGGTGAGAAGGGCCGTTCCGGGCACCAAGGCTAAACGGGAACGGCCGTTCCGGCCTCAGATCTGGTGCAGTCTGTGCAGAAACTTCACAGCTTCGGGAAGAAGACAACCATGGCCGAAAATGGCCGATTTCACACCATTTAAACCATAAAATTTCCACAAAAATCATATATATTATCACATAAATCATGCTGATCACATATATATCAACTTAGCTCAAGAACATTGGTGATTTTGGCAAAAACTCATACAACCCATTTTCATGAAAATCAACCTTCAACCATGGCAAGATGCATCCAAATTCACTCCTTATCATGCCATCAACAACTATAGCACATATTCAACATGGAGAAACATATGTTCATGCTCAGGAACTCAAGGATTCACCATTAGAGTCATATTCTTCAAGTTGGGCATAAATCACCATTTTCACAAGACTTCCTCATATAAGCTCATACATTCAATTTCATGCTAAGATTCATGGATAGAATTAAAGCTCACATCAAGGGAAATTCGTTGCTTACCTTAGCTCTTGATTTGATGAAGAAAAGAGGGAGATATGCGCTCTTGAAATGATAGGAAAAGCCTTAGATCTTCATTCTTCTTTGAAGCTCTCCATGGAAGATATGTCTTGTGTGAATTGAGGTTTAAAATGAAATGAGAAGGGATAAGGCTATTTATATGGTGGCTGATAGTTCTGGGTCAAGTTTAGGGTTTCCAAGATATAATATCAGGCTAAAGGCTTTATTAGGATTTGGGCTCAAATAAATGACTTTCGGCCCAATAGGTCAAAATTAAAAGGTTCAAGGTCTAAACAGTTTTCGGAAAATATAAAGTAAATTTTATTGGATCCGAATCCCCGAATCAAGTCCAATGGTGGTGTCGAAATTCGAGTTCGAATTTCCGAGCTCATATCGGTCCCAAACGCACCAAAAATTACCTAATTTAAATTAGGCCCAAACTTCTAAAATTACGAATAGGCCCAAGTCCTATTTCAAATCAACACCAACAATTAAGTTCAAGTAGTCACGTATTTAATAAATGTTGAGATTTAAACACATCAAAGGAAATTAACCACATACGTGCGTAACGTAACTCTCTCGTGATGCATACCTGTACGAATTATTGGACGGGGCGTCACAATCTCCCCCCTTAGGAGAACCTGGTCCCCAGGTTCCGTGCTCGGCTTCAAACAAACCCGGTCACAACTTCTTCATTACCTCATTAATCTCCCAAGTTGGTTCCTCCGATTTCTGTCCTTTCCACAACCCGATCTTGAATCTCGTTCGGATACTTCGCAATCATCAAGTCCGAAGTAAATTGTAATTCTTCTATCGTAAGAACAGTCGACACTTCGGTGTAGAACCAATGTCTCTTCGAGGGCATCCCGTTCTTGCTTCTTGTAGTCCGTAATCGTCGACGTGCATCATAACCAAAAAAGACAGAGAGAATCCCATCTCTCAGCACAAAAAGGCAAGAGAACCCTGTCTCTCGAACACAGAAAGCGAGAGAACCCCGCCTCTCGATCACATAAGAGAGAGCCCCGTCTCTCGAGCAGACAATTGAGAGAACCCCGTCTCTCAGCCTAAGTTGGACAGATTCCAGCATCTTCCAATATTCTAGTTCAAGAAATTCCAGCATTTCTCAAACCCCTAAATTCAAGAGAATCCAGCATCTCCGGAATATCTAAGTGCAAGAGAATCCAACATCTATCGTGTACAAAGCTTAGAAAGAATCCAGCATCTTTCTATCACATAAGTAGAGGATCCTGCGACTCTCTAACACATAAATTGAGAGAATTAACATCTCCCAAGCACGTAAACAGAGAGAATTAAATCTTTCTCACACTGAGAATGAGAGATTCTGACAACTCTCTAGCACATAAATACAATTATTGGAAGCACTTGTGCCTACGCACATCAAAATAGCACAGTTGAAAATTACAACAATCAACGCATATCACAATTATCAAGTATATCACATAATAATAAGAGTCAAATAAACGATGTATGTATGCTCGTGCCATGAATGTTTATTGTACCTTCCACTGCGGCATTCTGATCAACCTCTACTGCTTCCTCCTCTCCATCAAGGGCATATGCATGAGCCTGAATAGCTGGCCTCTTTTTTGGACAAGTGTCTATCCTGTGATCAGCAGAACCACACACCAAGCATCTACCCAAATACCTCCAACACTTCTCCAATAGATGGGAACCCTGACAGTGAGGGCAACGGGCCTGAGCTGGGGCCGGTAAAACTGGTGGCACTGTAGGAGCAGCGGTTCGGGGCTTCATGTTAATAAAGCCCTATGGATAGAAAGCTGGTGTAGAAGTAGAAGAAACATGAGTAGCGGGCTTCTTGCCCGATTCAGAACTCGAACCATACCCCAAAGAGAAGGATGGGGGCCTCAAACTCTGTCTCTAAGCCTCGATCTGAATAGCCCTCTTGGTAACTTTATCCCAAGTACTAACATTGACAGCCTGAAGTGTTCTCTGGATATCCTTTCGAAGCCCATGAAGGAAGTGACGGGCTCTGTGTGAATCAATGTCAGTGATGTGGGTAACATAGGGAGCAAGTCTCTTGAACTCCAGAATGTAGTCCTCAATAGATCTGGATCCCTGCTTTAGCTCAGAAAACTCCTGAAGCCTGCGATCTCGTGCACTATGAGGTATAAACTTCTCATGAAACTCATGCACGAAAGTCTCCCAAGTGAACTCCATGCCACTCCTCTGAAGTCTGGATCGAACTCCCTTGAGCCAGTTAGCTGCCTGCCCCTGAATGAATCGAGCAGTACAAACAGCCTTCTCTTGAGAACTCCCTGGGCAAATCTCCCAAATACCACTGATCTCAGCTAACCACTCCTCAGCCTTGATATCATCTCTTCTAAACCACTTAGGAGGGTTGTTGTTCCGAAACTCCCTATACACAGCTGAGATATCACCATCAATGGGTGGTGTCTGCTGCCTCTGATTCTGTTGCAACTGATTGAGAAGTGCCTGAACAATGTTCTCCACATTCAGTGGTGGTGGCCGAGGAGGATTAGGCGCATCCGGGGAAACCTCTAGATTACGACGTCTAGGAGGCATCCTAAAGATCTCAACAATTCCAGTACAGGTATATGCATATCGATTAGTAATTTCTCATGTCACTTAATAAATCAAACAAAGCAAGAAAGAAATGTAATACTTCACGTAATGTAAATTCGGCAAAGTGATGGAAATTCAAATGTATAGCCTATCAAACTGAGATGTACATGCACACATAACCAAGTTGTCCTATGCCGTACAACCTAGACAGACTCAACACGACACTAGAGCTCGGTTTTGCAACCTCGAGCTCTGATACCACTTAAGGATGTAGCACCCCAGATGGAGGATACCACATCCCCAGCACTAGGACTCAGACTCGGTTATGAAATAGGAAGTCCATGCCCGAATCCGAATCATAGCGAACGGGAGACCAACTCACACACTAGGCTAAGCGGATCTAACTTGACAAACTCAGAGTGCGGAAGCAATTTAAACAATCATCATCAGATAGTGGAAGCAATTAAATCAACATACCAAACAATTGATGGGTTCAAACTAGCATAGATACCTAATCCCGAATATCAATTCATAATCCAACATAATAAACAGCATAAGTATCATCATAATATCTATTAACATCGAAGTACTAGCTTACTAACCCCACACGGGTTTGTATCTAAGTAGATCATAAACATAACCTTCAAGTGTGAAACATACATACATAACATAGGTAGAGTATGCGATAAATGCATCCTAACACCAACTAGACTGACAAGTGTGACTCAGAAGACTCACTTCCGCCTAGCTCAAGCCAAAATAACCTGCAACTAAAAGATAAAATGAGGGGTCAGTTAACTGACTGTGTGAGGGGGCTAACGTACACCCACATTATATATATAGAGCACAACACATAACATAAGGGTGGACTCATGAACCGGGACTAGGGTTTTGCATGCTAAAACAGTTGGAATACCCAAAATAGTATAAGTTTGGAAAACCATTTAGAGAAGCCTATCCCATTTCACAAATCCCATACATTCATAACATATGCTCGGTGAGTACGAGCTTCCAACCTTTACTCCGCATAACCGAACAGAACATAAAGCAGAATCAATCCATCCCTTACTCCAATGATGGAAAAGCCACGCGTTGGCCCTAACCATCAATAACAAAAAGACTCACAAGGGGTAGTGAACCCACAAGATTCCTCCTCGGCTGTACACCGAAGGCTCAAGATATCACACCTCCCCTATCTCCCTGAGTCGCGCAATGATATCTCAAATGGAACTACGCACAGGTATATCCCCGACGACCCTAACCGTACCGGGGGCTCCTTACCCATAGCTCCTCAGATCCACAACAGAACAGAATAGAACAGACACCATATATCATGGCCAACTCGCTACATAACATAACAGAAATTTTCCGAAATAGCTTATATATGCCTTAATAATTAATTTTACAAATCGAAGGGAGGTCCACAAGGTCATAATCATATCATATCCAGCACATATCTAATCATATACAGTATATAACCGCATGCAAGGATTGAAATCATCATATTAGGGTCATAGGTCATTTAACTATACAAAAATCTTAAACCTCACCTTGTGCAAGTAGAGTCTGAGAGTGTGAAGGGCCAAACGGCATACAGAAGCCCAGACTTAAACTCTATATGAACGAAGTAAGACGCACGACGTACCAAGAGATGAATGATATGTAATATGGAATGAAGTGTACACATTGGTCAAATAGCATAGTTCACATATTCCACCAAATCATGCAATTAACGAAGTATTAAGGTTTAACAAAGCATTTGAAATCATATTAAAGCATATAAGTCATAAGGCAATTCAAACGGATCAAGCAACACGGAAAAAGGCAAGTATTCACATGAATTCATTCAATTAAATAGAGTACTATCATCAAAGATTACAATTGATGTCATATCATAACATATAATTCATAAAGCAACCCAAACGGATCAAGCAAACATGAAAAAGGCAAGTGTAAAGTGTAACAGTAGCTCCGGAACGGCCATTCCCATGCATAACTAAGCATGGGAACAGTCATTCCCAGAAGCCACCTAGCGAGCATGGGAACGACCGTTCCCATCTCAAGGCAAAAACGGGAATGGCCCTTCCCGTTCTTGCGTGTTGACATCAGCCCTTGGCAGGAAGGGTCGTTCCGGGCACCAATGCCAAACGGGAACGGCAGTTCCGGCCTCAGATCTGGTGCAGTCTGTGCAGAAACTTCACAACTTCGGGAAGAAGACAACCATGGCCGAAAATGGTCAATTTCAAACCATTTAAACCATAAAATTTCCACAAAAATCATATGTATTATCACATAAATATCAATTTAGCTCAAGAACAAGGGTGATTTTGGCCAAAAGTCATACAACCAATTTTCATGAAAATCAAGCTTCAACCATGGCAAGATACATCCAAATTCACTCCTTATCATGCCATCAACAACTATAGCACATATTCAACATGGAAAAACACATATTCATGCTCAAGAACTCAAGGATTCACCATTAGAGTCATATTCTTCAAGTTTGGCATAAATCACCATTTTCACAAGACTTCCTCATATAAGCTCATGCATTCAATTTCATGCTAAGATTCATGGATAGAATTAAAGCTCACATCAAGGGATATTCGTTGCTTACCTTAGCTCTTGATTTGATGAAGAAAAGAGGGAGATATGAGCTCTTGAAATGATAGGAAAAGCCTTAGATCTTCATTCTTCTTTGAAGCTCTCCATGGAAGATATGTCTTGTGTGAATTGAGGTTTGAAATGAAATGAGAAGGGATAAGGCTATTTATATGGTGGCTGATAGTTCTAGGTCAAGTTTAGGGTTTCCCAGATATAATATGAGGCTAAAGGCTTTATTAGGATTTGGGCTCAAATAAATGACTTTCGGCCCAATAGGTCAAAATTAAAAGGTTCAAGGTCTAAATAGTTTCCGAAAAATATAAAGTAAATTCCATTGGATCCGAATCACCGAATCAAGTCCAATGGTGGTGTCGGAATTTGAATTCGAATTCGAATTCCCGAGCTCATATCGGTCCCAAACGTACCAAAAATTACCTAATTTAAATTAGGCCCAAACTTATAAAAATTGCAAATAGGCCCATGTCCTATTTGAAATCAACACCAACAATTAAATTCAAGTAGTCACGTATTTAATAAATGTTGAGATTTAAACACATCAAAGGAAATTAACCACATACGTGCGTAATGTAACTTTCTCGTGACGCATACCTGTACGATTTATCGGACGGGGCGTCACACCCCTAATCAATATGACATATGGGACTCAACCATTTAGGAGAAATGGTTCATGAGACGAGCCCTATATCACATAAGTTATGATTAGAAATCACCCCAAGCTGATGAGTCCAAAAGATAGTGGGAGTGTCAACCTGACTCGTTCGAGACTTGCTCGTGTGATCACTCCCTTAAGAAGGACCCCCTTGTTTCATGAGATGCAAAGTGTAGAGTTGATACGTGCGTGATACATGGGGGTGCTTACTTATTCTAAGTAGGTACACTGAGGTGTCCCGTGTGAGAAGATTCCTAAATGGGAAAGGAAGTTTCTATATCTAGAAATTGAAGTTTCCAGATTAGGAAATATCTCACGAGTCATTGATGTGATTAAGTGATCCTTAGACTTGAGGTTCCATTGATACTTTATGAGCTAACTCTATAGTCTTAGGTGTAAGCTTTAAAGGGTGTTGCCTTGGACAACTGATTCAAGGCCTATGCTGTGGCTGTACAAGTGGCACATGAAAGTATATAAGAATCTATAAAGGACCTACACTTGCATTAGCAAGTTGATCTCTTATTGTGTAAGTCATTCATATGCCATCTAGGAGTCCTTAGCCAAGGCAGTGGATCAAGACATCAAGAAAAGAGTTTCTTGGATTGAGATCAAGTGGATATGAAATGCACTTAACATTAAGATCAAGATTATTAGGGTTCTAATTATTCCCTTAACCTAGATCTTGGTTAAGAGATGGTATGTAGGAGGATTGTATCTCACATGAATCAATGACATAAAGGTTCTGTCAAATCGAGACATTCTTATTCAGCTAGGGGTCAAACACCTGTTGCTAGACTATGGTTATTTGATCTGTGGACTGATTAATTAATTAATTGGGGTCACTGCTAATTGAATTAAGAACCTAGAGGGTCACACACAACAACCCGGTCACGTGGGTTAAGTCTTGAAATCGATTAAACGAGTTGATCGGATCAAGTGGGGGCCACACGTGTGAAATCACACGTGTGGAAGACGTAAATGACACGTGTCCCAATGGACACGTGTAGTCACGTGTAAATATGTGTATATGCTAAATAATTAATATGTTAATTATTTAATGGACTTTGATTTGATTTTGAATTAATATTAAAGTCCTAATTTGGAGAAATAAAGTCTAATAATTAATTAATTATGAATTAATTAATTATTAGTCTTCAAGTTATTTATTATTTAATAAATAAAGTAAAATAAAATATCTAAAAGAGTTAGATATTATTCTTGCTAGACAGGTTGGTCAAAAGGAGACTTTTGATCAAAGTAAGAGGCTTACTCTCTAAGCAAGATATCCCTTTCCTAAAGGATTTGGGAATCTTATTCCAAAAGGAAAAGGGGTTCGAACCCTAAGCCTATTTTATATGAGGGGTTCGAACCCCATGGATGGATGATACACAATTTCTCCTTCTCCATAATTATATACTAACCCCTTAGAGCCTAAACACCTAATATAGAACTAGCATCCTCCCTATTCAGATTGTGGTCGCGGTTGGTGGACTAATTCTCTAGAAGGCTACTATTATGAAGTCTTGAAAGATTCGAAGGATCTTTTGGGGATCAAGTCGCGTGATAGAGAGATCACGCCCCAACGGCAACAAGGGCTGGTGGAACGAATGTGAACCCAACAGAATACGAGTGAAAAAATCGAGCCAAAAAAGATGGCAAAAACCGTTCGTCCATATCTTGAAGGATGAATTTTTTCACGAGGGTTTTATAGCTTGCAGATTTCTATTTTCGCAAAACTAGGTTTCAAAGGGAGTTTTAATCATGCATTTCTCGTTTCATGTTTGTTTCTTTACACATGTTATATCGCTAGCACTTTCCCTAACATAATTTGAATCCAGGTTGGTTTGGATTATCACTATAGAGGAAACCTACTATGGAATCTGAAGTAGAAAGAAACTTTCGAGGGACGGGTTGCCATTACCGCATGAAGCACGTTTGATTGTGGCTTAAAATGTGTCAAGAAAGCGACTACCTAAGTGAGTTTCTTGATATCTACGAATCTGGAAATAGCAATTGCAAGATTCGATTCTATCTTTTGGGAAAAATTTTAAATTTTCACAGCGTTTCTGTCTCGTTTTCCCAACAAGTGGTATCAGAGCCACCTTGCAAGGCCTATTTCTGATTCGTCTCAATTATTCTGAATTTGGTAGAAATTCTTAGGCTTAGATGTGAATTGAGTATTCTTGAGTTCTTTTAGGAAGCCTGAAATACGAAATTATATTTTTCCTAAAAGTTTCTGAAAACTGTTTTCTTAAATCGTGTTTTGAAAAACTGTTTTAGTTGAAATCTGTTTAAATCGTAATTTTAATTTTGGATTGAATTGGATTTTGGAGAAACCTGTAATACAAAAGAACGAAATGCGAACCTAGGCATGCTAAGGCATAACACACCTAGGCTCGCGCATCACCGCCCAATACCTCCCGCAATCGCTCGGGAGCCGTTCTAGGCACGCCTAGGCGCACCCGACCAGCTCTTCCTGCAACCGTGCGGGAGCGTCCGAGCGTTCTACCTCCCCGTCTGCACAGGCTGCTGCACGCAAAGCGTGCATGCGCACTCGTGCGCATTGCTGTGTGGCGATGCTTCATGCGGGTGGGACTCCGATTTTGTGTTTTCGTATTTTCGGTCCTTGAAATCCCGATTTAATTTTTTTGAAAAATTTTGTTTTATTAAATTAAAGTTATTTTTGAAACAATTGTTGAAATTAGGATTTTGAGAAATTAAAACAATTTAAAATTTGGAAAATTACAAACTTTATTTTCTGAAAATATTGAAGGAATAAAATTATTAATTTTTAGAAATTAATTTGAATTTTATTAGTTTATTGTTTTTCGGGTTTTATAGAAAAGGCTCTTGAACAAGAATTGCATCTAAGTCGTGTTTTAAGATATTAGGGCTTAAAGCAAGAATTTTAATATATTGGTTAAATTTAAATTCTTGCAATTTTGGCATGCTAGGTGATCATGGGTTTAGTCTTATGAATGGTTTTAATTTATGCACATGGATGGTTTAAATTGGGGTTGGAGCCCCATAGTTGAGTTTTTTTTTTTCAATTGGGGTTGGTGCCTCACTTATGTGCGTACTGTTATGTGTTTATTATGTGGCTTTCCATATTACTGTTTTTGAGGCCGGGGTATGCCCTGTGTAATTGTCTAAGGCCAATATGAAGATTGAGCCTTATTACTTTATGTCTTTTTCTTTTTATTGTAATTTGAGAGTAGAGATAGGTGGTGAGGTCTTTTTCTTTCATTTTGGAGACAATGCATCCATGGAGTAAGATGGATCCACACAACAAGTAACAAGATGGAGGCCATAAGTGAAGACCTCTCGAAGTGTTAGTGAGGATTTCTATTATTGTAATGGATAAGACATCGTTTTATTTCCAATTCCCTTATGTGATTTAAACTGTTTTATGTGGCATGTATGTTAGAACTTGTGATTGTGGAGTGGCTCCCACATATCACCCATAAGATAGGTAGAACCCATGATCATCACATGTTAATATCAGGCTAGGACATGTTATCTGCTATGTGCTTGTGTGAAATGCATTTAAGTTTTACTTGCATTAATCAAGACTAATAAAATTGGATAACATATATGTTGGTGAGGTCGAACCGGACAACTCTCTGGTTACATCGAATATTCCTATTAAATATTAAGCTAATTTTTGAAAATGGGTGTTTAATTCAAGGTGCAAACTTTGAATTAAATTTCTAACATTCCATCAATAGGATTTAAGTTTAATAAGGGAAGCTAGTTGCTGTGCATGAGTCGTGGGGTGACTATGTGAAACCTATTAGTTCTTAGTTTCCTAATTGATCATTTCAATGATCAATATTTCGAGGTTAATTTTGGTAAGGGCGATATCCGCGAGTCGTGGGTTGTTCGAACTAGGTTTTGATCTTGATCTTATGATTGATGGGTCTAGCTTAACACCTAAGTAAATATGGATGTCGCACGAGTCATGGGTCCATATTGAAAGAAAGGTGATGCAAAAATATTACTAAGAATTCCACAGTATTGGAATTGGTAAGGTGTACCTACCTTAGGCTTTATTAAGAATGTTCTCGGGTCGTGGGTTCGAAATAAAGTGCTTAGGATCTTAGTATCCATTGGGATAACAAGTATCCTCTAAGATCTTTGGAAATTATTGATCTTCTAAAAACAGTGGGAGCTACATAGATTAAAGACCTAATCTAATGTATATCGTTATTATTCAGCATGCTTGTAACGCCCCGAGTTTTCACACGTGCAGGTAAGAGTTACGTGTGCATTTACATTTAATTATATGATTTTATATCTTGATTTATTAATCGAATTCGTTTCTAATTTGATTTAATTGTTTAAATTTTATATGAATTCCAATGTGTGCTTTGAATATATGAATGAATTTGTGAGAATGTGAATTTCATGAATTCGATGTTGTTTGAATGAAATTACATGTTTCGTGTAATCCGTGGGCTTGATTGTAACTTATTTGAATGTTTTGGACTCAATTAGAAATTGGGTTTGGGCTTAATTGCCACTTTTTGAAAGTTTAGGGACCTAATTGAATATTAGGTAACCCCGAACGGTTTTCGCGATATCTTGAGCTTCGGACCTCGAAATCGAGATCCATAACCGGCATTGAACTTGTTTCGACGATACCTATCCATTAAACTTGGCCTTATACTTTTTTGATACTGTTCGAACCTCCGACAACGAATCTTTCCACGACCTCGACCTTATAACTTGTTTGAACCGTTTACTAAACGAACCGGACTTGAACCGACCCGTATTCTACCCATTTTATCACTAAATATCAGCAAATTTCTCCTCCTTGCTTCCACTTTTGATCAATCAATTCATCATCCAAGAGACAAGAGAAAGCTCCAAGGAAACCCTCCATTGTTAATCATTCAAACCCTAAGCTCAAGATCAACTTTCATCCAATCCCCTTCCAAGGTAAGGTATGGATTGTTTTTCCCTCGTCCTCCTCTCCATTTTCTTCCGATTATATCTTGTTATGAGTTGGGGAATCATGTGTTATGAGAAAAGCTTGAAAATAAATTATATGATATGAATTCTTGGTTCCATGTCTTTCCTTGGTTTTAAGTGAGAGTTGATGCATGGAATGTGTTGCTTGTAACTTCCTTATCATTTCTATATGCTAGGATTTTGTGTTGGTTGATTATAACATGATTTGCCATTGATGAAGCTTGAAGCTTCCATGGATGAAAGCTTGATATTGAGTGATCTTTTGCCAATCTTATGCATGAATTCTTGTATATATGAATGAATTGCATGTTATATGTGAATTATGTGGAGTGAAATCATGTCTAAGAGTATATAAGAGCTTCCTTATAGCTGCCCCTGCTTTTGCAAGCTTTTCCCTCGAGAAACAGAGCTGCTGCTCTGTTTTCCTTGGCAAGACGATGAGCTGGCCGTGTCAGCTTTGAACTGAAAATGGACACGGTCGTGTTGGGCTCTCGACTTTGATTTTTTTTTTCTGAATTTAACCTCGGACACGACCGTGTCCAATTTCTTTGAAAACTCAACACGGCCGTGTCAAGCCCTCGACTTTGATTTTTTGGATTTTAAACCTCGGACACGGCCATGTCCGTTTCCTTTGAATACTCAACACGGCCGTGTCATTTGAAATGGCAGCTTTGGGGGAACTCTTTGTTGGAAAACACGAATCAGAAAGCAGCGGAATTTAAAAAATTTTCCCAACAAAAAGGATCTTGAACTCGCAATCGTGTATCCAAATTCGTAAGGATAGAAAACTTACTTTTCTTTTATTCTTTCTTGAAGCGTTTCAAGCCACCCAAGAACGCTCTTCTCACGGCTTGATCCCCTCTCCTTTGGTAAAGCTCGAATCTTCAAACTTCTAACTTGAAGTCTCTAGAGAAATTCCACCAACTTGATCACAATCTAACTAGTAAGGATGCTAGTTCTCTAGTTAGTGTTTAGGCTTAACCTAGGGTTTAATTTAATCTTGGAGAAAGGAAGGTGTTCAACACATGAACCAAGAATTGTCCATTAGCTCTAAAGGGGAGCATAAGCTCCCCTATATATAGGAAAGGGGAGGGGCGGCCGAACCTAGTCCTAATGGACAAAGGATTTGGTCCCTCTCTCTCCTATTACTTGATGATCAAGTATTTTCCAACTTTGACTTTGAATTCTAATTCAAGTCAACTTTTAAGAGAGCTAAAAATATCCAAACTATTTTTGGATAATTTTATACTTTATTTATTATAAAATAAATAACTTATTTTTATCTAATTAATTAATTCATAATTAATTAACTAGATTATTTTCTCCAAAATTAGACTTTCTTTTTAATTCAAAATTAAACCAAAGTCTATTAAATAATTAACTAATTAATTATTTAATATATATATATAATATATAATATATATATACACACGTGTGTGACACGTGTCACTCACGTGAGCCACACGTGTGACTTCACACGTGTGGAACCCTCTTGGCCCGATTAACTCGTTTAATCATTTTCAAGCCTCAACTCATGTAACCAAGTTGTTGTGTGTGACCCTCTAGGTTCTCAATTCAATTAGCAGTGACCCTAATTAATTAATTCACTAATTAATTAATCAGTCCACGAGGGTGAGCAGTGAGAGCTTTGTCGGGTTCTTTTTGTCTACCAGGTGGGTTTTTCTTCTATTAGTTAACAATATGACCCCGAACACCTAATGTGCAAGATTTTGGCAAAAACCCTATATAGGTATTTATACCAAGTTTTAACGAACACATGTTTTAAACGAAAGCCTTTTTCTTGAATATCCTACCAAAAGTTTGGCGAGTAATAAATGAGTGATCATAATGAATGGGGGCCCGGAACTAAGTGTAGTGGTGAACCGGGGAAGCTTGGGCTGACGGGAACCCATTTATACTAGTTCCAACAATTTCGGCAACCTGGATTTCACTAGGAGATTAGTGAATGAAAGGGGACCCGCGCTTTTGGGGATTCATGTACCCCTCTAGCATTAATGAATGAGGGTTCGGGCCTTGCAAACCCGTTCCCTACCCGGAGGAAAAAGGAGTATATGAATGATCGAATGAATGATCTAATGAATGTGCACGAAAGAATGAATGCATGAACGAATGAATGAATGAATGAATGATTAATGAATTACACGAGGCGGTGGTTGGAGATAATGCACGCCCCCTCGCCGGGCCACTGACCTAATGAATGAAATGAATTGTTATAATCCTATTCGTTGTATTTTATTTCCCACTTGGGAAAAATGCTTCTAAACCTCGAATAAGGATTATAACTTGCATGTACGTGTTTAAATTCCGCAATATTATGATATTATGCCTATCTTTTTATACCCACCAGTCTGTCTAAGACTAAACCCGGAGTTATTTCAGTTATTTTTGCAGGAAGGGGATGCTAGGCGGGATGCGAGTCGGGAGGAGAGTCTTGCTTAGTGTCTAGCCTTTCCTTTACACGCATATGATTACATTTTTGATCATTTTGGATTTTGTATATGTATGTAGCGTACATGGATATGGTACCTATATGTATCTTATACGAATTATTAGTACATAGAGCGTATAGCTCAATATATATGGAATACATGTTGGTACCTAGAGCATTAGCTCAGTATACGATATATGAATTATTGCTTCCGCGTTTCCATTGCTCTGATTGTTGTTGTTGTTGTTGGGGTTTAAGTTATAGGCTAGTCCCGCCTGGCTTAGCGAGTGTGTATGTCTCCGTTCGCTATGATTTGGCACGTGTATGGAAATCCATTTCATATACGGGTAGGGTCATGGTGCGGGGGATGTGGCGTCTCGCGCTCGGGTGTTACATCCTTTGAGTGGTATCAGAGCCCAGGGTTGCAAAACGTGGGTTCTAGTGTCGTGTTGAGTCAGTAGGTCGTTCGGCTGCAGGAATTACTTGTTAAAGTGGAGCATTTGCATTTTATATGATTAGGTGTTTTGATTCTTGACTTGAATGATTGAATGGATTTATTGCATTGTCACGCATGGACTAAATATGGCATGCATGTTAGTGTTTGAATTGATAGGATGCCTCCGAGAAGACATCGGGAAAGGTCTCCAGGTCATCATCATCATAGAGATCGTTCTCCTAATCCTCCACAACCGCCTATGAATATGGAGCACTTTATGGAGGCGGTATATAATTACGTGGAACATAGAAGGGCTCAGGATCCTCCAGTACAACCACAGGCTGAACATCAAGCACCTCCTCATAATAACCCGAGAGATCATCATGGGTTGTTTTTGAGCTATAATCCTTTAAGGTTTTCGGGTTCTGTTGATGATGCAATATCGGAAGGATGGCTCACAAGGATTGAGAGGATTTTTAATGTTCGACAATTTACCTCTCAGGAGAAGGCCCAGTTTGCTATTTTTCAATTGGACGGAGAGGCTTATGATTGGTGGGAACGTACTAGAGAGAAGCTGGAAGTGGAAGGGGAAGAGGTTACTTGGGAAGTCTTTGTAAGGGAGTTTCGAGAGGCTTTTGTGCCCGAGGTCGTTCGAGAGAGAAAAGAACAACTATTTATGGATTTGAAACAGGGAACTCGAACGGTGGCTCAATATCTTTCTCTTTTCAACAGGCTTGGAAAGTATGTACCTCACATTACAAGGGACGAAAAGAGAAAGGCAAAGAAGTTCATTGCAGGATTGAGGCAGGATCTGAGGCATAGGCACGCGGGCCATAACTTTGAATCTTTTGCTGACACTGTACAAAGGGCACTGGTGTTGGAAGAGGAGTACAAGAAAAAGGACCCCATACCTCGCATGCAAATAGGACAAGGGTCGGGGTTTGGAAAGGGGAAAAGGCCTATGGTATCTCCTCCTCAGCCATTTTAAGGGCAAAACAAGAGGTTTCGACCTACAGGAGTTGCACCGCCGAAGCCACAAGTACCTCCAGCTACTTCTGATCCTCGGCATGATAGGTCACCCTGTTTATATTGTGGAGGCCCGACTCACACCTACAACACTTGCAGAAGGAGTTTGGGACAGTGTCTGATTTACGGGAAAATGACGCATATGGCTAATACTTATCCAGACAAGACTCCAGGCTACCAACCGGGAGTTCAGAGGCCGATGATCCCAGCTCGTGCATATGCCCTTGCGGGTGAAGAGCAAAATGTGGAAGCTAATCCCAATGCCATGGTGGAAGGTACGATATGCATCCATAACACGAACATACGTGCATTATTTGACCCTGGCGCTACTCATTCTTTTATATCTTGCAAATTAGTTGATACTTTGTGTTTGCCTGTTATATGTTTGAATGCTTGTTATGTGGTGAGTTCGCTGTTGGGTGGAAGTCTTGAGACGGATCGGGTGGTCAGAGATTGTGTGTTTGGGTTTGAAGGCAGAGAATATCGAGCAGATTTAGTGGTAATACCGATGAACAGATATGGGGTGATTCTGGGAATGGATTGGTTGTTTCGGTATCACGCCACGGTTGATTGTTTCACCAAGACAGTTAAGTTGGGAGAAGAAGTGGTAGTAGGGAAAGAATCAGAGATTGCTCCTCTTTTATCGTTCACTGAAGCTCACAAGTTGATAAGGAACGGAGCTATGGGATATGTTGCTCATATTTTGAATAACCCAAAAGATCAGGCAAAGTTGGAAGAAACTGAAGTGGTGAAGGAATATCTTGAGGTGTTTCCCGAAGTTTTAGGTTCTTTGCCTCCGGATCGAGAGATCGAATTTGTAATAGACTTATATCCGGGATCTGAACCTTATTCTAAGACTCCTTACCGGATGGCACCGGTAGAGTTACAGGAGTTGAAAGTTCAGTTGGAAGATCTTCTTAAGAATGGTTATATTCGACCGAGTTCATCACCATGGGGCGCGCCGGTTCTCTTTGTTAAGAAGAAAGATGGAACTCTAAGGATGTGCATTGACTACCGGGAGTTGAATCGGATGACTGTAAAGAATAAGTATCCATTGCCTAATATAGAGGATTTGTTTGACATGCTACAAGGGTCAAAAGTGTATTCCAAGCTCGATTTAAGGTAAGGATATTATCAGTTAAAGATTAAGGAGGAAGATATTCCTAAGACAGGATTTAATACCCGGTATGGACATTATAAATTCGTAGTGATGCCATTTGGATTAACTAATGCACCGGCAGCTTTTATGGATATGATGCACCGACTTTTCCGCCCGTATTTGGATAAGTTTGTCGTGATCTTCATTGATGATATTTTGGTATACTCAAGGTCAGAAGAGGATCATGCTCGGCATTTGAGATTGGTATTGGAGACTTTAAGAGATAACCAGCTTTATGCCAAGTTCAGTAAATGCGAGTTTTGGATTGACAGGGTGAGCTTCTTGGGACATATCATTTCGAGCAAAGGGTTAGAAGTGGATCCTTCAAAAATAGAGGCAGTTTCATAGTGACAGAGTCCTAAGAATGTTTATGAGATCCGAAGTTTCTTGGGTCTAGCCGGTTGTTACCGAAGATTTGTTAAAGACTTCTCTAAGATTGCGGCTCCGTTGACCCGATTAATTAAGAAAGAGGTTCGGTTTGAATGGGATGAGAAGTGTGAAGTTAGTTTTCAGCTCTTGAAGGATAAGTTAACTTCTGCAACGATACTTGCACTTCCGGATGGTATTGAAGGGTTTATGGTGTACACGGATGCTTCTCATGAAGGCTTAGGTTGTGTTTTGATGCAAAACGGGAGAGTAATTGCTTATGCCTCTAGGAAATTGAAAGAGCATGAGAAAAATTATCCCGCTCACGACCTTGAACTTGCAACGGTGATTTTTGCCTTAGGGAAGTGGAGACATTATTTGTATGGAACTTCTTTTGAGATTTTCACCGATCACAAGAGTCTTCAGTACTTATTCTCTCAGAAGGATTTGAATAGAAGACAGCGAAGATGGATGGAGACTCTCGAGGACTATGATTGTGTGATTAAGTATCACCCAGGCAAAGCTAACGTGGTCGCTGATGCATTGAGCAGGAAGGCTAGTGTATCCAATTTGAAGATAAAAATTGGACAACCAATGGAGTTGGTTAAGATAAAGGCTCGTATTGGTAACATCTCAATACGTTCAGAGTTAAGGCAACAGATATTTGAGGCACAACGGACGGATGTTGAGATTCAGAAGTTGATTGAAAAGGCTCGATCAGACTCCGAGTGTCTGTTTGGATTCGATGATACGGGAATCTTTCGATTTAAGAACAGAGTGGTAGTTCCAATGGGGTTGAGAAGAGCTATTTTGGATGAAGCTCATAAAACTGTGTATTCGGTACATCCTGGTGGAAACAAGATGTATCGGGACTTGAAACCGTATTACTGGTGGAATGGATTGAAAAGAGATGTGGTGAATTATGTGAAGCAGTGTCTGACTTGTCAGTTAGTGAAAGCTGAGCATCAGAAGCCGTCAGGATTGTTACAGCCACTACCTATTCCCGAATGGAAATGGGAACAGATAGCAATGGATTTTGTATCGGGTTTACCTAGAGTGAAGGGTGGATTCGACGGAATTTGGGTAATTGTGGACAGATTAACCAAGTCAGCGCATTTTCTTGCAGTTTGGATGTCCGATAAGATAGGTAAGTTGGCTAAGAGGTATTGTGATGAGATTGTTCGGTTACATGGAGTGCCAGCTAGTATTGTTTCAGACAGGGATCCGAGATTTACTTCCAAGTTTTGGCAGGAGTTACAGAAGTGTCTGGGGACTAAGCTCCAGTTCAGTACAGCTTTTCATCCACAGACGGATGGGCAATCTGAAAGGTTAATCAGATATCTTGAGGACATGTTAAGGGCGTGTGCGTTGGATTTCTCGAGTTCTTGGAACGAACAACTGCCCTTGATTGAGTTTGCTTACAATAACAGTTATCAAGCTTCTATAGAAATGGCACCGTATGAGTTTCTTTATGGAAGGAAGTGCCGATCCCCGTTGTTTTTCGATTTGGAAGAATGGAAGTGGAATAAGCAAGAAGGGGTACAAAGAGGTGAAAGGAAAGATAAACCTTCCAAAGCTATTCAGGATACTATCGAAAAAGTTCAGATTGTTCGACAACGGATGAAAGCAGCTCAAGATCGACAGAAAAGTTATGCAGATAAGCGAAGGAAAGATCTTGAATTTGAAGTTGGGGTTAGGGTATTCCTGAAAGCTTCACCTCGGAAAGGATTTACCCGAATTGGGAAAGGAGGAAAGTTGAATCCCCGATATTTGGGACCTTATGAGATTTTGGAGAGAATCGGAGATACAGCTTGTAGATTGGATTTGCCTCGAAGTTTAAGGGGTATTCACAATGTCTTCCATGTATCACAACTTCGGAAGTACTATCCCGATGAATCAGTGATCATACCAGTTGAAGAGGTTGAGCTTGAACCGAATCTCACTTTCGTTCAGAAACCAGTTAAGATTCTAGATCGGAAATTTCAGGAACTTCGGAACAGACGGTTTCCCTTGGTGAAAGTGTTATGGCGAAGTGATAAGACGGAAGAAGCCACGTGGGAAACGGAAGAGAAAATAAAGAAGTTCTATCCCGAATTGTTTCCGACTAAGCAATGAATCCGAGGACAGATTCTCTTTAAGGGGGAGAGGTTGTAACGCCCCGAGTTTTCACACGTGCAGGTAAGAGTTACGTGCGCATTTACATTTAATTATATGATTTTATATCTTGATTTATTAATCGGATTCGTTTCTAATTTGATTTAATTGTTTAAATTTTATATGAATTCCAATGTGTGCTTTGAATATATGAATGAATTTGTGAGAATGTGAATTTCGTGAATTCGGTGTTGTTTGAATGAAATTACATGTTTCGTGTAATCCGGGGGCTTGATTGTAACTTATTTGAATGTTTTGGACTCAATTGGAAATTGGGTTTGGGCTTAATTGCCACTTTTTGAAAGTTTAGGGACCTAATTGAATATTAGGCAACCCCGAACGGTTTTCGCGATATCTTGAGCTCCGGACCTCGAAATCAAGATCCGTAACCGGTGTTGAACTTGTTTCGACGATACCTATCCATTAAACTTGACCTTGTACTTTTTCGATGCCGTTTGAACCTCTGACAACGAATCTTTCCACGACCTCAACCTTATAACTTGTTTGAACAGTTTACTAAACGAACCGGACATGAACCGAACCGTATTCTACCCATTTGATCACTAAATATCAGCAAATTTCTCCTCCTTGATTCCACTTTTGATCGATTAATTCATCATCCAAGAGACAAGAGAAAGCTCCAAGGAAACCCTCCATTGTTAATCATTCAAACCCTAAGCTCAAGATCAACTTTCATCCAATCTCCTTCCAAGGTAAGGTATGGATTATTTTTCCCTCATCCTCCTCTCCATTTTCTTCCGATTATATCTTGTTATGAGTTGGGGAATCATGTGTTATGAGAAAAGCTTGAAAATAAATTATATGATATGAATTCTTGGTTCCATGTCTTTCCTTGGTTTTAAGTGAGAGTTGATGCATGGAATGTGTTTCCTGTAACTTCCTTATCATTTCTATATGCTAGGATTTTGTGTTGGCTGATTATAGCATGATTTGCCATTGATGAAGCTTGAAGCTTCCATGGATGAAAGCTTGATATTGAGTGATCTTTTGCCAATCCTATGCATGAATTCTTGTATATATGAATGAATTGCATGTTATATGTGAATTATGTGGAGTGAAATCATGTCTAAGAGTATATAAGAGCTTCCTTATAGCTGCCCCTGCTTTTGCAAGCTTTTCCCTCAAGAAACAGAGCTGCTGCTCTGTTTTCCTTGGCAAGACGATGAGCTGACACGGCCGTGTCAGCTTTGAACTGAAAATGGACACGGCCATGTTGGGCTCTCGACTTTGATTTTTTTTCTGAATTTAACCTCGGACACGGCTGTGTCCAATTCCTTTGAAAACTCAACACGGCCGTGTCAAGCTCTCGACTTTGATTTTTTGGATTTTAAAGCTCGGACACGGCCGTGTCCGTTTCCTTTGAAAACTCAACATGGCCGTGTCATTTGAAATGGCAGCTTTGGGGGAACTCTTTTATTTCTTGTTTTGCATTTATTACTCGTAATGGTGGATTATATGTAACGTGATTATATTAAATCTATGTTTTATGATTGATTTATTATATTGATAACCTTATGAATGAAAGTACGAAAGTATGAACGATATGACCGGGAACGAATACGATTTTTATCGTATAATGAACGAAACTTGTTGAATTATGTGTTTAATTGGATTCTATGACATTTATGACCATAATTGAACATATTATCGCATTTTAAGCATTCCTTAACATGATATTGCATAGCCGAGCGTCTAATGTGGTCATGATTGAGTCTCACACTACCTTTGTCACACAGATCTTGATCCTGTAGGAGACGAGGGTGAGCAGTGAGAGCTTTGTTGGTTTCTTTTTGTCTACCAGGTGGGTTTTTCTTCTATTAGTTAACAATATGACCCCGAACACCTAATGTAGCACCCCGCACGTGAGGCACCACATCCCCCGCACTATGGCTCGACACGAGTAACGAAACAGTAACTCCGTACCCGTATCAAACCATAGCGAACGGGAGACAAACATAAAAACCTTTCTAAGCCAGGCGGAGCTAGACCCTGAAATGATTACTAATCCACAACATATAATGCAGCAAAGCCAAAGTTCAATCATAAGTAGAATTCGGGCTCTTCAGGCCTCTTTTAAAACATAGCAAGTCCCAATCGAATCAATTCAATAATAATTTCATAAATGTTCAAGTTCGGGATACTAAGGAATCGAATCATACAGAAATCTAATACATGAGTGAGTGCAAAGACTCTCCTAACCTAACTCGACCAATTTAAAGACTCCAAACACCTCCGCCTAGCCGAAACTCCAAACTCCAACCTGCACACTAAAAAGATTGGGGAGGGAGAGGGGTCAGTCTCTAGAAGACTGAGTGAGCAGGAGCGATACATATATATAAAACATGCACACGCAAGTCATAAATCCCGAGCAAGGTTTTATTTGAATTCAGTTCCCAAAAAGGGCAAGAAAATAGATAAACAATGCTCGACTTTTATGACTAATTCATATTAAATTCATTACATTCATAAATCGTACATAAATATAAGGCTCGGCGAGTGAGCGTGCACAACCTCCATCCAAACTCCGACCGTGTACGACAAATATCAATAATATTTTAATTAGGTGATCATGCGATATATCATAATACACACAATTCATATATCAAATCCTAAATCATATTCGTTTGGGCAATCCGGTTCCCGGCCTTCCCGCACGGTGCCTATCAATCATAACATATTCAAAATCATAAGTATAAATTATATTATAACCAACCTTCTTCCTCCGGGTGGTGGACGGGTTAGCAAGACCCGACCACCTCTGTCAATGGCCAAT
Source organism: Lantana camara (assembly GCA_037501455.1). Lineage (NCBI taxonomy): Eukaryota > Viridiplantae > Streptophyta > Magnoliopsida > Lamiales > Verbenaceae > Lantana > Lantana camara. The sequence continues at coordinate 23,641 of JAZIFV010000019.1, forward strand.
GGGGTTACATGAATCCCCCAAGGGCACTCAGCTCCCATTCCCCGCTAAATCTCCTAGCGAGGGCCGGTATCACCGTAGTAAGTTGGGACTAGTATATCGGATCCCCGTCAGCCCTTGCTTCCTCGGTTAGCCACATATACTAAGTCCCGGGGCCCGATAAGTAATAAGTAATAAATGTGTCTCGCCAAAATATATTAATACATACCTATGATACATACTATAAGAAATCATACCTTACCTTGTAACTCGGCATATGCTATATACGTACCTCTCCGTGTCATCCTAATCCATAGCTAGCATGACGACACACGGTTTGGAGCATAGCCTCATTACAAAACCATTTTTAAGCTTATATACGCTCATACGTATAATTCAGAAGAATTTACTCGATAACTTCATTTGAAAACCATATATATATATAAGCATAAGGTTTTGGCCAAAGCTTTTCACATAAGGGTTGTAGGGTTTTGTTACATAGCTAAAACGAAAACCACCCTCACCTGAACCGTGACGAAACAAGGAACGGGTTAACAAGTGCTCGAACGATCAAAAGCTCTCCACCCTGGAGACAAACTGTACAAAAGACCACAAGACGTGTTCGTGAGACTCAAGACTCTAAATGAACCATATAAGACGCACGGCAATGCTCACACATGATATGAAGACATAAAGATCATATTAAGTCATGAAAATCCTATAACCAATTTGTTCACTTGTTCAATCATAAATCATTCAATTCATACTCCCAATCCAATAATTCAAGAATCCAAATGAGGGCACAAAACATGTTCAAGCTCTTCCATAATGTTACCATATACTTCATACTACATAACATAGCATATATTCAAGGTTGGGCAATCAAGAAGAAGTGATAAGATATAGAAAATAAGCGAGGCGATTCATAAACGACACATAAACACCCATAACCGGCATCAAGTAAAAGCATGCCTATAGCACATCCAAATGCCATGAAATTAAACCAAGATACTCCTAACACATAGTACAACAAGTTCATAGTTCAACATAAAGGGAGATAAAGTCATTAAGGAGGGGAAACAAATCAAAAACCGAAGAGGAAGTGACGAAGACTGCGCATGGGAAGTGACACGGGGGTGTCACCTCCCTTAGCCAAACTGAGCCACGGGCGTGGCTCAGTACAGAACTGAGCAGAGGGTGTGACACGCCCGTGTCTCACTCTTATGAGTAAATGTGACACGGGGGTGTCACGGTACAGAACCAAAACCGTTCATAAGGTTTTTCCGGCAAAACTGATCCCTTACAAACTCAATCCAAAAGCATATCAAATGAACTCCAAATGCTCTGAAACTTAATATGCAGCATATTTGGCATGTTATGGACATTTTTCATTTAGAGTGCAAAAGCTAAATCATACGTTAAGATCATCGAATCCATGCAACAAAACTGGGTCGCCAAAATGGCACATATGAAACCTAATGACTCTATCATGCCTTGATCAAGTACTTAGGGGTTGAGTTTGGATCTGAAACTTTGGGGCATGCATGCTAACATACAAAACAACTAATATACATCCTATATATGCAAAATGGTACAATTTAAAGCACATTAGAATGATCAACAAGTTACAAAATGTAACAGCAACAATTCTGTCAACAATCATGCATAAGAACAAGCCATGTACTTCGGTTTTGAGGCTTCAAATGGAACCAAATACTTAAAGCATGAAGGCTAACATATAGAACAATGAGTGTACATCAACTCCATGCATTTTCACACAAAATGGAGGCCATATGATCATGCAACAACCCCAAATTTCACACAGCAGTTCGAAAACAGGGGAAATAGTTTGATCATCAAGTTTGAAGCTCCATATCTCATAATTTTATAAAAGGAGCAAGAGATGAAATCCTCATAACATCCTATACTATCAGTTAGGAAGGAAATAAGCCAAGAAACAAACTCATATACTCATTTACAAGCAAGGAAATCGGCTACACAAGCAAACAAGGTCATAAGAGCAAATTTCCCCAAAACCCTATTCATGCTCTTAGCCCAAACCCTAACCAAATCTGATCCAAATCATGATGTAAAGAGATGAAATCAAGTATAATAGAGTAGAGAAGACATAAACATTCATACCTTGAAGATTTGGTGAAGAAAAATGGTGATTTGAGCTCAAAATCACAAAAGGGCCAAGGTCTTCCTCCTTTCTCCTCTTCTCCCTTCTCTCGATCAGTTGCAGAATGAGAGGAGATATTTTGGCTCGGTTTTAGCAGCTAAAAGGGAGAGGAAGGAGTTAACTCAAGGTAGGTAAGTCATGGTTAAGGTATGGTTAAGTTAAGAGGGGGTTATGGGGTCCCACCATGAAGACTAGTCAACATAAGGGCTCTTCTTGCACGAGTTGTCCGTTACGGTTGGATTTCAGAGGTCTTAATGATTTCAAAAAGGTATGAGGCTTGTTCCATTGTCTCCGAATCGTCGATACGAAGGCAACGGAGTTGACGGAATTCGAATCCGAATTCCCGAGCTCAAGATATCACGCACGGAACCAAGGGTGCGCTAATTGCTCGTTAGCCCCCGATTTGGTTCCACAATCAAAATTAAATTCTTAAACACGTCAAATAAATCCGAAAACATAAACCGAGCACGTAGGCATGTTCATAACACATATATTTACGACATACTGAATTTTCATACCAATCCGATATCAATACATATGTGAACGAAGCGCAAATAGCACACTCATGCGCATGAACGAATTCATATAGTTATAAATAATTTACTAAACCTAAATTCCACATTAATTAAATTAAAACCAACTAATAACATGTTGAAATTAATTAACGAAATTACCGAAATATTTAAGGCAACATAAAACCCTAATTAAGAATTTAACACTAAGTATCAAAGTAGAAATAAAATGAATTAAATTAAATATTAATAGTTTATAGTTTAAATCAAATAAAAACACTTATGAACAAGTAATCATATAATTAAATAATTAATTTACGCAATTTATAAACAAATACGCCACATTATTTAAACTGAAAAACTGGGGCGTTACAATCTCTCCCCCTTAAAAAGAATCCGTCCTCGGATTCAAAACACGCTTGAAATCAAACAATGAGAGATTCCCCCATCTCTCACAAGCAACAAGGAGAGAGCCCCGTCTCTCGAGCAGCAATGAGAGAACCCCGTCTCTCCAACAACAATGAGAGAACCCCGTCTCTCGCAAGCAAAGAGAGTACCCCGTCTCTCAAACAAAATAAGAGAATCCCCGTCTCTTAACCGAAAATAAAACAAGGAAGTCTCCAATACTCCCAAGCAACTCACGCAAAACCAAATTTAAAATCACGTAAGGCATCCAAAGCAAGTAATAAATGTCACCCATATTGGTTACCAATTACTCCAAGTAATTTTAACACCGTGCAGATCAAAACACTTAACATAAGAATTATAAAGTTAAATTTGCGTGGATGCATGTATCATGAATGCTATAAGTACCGTTCACCGAAGTTTCAAAGTTTAGAACTGAGAGTTGTCGTTGTCCAGTGTAGGATCTATCTCTTGGATCCGTTCTGACTTGTACTATTTCCAGTCTTCACCATTTCCCACAATCTTCGTTCGACCATCCAATTCTTTTTAATCAACCGAGCTTGACTTCCCGAATGCCCTTAGACCACCCGTCTCAAAGTTAGGTTCATAGCTACTATCTTACTCATATCGAAGTCTAAAATATCCTCGAGAATAACTACTCCTGACAATCTTGACGATTCGATCCCTACCTTGGGGTATTCGTCATTAGGATCTACCTTAGCAAATCCATTCATTCCCTTTTACCCCTTCAGGTTATATTTGGCATCTAACTCCACATTTCTTGAATCGAAGATAGAGTGTTCTTGATGACTCTTGAAGTTTGATGTAAATCCTCCAATGATCATCTTCTCCGGTTTGGTTGCTTCCGGATTCTCCTTAATTTGCATCCCCGTTGTTGCTATTGACATATTTATTCGAGCACTACTTCCATCCTCCATTTCATCTCTTGGTCGTGCTCTCCCCCTTAAAATTTTTCTCTTTCATATCGAACTCCCTCAATCTTTCTTCCCTATTCTTATTCGATCCGAACACCCCAAAGATGAATCTAATCTGACTTTCCTTCGGAGGTCCTTTCCACTAACCTATCCCTTACCTAAAGTTCCTTATTTCCTAGTCGTCTTTCTTGTCATGTGCCACATCATTATTTCTTTTCCCTTAACTCAGATATGGTTCGAGCGAGGATATGCTTGACAATTGAGATGCCAGATCTTCCTATCAAGTAAACACTAAAATGCATGTCGGGTAAAGATGGCAATGCATGTGTCACGTTTACATCAAGCAATTATACAATACCTTAGCGCAACAAAACCATTTAGAAATGCACGGATAACATAAGATCAAGAGAATAGATAATTAATGCAAAATATGATGCACGTGCTATGAATGCTTTGGAACCTGTCACCGATGTGGGATGTTATTATTAGCTCGGTAGCTTTCCTCGTTCTTCCGATCCCAAGGTCACTTGACCTGATAATTATTCCTTACCATTCCCACGGTCTTCAAGTTTTCCATGAGTCTGTTGGCATCACTTGTATCTTCCACTATCCGAGGTTGCAATTTCTTAATCCTTAATTCTTCCACGTCCACTAAGTTAGTATCCAAGCTTCTCCTCGAAATTCGACCTTTACTCCTAATCGTCGCCTCAATCAAGAATTCCGTGCCTATCCCTTGTGAGTTCAATTCACCTCCAACTGCTTACATTTGAGCGCATGATTTCCTTTCTTTACCATTTCCACTTGTTGCTTCATATCTTCCATTTTACTTCACAACATGGCAATTCAGCTTGGTTTTGGGAAAACGAACTCATATCCCAATCAACACCTTGATCAAGATTCCCGTGACTATTGTTATAAGTTTCCCATCACGATTGAAATCTAGCGCACCCAAGTCCAACTCTTCCCGGTCTTGACTTCGACAGACTTGATTTCCATTCACTAGGCTTAATCATAGATCCTTCTTGTTGACCCCAGATACACAGCTCCTACCGAACCCATTTTATCTTAGTCTCTCCTAATTATTGAGACCTCTTGAACGATCCAATCCGGGATCAAAACATCTTCAAGGTTCGTTCACTTCATCCTTTAGGTTGAAAGATCTTATTGAATCCAATTAATGCACTTCAGGTAGTGGATCCACCTAAATTGTTCTTTTGAGTCACAACCATCCCTTGATTAACCCCTATTCCTATACCACCAAATGTTCCTCTGCCATCGCATCGCCAAGGTCGAACCTCCCATTCTAAATCTTAACCGTTAATTGCAACTCAGTCGGTAGTGCCATGCGACTAGCATTCTCCACATTCCTCCTTGGCATCCCTCCTATCTTCCATGCCTCCGAAGGAATTTACAATAGGTTGTTTGGCCGTGGTTTGATATCATCTTTATAACCTGGAAATCATAACTCTTTTCAAGAATGGATGCATGCGATTAGTGCATGCTCATGGCACATATTCAATACGAAAGACAAGAATCCATAAAATGCAACAAGTAATTCAACAAAATTCCTGAGGAAACCAAATTCCATATTCAAGATCGATGCAATGCACACAATATCACATAGTCCCTATGCCGTTCGACTTAGACTGACTCCGACACGACTCAAGAACACCGGTTTTGCAACCGGGCTCTGATACCACTTAAGGATGTAGCACCCCGCACGTGAGGCACCACATCCCCCGCACTATGGCTCGACACGAGTAACGAAACAGTAACTCCGTACCCGTATCAAACCATAGCGAACGGGAGACAAACATAAAAACCTTTCTAAGCCAGGCGGAGCTAGACCCTGAAATGATTACTAATCCACAACATATAATGCAGCAAAGCCAAAGTTCAATCATAAGTAGAATTCGGGCTCTTCAGGCCTTTTTTAAAACATAGCAAGTCCCAATCGAATCAATTCAATAATAATTTCATAAATGTTCAAGTTCGGGATACTAAGGAATCGAATCATACAGAAATCTAATACATGAGTGAGTGCAAAGACTCTCCTAACCTAACTCGACCAATTTAAAGACTCCAAACACCTCCGCCTAGCCGAAACTCCAAACTCCAACCTGCACACTAAAAAGATTGGGGAGGGAGAGGGGTCAGTCTCTAGAAGACTGAGTGAGCAGGAGCGATACATATATATAAAACATGCACACGCAAGTCATAAATCCCGAGCAAGGTTTTATTTGAATTCAGTTCCCAAAAAGGGCAAGAAAATAGATAAACAATGCTCGACTTTTATGACTAATTCATATTAAATTCATTACATTCATAAATCGTACATAAATATAAGGCTCGGCGAGTGAGCGTGCACAACCTCCATCCAAACTCCGACCGTGTACGACAAATATCAATAATATTTTAATTAGGTGATCATGCGATATATCATAATACACACAATTCATATATCAAATCCTAAATCATATTCGTTTGGGCAATCCGGTTCCCGGCCTTCCCGCACGGTGCCTATCAATCATAACATATTCAAAATCATAAGTATAAATTATATTATAACCAACCTTCTTCCTCCGGGTGGTGGACGGGTTAGCAAGACCCGACCACCTCTGTCAATGGCCAATGGGGTTACATGAATCCCCCAAGGGCACTCAGCTCCCATTCCCCGCTAAATCTCCTAGCGAGGGCCGGTATCACCGTAGTAAGTTGGGACTAGTATATCGGATCCCCGTCAGCCCTTGCTTCCTCGGTTAGCCACATATACTAAGTCCCGGGGCCCGATAAGTAATAAGTAATAAATGTGTCTCGCCAAAATATATTAATACATACCTATGATACATACTATAAGAAATCATACCTTACCTTGTAACTCGGCATATGCTATATACGTACCTCTCCGTGTCATCCTAATCCATAGCTAGCATGACGACACACGGTTTGGAGCATAGCCTCATTACAAAACCATTTTTAAGCTTATATACGCTCATACGTATAATTCAGAAGAATTTACTCGATAACTTCATTTGAAAACCATATATATATATAAGCATAAGGTTTTGGCCAAAGCTTTTCACATAAGGGTTGTAGGGTTTTGTTACATAGCTAAAACGAAAACCACCCTCACCTGAACCGTGACGAAACAAGGAACGGGTTAACAAGTGCTCGAACGATCAAAAGCTCTCCACCCTGGAGACAAACTGTACAAAAGACCACAAGACGTGTTCGTGAGACTCAAGACTCTAAATGAACCATATAAGACGCACGGCAATGCTCACACATGATATGAAGACATAAAGATCATATTAAGTCATGAAAATCCTATAACCAATTTGTTCACTTGTTCAATCATAAATCATTCAATTCATACTCCCAATCCAATAATTCAAGAATCCAAATGAGGGCACAAAACATGTTCAAGCTCTTCCATAATGTTACCATATACTTCATACTACATAACATAGCATATATTCAAGGTTGGGCAATCAAGAAGAAGTGATAAGATATAGAAAATAAGCGAGGCGATTCATAAACGACACATAAACACCCATAACCGGCATCAAGTAAAAGCATGCCTATAGCACATCCAAATGCCATGAAATTAAACCAAGATACTCCTAACACATAGTACAACAAGTTCATAGTTCAACATAAAGGGAGATAAAGTCATTAAGGAGGGGAAACAAATCAAAAACCGAAGAGGAAGTGACGAAGACTGCGCATGGGAAGTGACACGGGGGTGTCACCTCCCTTAGCCAAACTGAGCCACGGGCGTGGCTCAGTACAGAACTGAGCAGAGGGTGTGACACGCCCGTGTCTCACTCTTATGAGTAAATGTGACACGGGGGTGTCACGGTACAGAACCAAAACCGTTCATAAGGTTTTTCCGGCAAAACTGATCCCTTACAAACTCAATCCAAAAGCATATCAAATGAACTCCAAATGCTCTGAAACTTAATATGCAGCATATTTGGCATGTTATGGACATTTTTCATTTAGAGTGCAAAAGCTAAATCATACGTTAAGATCATCGAATCCATGCAACAAAACTGGGTCGCCAAAATGGCACATATGAAACCTAATGACTCTATCATGCCTTGATCAAGTACTTAGGGGTTGAGTTTGGATCTGAAACTTTGGGGCATGCATGCTAACATACAAAACAACTAATATACATCCTATATATGCAAAATGGTACAATTTAAAGCACATTAGAATGATCAACAAGTTACAAAATGTAACAGCAACAATTCTGTCAACAATCATGCATAAGAACAAGCCATGTACTTCGGTTTTGAGGCTTCAAATGGAACCAAATACTTAAAGCATGAAGGCTAACATATAGAACAATGAGTGTACATCAACTCCATGCATTTTCACACAAAATGGAGGCCATATGATCATGCAACAACCCCAAATTTCACACAGCAGTTCGAAAACAGGGGAAATAGTTTGATCATCAAGTTTGAAGCTCCATATCTCATAATTTTATAAAAGGAGCAAGAGATGAAATCCTCATAACATCCTATACTATCAGTTAGGAAGGAAATAAGCCAAGAAACAAACTCATATACTCATTTACAAGCAAGGAAATCGGCTACACAAGCAAACAAGGTCATAAGAGCAAATTTCCCCAAAACCCTATTCATGCTCTTAGCCCAAACCCTAACCAAATCTGATCCAAATCATGATGTAAAGAGATGAAATCAAGTATAATAGAGTAGAGAAGACATAAACATTCATACCTTGAAGATTTGGTGAAGAAAAATGGTGATTTGAGCTCAAAATCACAAAAGGGCCAAGGTCTTCCTCCTTTCTCCTCTTCTCCCTTCTCTCGATCAGTTGCAGAATGAGAGGAGATATTTTGGCTCGGTTTTAGCAGCTAAAAGGGAGAGGAAGGAGTTAACTCAAGGTAGGTAAGTCATGGTTAAGGTATGGTTAAGTTAAGAGGGGGTTATGGGGTCCCACCATGAAGACTAGTCAACATAAGGGCTCTTCTTGCACGAGTTGTCCGTTACGGTTGGATTTCAGAGGTCTTAATGATTTCAAAAAGGTATGAGGCTTGTTCCATTGTCTCCGAATCGTCGATACGAAGGCAACGGAGTTGACGGAATTCGAATCCGAATTCCCGAGCTCAAGATATCACGCACGGAACCAAGGGTGCGCTAATTGCTCGTTAGCCCCCGATTTGGTTCCACAATCAAAATTAAATTCTTAAACACGTCAAATAAATCCGAAAACATAAACCGAGCACGTAGGCATGTTCATAACACATATATTTACGACATACTGAATTTTCATACCAATCCGATATCAATACATATGTGAACGAAGCGCAAATAGCACACTCATGCGCATGAACGAATTCATATAGTTATAAATAATTTACTAAACCTAAATTCCACATTAATTAAATTAAAACCAACTAATAACATGTTGAAATTAATTAACGAAATTACCGAAATATTTAAGGCAACATAAAACCCTAATTAAGAATTTAACACTAAGTATCAAAGTAGAAATAAAATGAATTAAATTAAATATTAATAGTTTATAGTTTAAATCAAATAAAAACACTTATGAACAAGTAATCATATAATTAAATAATTAATTTACGCAATTTATAAACAAATACGCCACATTATTTAAACTGAAAAACTGGGGCGTTACACCTAATGTGCAAGATTTTGGCCAAAACCCTATATAGGTATTTATACCAAGTTTTAACGAACAAATGCTTTAAACGAAAGCCTTTTTCTTGAATATCCTACCAAAAGTTTGGCGAGTAATGAATGAGTGATCACAATGAATGGGGGCCCGGAACTTAGTGTAGTGGTGAACCGGGGAAGCTTGGGCTGACGGGAATCGATTTATACTAGTTCCAACAATTTCGGCAACCTGGATTTCACTAGGAGATTAGTGAATGAAAGGGGACCCGCGCTTTTGGGGATTCATGTACCCCTCTAGCATTAATGAATGAGGGTTCGGGCCTTGCAAACCCGTTCCCTACCCGGAGGAAAAAGGAGTATATGAATGATCGAATGAATGATCTAATGAATGTGCATGAAAGAATGAATGCATGAATGAATGAATGAATGAATGATTAATGAATTACACGAGGTGGTGGTTGGAGATAATGCATGCCCCCTCGCCGGGCCACTAATGACCTAATGAATGAAATGAATTGTTATAATCCTATTCGTTGTATTTTATTTCCCACTTGGGAAAAATGCTTCTAAACCTCGAATAAGGATTATAACTTGCATGTACGTGTTTAAAAATCCGCAATATTATGATATTATGCCTATCTTTTTATACCCACCAGTCTGTCTAAGACTGAACCCGGAGTTGTTTCAGTTATTTTTGCAGGAAGGGGATGCTAGGCGGGATGCGAGTCGGGAGGAGAGTCTTGCTTAGTGTCTAACCTTTCCTTTACACGCATATGATTACATTTTTGATCATTTTGGATTTTGTATATGTATGGAGCGTACATGGATATGGTACCTATATGTATCTTTTACGAATTATTGGTACATAGAGCGTATAGCTCAATATATATGGAATACATGTTGGTACCTAGAGCATTAGCTCAGTATACGATATATGAATTATTGCTTTCGCGTTTCCATTGCTCTGATTGTTGTTGTTGTTGTTGGGGTTTAAGTTATAGGCTAGTCCCGCCTGGCTTAGCGAGTGTGTATGTCTCCGTTCGCTATGATTTGGCACGTGTATGGAAATCCATTTCATATACGGGTCGGGTTATGTTGCGGGGGATGTGGCGTCTCGCGCTCGGGTGTTACAATGCTCACATTTTTCTCTGCTTAGCATTTAGGTTGTAGTTCTGTGATTCTCTGCACTATGAAATGCAAACCCATTCGTATCCATCCATAAGTCAAACAAGTTGTCTAAGTCCTAACTAACTCTAATTGGCTTCGAATCTTAAAATTCGTTTTAGATTCCGAAAAGAGAAAATTGTTCTCTATAGGACGAAGTTTTCACTTCTGAAAATTCGACCCGGGCCTACAGAGACGCAATTTAAAGTGGATGAATTTTTTCCAACCACTTAAGAGCAATTGTACCTCATAAATATGTTATAAGGTATAATATTATGGAATTGTTCCATATTCCAATGAGGGTACAAACTTACTTGAACGAGGATCTTGCATCCACGATCTTACAGTTGAGAAACGAGTTCTCAATGATCTAATTGCTCATATTGCTTCCACCACCATTTAACCCTTTTATACTCAACCACAATGATGCTATTGTAGCATAATTAATCATTTAGTTGATCACGGTTGAGAGCATCCTTAAGAAGGACTAAAAGGTTATGATGGTTAATTCTTCTTCTAAACCTACTGAGGTAAAGGCTTGAAGGCTAAAGAAGAATGTAGTACCCCGGAGCGAAGGGCACCACATCCCCTGCACCATAGCCCGACACGTGTACGAAATGGAAAATCTACACACGCACCAAGCTATAGCGAACGGAAGACAAGCAAAAACTCTCACCTAAGCTAGGCGGTCTAGACCCTAAAACAGAGTATGCAACAAAATAAAACAAATGCGAAGCAACAGGATCAACAAATACTAGCGTCATACCTGCTCAAGAGAATAAAAGATATACATACGATGCCGTTCCAGGGCCAAATAAAAGCTTACAAATTCCAAATTTGAATCATAAACATAATCTTATACATATCTCCAAAATACCAAAGCAATATATAAAGATGCGGTATGCAAGACTCGAGTGACTCGACTCAAATGACCCAAAAGAAACCGCCGCCTAGCTCAAACCGAACCCTGCACCTGCAACTCAAAAACAAAGGGAAAAAGGGGAAAAGACATCGAGGGTCAGTCCTAAAGACTGGTGAGGGGCTAACCCACGCACACGTACATATACGTAAGAGCAAAGCACATTCAAAGTCATATTATTCATGAACCGGGGCGTGGTTTTTGCAATCCAAAGCATTTTGATCCCCGTGATACTATATAAAGAAGAAAAGTTAGGCCAAAGGCCAAAATCTACCAAATTTTAATAATTAGAAGTCCACTCCCGTTTCATGAATCGAATTCATAATCAAATTCAAACTAACCCTACGAGTACGAGTTTTCAAACCAACCTCCTTCATATAGATTCAAACTTGTTCAAATTCAAACGAAAACCAAATCAAACGTACCTTCCCCAACACCGGGTGATAGGAGGGTTGTGCACACCCTAACTATCCATTACCTTTATGTATGGGTCGTGAGTTTCATGACGCTCACGCCCGAGGATTCCATCCCCCACCAAACCTCCTGGTGGGTTCCGGGTTGATCCTATCCAATAGGAGAATGTGCACAGGGGTCATAAACGGTGACCCCATGGTCGTCCCGGGTCTCCCTTACCCACATCTCCGGGGCCCAGATTCAAACGTAAATACAGGGATTCATATTAAAGACTTATCTTTCAAAGTCAAACCTCGCTAAGTATCCAAATTCAAATTACACACACCAACCCATTTTCAAAACAAATAACCGAAAACATATCTACGTATATATACAAAGCGTTTTCAAAAGGATTCATAACAAACGGGCCAATTCCCGTAAAATACATAACAAACACGTATATATATATATATATATATATATATATATATATATATATATATATAGGTCACATGCAGGCTCAAAACTCATTTAGGGTTGTAGGTCATAATAACTACAAGAAAGAAAGAAATCTCACCTCGACGAACAAACCGAACGAACAAGTTCAAAGCACACCTACGGAGCGGCTCCTCACCAACGAGCTACTCCACTCGAACAATCTAAACAAGGGAACAACACTTAGACTCAACATGAACCAAGTAAACGCTCGGCAAATGCATATGAATGCATATGATGCAATGCACTTCATATAAATTCATAGCTAGGCGTATCGAAGCAAATATCGAAATATCATATAAATAATCCAAGAAACAAAATTCATTTTACGTCGAATAAATTCATATTAAGTCATTTAATGTCATACCACGAGCATCCATACTTCATATACATATATATTCATCGAATTCATTTCATTTACGCCACTTAAGATCATAATATCAAAGAAATATTCAAACTTACACAATTAAAATACACATAATTAATTTAATACTTAAATACATAATATATAATATATTATATTTCATATATATTCATACATACATACATAAATTATAATTTATTACAAACATCACACTTATATATATATATATACATACCACACACATGCATGCATCTTAATATTTATATACTATATATACACAATTCAACAAATGCATGCATTTACTACACATATATATATAATATCAACATGCACTATATATATATATATATATTACGTATTTAGCAAATCTCATGCATACACTATATATTATGTATATATATATACACAATCATGCATGCAACAACACCACGTACACTAACACATATGCATGCTAAAATATACATTACATATATATATATATATATATATATATATATATATACACAGCAAACACCACAATATCATGCAGCACACACACGCCATAATACATTCACACTTGCACAGTTAATTTCAACAAAGAAGGAACGCAGCGGCAAAAGGAGTTCCTCGGCCGGGTGAAAACTCAACACAAAGCTCCCCGGCCGGGTAGAAGAAGATGCAGTAGCTACTGCCTCAAGGTGTCCCCGCCCGGGGACACAACCATCAAACAATCTTCCTGCCCAGGGAGATGAAACAGGTGCACGAACAGCAGCAGCTGAAGCTCTGTTTCTTCCTCCATTTCGTGCAGCAACAACAGGGCCCAAGTAGCAGCAGCGGAATAAAATGGCAGCAACACAGCAACGAAGCAATGGCAAAGCAAAGGAAAAAGGTGTAGCAAAACAACACAACACCAGTAGCAAAGATCACGCAGCAACAAGGGAAGAAAATCAGGCACAAAACCATCAAAAATCATGCTCATCAATGGCGGATAAAGATGTAGCAAATTTCCATGCATTTCATGCTTAGAATTGAATCAATTAAGTCATATAGATCATATATATAGCTTCATATCAAGATATGCATCAAGATTTCACAAGAATTCATCCAAATTTCACAAAACCCTTACTATTCATATAGCAGCCCCAAACCATGCCCAAATCAACATCAAATTCAGCAAATAAACAATTAAAAGAAAGAGGAGAAGATATAGAACAAGAATCCGGGCTTACATTTCAAATTTGAGGCGAAAAGATGGAGTATTGATCTTGGAAAAGCAAGATGAACTGTGCAGATTTCTTTTTCCCCTTCTCTCTCTCGATCAACTGCTCCTTTCTCTCTCTCCAGGCATGAGTTCTAAATGAGGGGATAAGGGATGGATAGAGGGTTTAACTAGGGTTAATTAAGCTCAAGAATCAAGTACTTTGGTTATGAAATGAATTAGTTATGGCCAAAATACTCCAGGGTGGCGAATCTTCACGAATAGTTCATTTCGGACTAAATACGGGGGATCAAACGGGCTTAGAAAAATTTGAGGCCAAGCTCCGAAGCTTCCAAATTTCTTGACGAGTCCAGCGATACTTCCAGAATTCGAATCCGAATTTCCTAGCTCAAGTTACGGTCTCCGGAATCCAAGGCGCGCTAAAACTAGTTAGGCCCTCGAATCCCCAACAATTAAAATATGGTTCGTTACCATATCAAACAAGTCCGAAAAAATTAAAACGAGCACATAAACGAATTCATAACATATATAATTCATGCATATTAAATCGGCACAAAAATTCGATCTCAAATCGAGCACAAACGCAACACATTTCAACAAAGAAGCTTATTATTCAAATAATAAAAATTTCAAAGAAATGATAAATTAAATATTAAAATATTAATTAAACGAATTAAAATATATAAAATTTTATTAAAAAGGATATTTTTCAATTAGGTCCAAAACTTTCGAAAAGTTTCAAATAAGTCCAAGTTCAAATTTTCGACTAAGTCCAAAACTAAATAAATCATACAATTAAGCCCTTAATCACATAATTCACAAAAATTAGCATGCTCGGAAATTAAATCCACATATCATAAAATTCATAAAAATTCGTATCATCAATCACTTAGGTAATTTTGACAGATAATTCGAATATTTCATATAAATTCAAATAATTCATATAAGAATTTCAAATAACAAAAGTATAATTCAATTAAATATGAAATTAAAATGATTTAAATTGCACAATTAGCTCTCTCGTAAGTGCGTACCTGGATGGCCGAAAACCCGGGGTGTCACAATCTCTCCCCCTTAAAAAGGACCTGTCCTCAGGTCCGAATCCGGGTCTTGATCAACGCCGGAAAAACTCAACTCCACGCTTCCACTGCGCCATTCTAATTCATTCTACAAGTGGCTTCTCGGAATTTTAAATCCCACCACAAGAATTCTCACCGAAGGAAAACTTCTAGTCTTCGACTCGAACCTCTGCCGAACCCAAACTCTACCCAGTTGCTTACGAACAACGAACCCCTTGTAGAAGATGCTTCCGAGGAATCATGATCTCCCACTTCGACTCCAGGGGCCTTCATCTCCAAACTGCGAAGCTCTCGAGCCCTTGCCGAACCACGAAACCATGAGAAAATGGGCCAACTCGTTAAAATGAGCGACAACTCAAATCCCATCGAAATCTCCTTAACTTTAGCAAACCGGACACATAGTCCTTAGCTATTTGCTCCCACTTCCAATTAGAATATGG
Source organism: Lantana camara (assembly GCA_037501455.1). Lineage (NCBI taxonomy): Eukaryota > Viridiplantae > Streptophyta > Magnoliopsida > Lamiales > Verbenaceae > Lantana > Lantana camara. Next base: position 39,378 of record JAZIFV010000019.1, read on the forward strand.
AAGTAGTTAGAGAATCCAACCGGTTCTTGATGCTCGACCTTCAACCGATGGCATATTAGACATTGCTACACGAAGTTGCAACGTCTCTTCTTACGCCAATACATCTATACCAGTTCTTCAAGTCCTCGAACAAACTCGAACCCAAGAGTGGGGTATTTCGCATGACCTTGCCCATCACAAGACGTAGGCTAAACTCTCCTGCAAGCAACACACAACCAAAGCCTTCCTTAGTGCCTCGATTGTAAATGAAGTAGTATTGAGTGCCCCCGATCAAGCAAAAGCCGATGTCGAAGGCAACTCTCTTCTACCACCTCTTCCCACTCTAAAACCGTACCTCTTTCCTGTCAAACGAGTCAACGGTTGGCAATCCCAAAGAAAAGATTCGCCTAATATACCCCGTCAACACGAGAGACTTCTTACTCTGAGGTAATTCTCGGTTCTTCTACCTAAATGCGTAGTCGGTTATACCCTTGCTAAGACCAAAATCGGCATGAACACGGAACTCTTGAGCGGAACGAACGATTCTTCGAAGCGAGCAAAGGGTACATATCTTCCACAGTTACCTGTGTAGCTCATGGTAGTCGATATTCACCCTAAAGTCCCGTTTCTTCTTAGGCAGGACTAAAACACTCCACGAAGAAGCACTCGATGGGTGAAACCACCTTCTAAAAGCTCTTCGAACTGCGCCTTCAACTCTAACAACCATGCTAGAGCATTCGGTAGGGAGTCTTCGAACAAGTTCAACTCCGGGATAAAAATCAATGATATCTCAACGTCCCTATCAAGTAGTAGAGAATCCCAACTCTCAAGGGACATCAAAATGCCTTACTTCGATCTTTGTCTCCTCGAGCTTGGCTCGATCCCTCGGGTAATCCAAAGGTAAGCCACAAAGCACATCGTACTGTCCCGGATTAAACAACCGCTTCCACGAAGGATACAAACGGGCAAGCCTTCAACCTATCACCCCGAAAATATCGTTGAGCCCAAAACTGACCTCCTAAAGCAACACACCAACTCAACTCGAAGCTCGAACAACCAACCCACGCCTAAGGTATCTCCGTACCTCACTAGACGCCTTCAAACGAACCCACCGAGCAAACTCGACCCTTACAACTCACAAGTCACCCGAACACTCGAGCTCACCAAACTCTCTTCCAAGAAGAGAGTTCACACGAAGAAAACAACAACACAAGCAACAACAAGCACCAAAGAGCAACGAAACAAGAAAGTAACCAACTAGTGGGTTTCCCCGAGATTAAAATATGCATGAATGAGATTCCATGAATACAAGTACCTCAATTTCCGGGTTCAATTTGATTCCCAACTTGAAGCCTTTCGTTTCGTCTCCTTTGTTTATTAGCCCTCGAACGGTCACAGTCTGGAAACTTGTGCTCTGAAGACCCGCAAGCGTAGCATCTCCGTAACCGAATCCAACATCCCACGTAGGTATGATTGGTCCCTCCGCAATGGGCGCACGGTTGGAACTCTCTCTCCGATCGAGGTGTTTTCCGAGGCTTAGACTTCTTGTTACTTCTCTTCTGAGTTTGTATACCTTGCCGAGATGGTCTCTGCTCCACTTGCAAGTTGGAACATGAACCTAATGTTGGAAAACATGAATCAGAAAGCAGCGGAATTTTAAAAATTTTCCCAACAAAAGGACCTAGGACTCGCAATCGTGTAACCAAATTCGTAGAGATAAGAAACTTACTTTTCTTTTATTCTTTCTTGAAGCGTTTCAAGCCACCCAAGAATGCTCTTCTCGCGACTTGATCCCCTCTCCTTGGTGAAGCTCGAATCTTCAAACTTCTAACTTGAAGCTCTCTAGAGATAGTCCACCAACTTGACTACAATCTAACTAGTAAGGATGCTAGTTCTCTAGTTAGTGTTTAGGCTTAACCTAGGGTTTCGTTTATCTTGGAGAAAGGATGGTGTTCAACACATGAACCAAAAGAATTGCCAATTAGCTCTAAGGGGAGCTCGAGCTCCCCTATTTATAATAAAGGGAGGACCGAAAATCCTAATCCTTATGGGCTCGGGTTTTGGTCTCTCTCTCCTATTACTTGATCATCAAGTAATTTTGACTTTGACTTTGAATTCAAATTCAAATCAACTTTCAAGAGAGCTAAAATATCCAAACTATTTTTGGATAATTTTATACTTTATTTATTTAAAATAAATAACTTATTTTATCTAATTAATTAATTCATAATTAATTAACTAGATTATTTTTCTCCAAAATAAGACTTTCTTTTTAATTCAAAATTAAACCAAAGTCTATTAAATAATTAACAACTTAATTATTTAATATTCAATTAAATAGTCACGTGTGGCACACGTGTCACAATGACACGTGTCCAATCACGTGACCCACACGTGTGGTTTCACACGTGTGGAACCCTCTAGGCCTGATTAACTCGTTTAATCATTTTTAAGCCTTAACTAATGTAACCAAGTTGTTGTGTGTGACCCTCTAGGTTCTCAATTCAATTAGCAGTGACCCTAATTAATTAATTCACTAATTAATTAATCAGTCCACAGATTAAACGACCATAGTCTAACAACAGGTGTTTAACCCCTAGTTGAATTGGAATGTTCGGATTCGACAGAACCTTTAAGTCATTGATTAATGTGAGATACAATCCTCCTACTTACTATCTCTCAACCAAGATCTAGGGTAAGGGAATAATCAGAACCCTAATAATCTGGTCTTAAAGCTGAGTGCATTTCATATCCATTTGATATCAATCCAAGAAACCCTTTTCTTGATGTCTTGATCTACTGCCTTGGCCATGGACTCCATATGGCATATGAATGACTTACACAATAAGAGATCACCTTGCAAATGCAAGTGTAGGTCCTTTCTTGATTCTCATTCACTTTCATGAATCACTTGTGCAGCCCCAACATAAGCCTTGATTCAGTTGTCTAAGGCGACACCCTTTAAAGCTTATAACTAAGACTACAGAGTTAACTCATAAAGTGATAAGGAACCTCAAGTCTAAGGATCAATTAATCACATCAATTACTCGTGAGATATTTCCTAATCTGGAAGTTTCCATTTCCTGAAATAGAAACTTCCTTTCTCATTTAGGAATCTTCTCACACGGGGCACCTCAGTGAACTTACTGATTAAAGTAAGCACCCTCATGTATCACGCAAGTATCAACTATACACTTTGCACCTCCATGAAACAAGGTGGTCCTTCTTAAGGGCGTGATCCCACAAGCAAGCCTTAGAGGAGTCAAGTTGACACTCCCACTGTCGGTAGGACTCATCGGCTTGGGGTATTTTACTAATCATGACTTATGTGATATAGGGCCCGTTTCATGAACCATTTCACCTAAATGGTAGAGTCCTAAACTCATTAGGATTAGGGGAGTTCTTATACATGCACAGATAAAGTATACACATACCAAACAAGAGCATATAAAGAAGTGTTGCCTCAATTAATTATTTCATTCAAAGATTGTCTGTGATTATATTAAGGAAAAGCACAATGCGGATATGCAATCGGCTTTCTAGGGCACTATTCCTAACACCTAATGCGAGTGGTTGTTTTGGTGCCTCTCCTTTATGTCTCTTTCTTGCCATCCATCTATTCTCGACCCGTAGTACTTTCTCAACGGCTTGATTCCAAATACTCGTGTCGCTGGCAATCAAAGCTTCCCTAAACTCACTCCAAAGCCCTTCCATAAAGTAGTTAGCCTTCATCCCGTCATCATTTATGACATGTGGCACGTAAGCGCCCAACCTCTCAAACTCCTCTAAGTATTCCATAACCATCTTGTCTCCTTGTTTAAGGGTGCGAAACTCCTCGAATCTTCGATTTCGTAGAATGGTTGGCGTATATCTCCTTCTGAATTCCTGAACGAACACATTCCAAGTCAATTCCTCGCTTGTCGCTTCTAGTTGTTGAGTAACTCTTTACCACCATAACTTTGCTTGCCCTTGTAGAAGTAGGGTAACAAGACGAACCATACTTTGAGGGTCACATGGCCATACTCGAAATATTCCTTCTATCTCCGACAACCATTCCTCGGCTTTAATATCATCACCTCCTCGGAATTGTGACGGATTGAAGGTCCTAAACCCCCGATATAGGGTTATCATCGGATCCATTGGTTGCGCTGTAGAAGAAGATGGTCCTTGATTAGGTTGGAAGTGTTGAAACATCGCGGTCATGAACTCTTCGGCATTGAAGGATGGACGAGGGTGTTGATGTAAGGGTTGACCGAAGTGTTGTTGATGCGATGACATCCTGAGAATCTCAACAACTATAATAAAGAGATAGGTGCATGTCGGTTAGTAAATGCATGTTCATGTGAACAATTAATACAATTAATAAAAATTTATAACAAATATTCACATAAATGGTGCAAATGAATGCAAACAAACACATAATCCTAAGCCGAACGACCTAGACAAACCTAACACGACACTAGAGCTCCGGTTTTGCAACCCAAAGCTCTGATACCACTTTAAGATGTAACACCCCGGAGCGAAGGGCACCACATCCCCCGCACCATAGCCCGACACGTGTACGAAATGGAAAATCCGCACACGCACCAAGCTATAGCGAACGGAAGGCAAGCAAAAACTCTCACCTAAGTTAGGCGGTCTAGACCCTAAAACAGAGTACACAACAAAATAAAACAAACGCGGAAGCAACAGGATCAACAAATACTAACGTCATACATGCTCAAGAGAATAAAAGATACACATGCGATGCCGTTCCAGGGCCAAATAAAAGCTTACAAATTCAAAATTTGAATCATAAACATAATCTTATACATATCTCCAAAATACCAAAGCAATATATAAAGATGCGGTATGCAAGACTCGAGTGACTCGACTCAAATGACCCAAAAGAAACCGCCGTCTAGCTCAAACCGAACCCTGCACCTGCAACTCAAAAACAAAGGGAAAAAGGGGAAACGACATCGAGGGTCAGTCCTAAAGACTGGTGAGGGGCTAACCCACGCACACGTACATATACGTAAGAGCAAAGCACATTCAAAGTCATATTATTCATGAACCGGGGTGTGGTTTTTGCAATCCAAAGCATTTTGATCCCCGTGATACTATATATAGAAGAAAAGTTAGGCCAAAGGCCAAAATCTACCAAATTTTAATAATTAGAAGTCCACTCCCGTTTCATGAATCGAATTCATAATCAAATTCAAACTAACTCGGCGAGTACGAGTTTTCAAACCAACCTCCTTCATATAGATCCAAACTTGTTCAAATTCAAACGAAAACCAAATCAAACGTACCTTCCCCAACACCGGGTGATAGGAGGGTTGTGCACACCCTAACTATCCATTACTTTATGTATGGGTCGTGAGTTTTATGACGCTCACGCCCGAGGATTCCATCCCCCACCAAACCTCCTGGTGGGTTCCGGGTTGATCCTATCCAACAGGAGAATGTGCACAGGGGTCATAACCGGTGACCCCATGGTCGTCCCGGGTCTCCCTTACCCACATCTCCGGGGCCCAGATTCAAACTCAAACACAGGGATTCATATTAAAGACTTATCTTTCAAAGTCAAACCTCGCTACGTATCCAAATTCAAATTACACACACCAACCCATTTTCAAAACAAATAACCCAAAACATATCTACATATATATACAAAGCGTTTTCAAAAGGATTCATAACAAACGGGGCCAATTCCCGCAAAATACATAACAAACACGTATATATATATATAGGTCACATGCGGGCTCAAAACTCATTTAGGGTTGTAGGTCATAATAACTACAAGAAAGAAAGAAACCTCGCCTCGACGAACAAACCGAACGAACAAGTTCAAAGCACACCTACGGAGCGGCTCCACACCAACGAGCTACACCACTCGAACAATCTAAACAAGGGAACAACACTTAGACTCAACATGAACCAAGGAAACACTCGGCAAATGCATATGAATGCATATGATGCAATGCACTTCATATAAATTCATATCTAGGCGTATCGAAGCAAATATCGAAATTTCATATAGATAATCCAAGAAACAAAATTCATTTTACGTCAAATAAATTCATATTATGTCATTTAATGTCATACCACGAGTATCCATAATTCATATACGTATATATTCATCGAATTCATTTCATTTACGCCATTTAAGATCATAATATCAAAGAAATATTCAAACTTACACAATTAAAATACACATAATTAATTTAATACTTAAATACATAATATATAATATATTATATTTCATATATATTCATACATACACACATAAATTATAATTTATTACAAACATCACACTTATATATATATATATATATATATATATATATATATATATATATATATATATATATATATACGTACCACACACATGCATGCATCTTAATATTTATATACTATATATACACAATTCAACAAATGCATGCATTTACTACACATATATATATAATATCAACATGCACTATATATATATATATATTACGTATTTAGCAAATCTCATGCATACACTATATATTATGTATATATATATAGACAATCATGCATGCAACAACACCACGTAGACTAACACATATGCATGCAAAAATATACATTACATATATATATATATATATATATACAGCAAGCACCACAATATCATGCAGCACACACACGCCATAACACATTCACACTTGCACAGTTAATTTCAACAAAGAAGGAACGCAGCGGCAAAAGGATTTTCCCGGCCGGGTAAAAACTCAACACAAAGCTCCCTGGCCGGGTAGAAGAAGATGCAGTAGCTACTGCCTCAAGGTGTCCCCGCCCGGGGACACAACCATCAAACAATCTCCCCGCCCGGGGAGATGAAACAGGTGCACAAATAGCAGCAATTAAAGCTCTATTTCTTCCTCCATTTCGTGCAGCAACAACAGGGCCCAAGTAGCAGCAGCGGAATAAAATGGCAGCAACACAGCAGCGAAGCAATGGCAAAGCAAAGGAAAAAGGTGTACCAAAACAACACAACAACAGCAGCAAAGATCACGCAGCAACAAGGGAAGAAAATCAGGCACAAAACCATCAAAACTCATGCTCATCAATGGCGGATCAAGATGCAGCGAATTTCCATGCATTTCATGCTTAGAATTGAATGAATTAAGTCATATAGATCATATATATAGCTTCATATCATGATATGCATCAAGATTTCACACGAATTCATCCAAATTTCACAAAAACCTTACTATTCACATAGCAGCCCCAAACCATGCCCAAATCATCATCAAATTCAGCAAATAAACACTTAAAAGAAAGAGGAGAAGATATAGAACAAGAATCCGGGCTTACATTTCAAATTTGAGGCGAAAAGATGGAGTATTGATCTTGGAAAAACAAGATGAACTGTGCAGATTTCTTTTTTCCCTTCTCTCTCTCGATCAGCTGCTCCTTTCTCTCTCCCCAGGCATGAGTTCGAAATGAGGGGATAAGGGCTGGATATAGGGTTTAACTAGGGTTAATTAAGCTCAAGAATCAAGTAATTTGGTTATGAAATGAATTAGTTATGGCCAAAATACTCCAGGGTGGCGAATCTTCACGAACAATTCATTTCGGACTAAATACGGGGGATCAAACGGGCTTAGAAAAATGTGAGGACAAGCTCTAAAGCTTCCAAATTTCGTCTCGAGTCCAGCCATACTTCTGAAATTCGAATCCGAATTTCCCAGCTCAAGTTACGGTCTCCGGAATCTAAGGCACGCTAAAACTAGTTAGGCCCTCGAATCCCCAACAATTAAAATATGGTTCGTTACCATATCAAACAAGTCCGAAAAAATTAAAACGAGCACATAAACGAATTCATAACATGTATAATTCATGCATATTAAATCGGCACAAAAATTCGATCTCAAATCGAGCACAAACGCAACACATTTCAACAAAGAAGCTTATTATTCAAATAATAAAAATTTCAAAGAAATGATAAATTAAATACTAAAATATTAATTAAACGAATTATAATATATAAAATTTTATTAAAAAGGATATTTTTCAATTAGGTCCAAAACTTTCGAAAAGTTTCAAATAAGTCCAAGTTCAAATTTTCGACTAAGTCCAAAACTAAATAAATCATACAATTAAGCCCGTAATCACATAATTCACAAAAATTAGCATGCTCGGAAATTAAATCCACATATCATAAAATTCATAAAAATTCGTATCATCAATCACTTAGGTAATTTTGACATATAATTCGAATATTTCATATAAATTCAAATAATTCATATAAGAATTTCAAATAACAAAAGTATAATTCAATTAAATATGAAATTAAAATGATTTAAATTGCACAATTAGCTCTCTCGTAAGTGCGTACCTGGATGGCCGAAAACCCGGGGTGTCACAATCTCTCCCCCTTAAAAAGGACCTGTCCTCAGGTCCGAATCAGGGTCTTGATCAATGCCGGAAAAACTCAACTCCACGCTTCCACTGCGCCATTCTAATTCGTTCTACAAGTGGCTTCTCGGATTTTTAAATCCCGCCACAAGAATTCTCACCGAAGGAAAACTTCTAGTCTTCGACTCGAACCTCTGTCGAACCCAAACTCTAACCAGTTGCTTACGAACAACGAACCCCTTGTAGAAGATGCTTCCGAGGAATCACGATCTCCCACTTCGACTCCAGGGGCCTTAATCTCCAAACTGCGAAGCTCTCGAGCCCTTGCCAAATCACGAAACCATGAGAAAATGGGCCAGCTCGTTAAAACGAGCGACAACTCAGATCCCATCGAAGTCTCCTTAACTTTAGCAAACCGGACACATAGTCCTTAGCTATTTGCTCCCACTTCCAATTAGAATATGGAAGTAGTTATAGAATCCAACCGGTTCTTGATGCTCGACCTTCAACCGATGGCATATTAGACATTGCTACACGAAGTTGCAACGTCTCTTCTTACGCCAATACATCTATACCGGTTCTTCAAGTCCTTGAACAAACTCTCATGACCTTGCCCATCACGAGACGTAGGCTAAACTCTCCCGCAAGCAACACACAACTAAAGCCTTCCTTAGTGCCTCGAATGTAAATGAAGTTGTCTTGAGTGCCCCGGATCAAGCAAAAGCCGATGCCGAAGGCAACTCTCTTCTACCACCTCTTCCCACTCTAAAACCGTACCTCTTTCCTGTCAAACGAGTCAACGGTTGGCAATCCCAAAGAAAAGATTCACCTAATAAACCCCGTCAACACGAGAGACTTCTTACTCTGAGGCAATTCTCGGTTCTTCTACCTGAATACGTAGTCGGTTATACCCTTGCTAAGACCAAACTCGGCACGAACACGAAACTCTGGAGCGGAACGAACGATTCTTCGAAGCGAGCAAAGGGTACTTATCTTCCACAGTTACCTGTGTAGCTCATGGTAGTCGATATTCACCCTAAAGTCCCGTTTCTTCTTAGGCAGGACTAAAACACTCCACGAAGAAGCACTCGATGGGTGAAACCACCTTCTAAAAGCTCTTCGAACTACGCCTTCAACTCCAACAACCATGCTAGAGCCATTCGGTAGGGAGTCTTCGAACAAGTTCAACTCCGGGATAAAAATCAACGGCATCTCAACGTCCCTATCAAGTAGTAGAGAATCCCAACTCTCAAGGGATATCAAAATGCCTTACTTCGATCTTTGTCTCCTCGAGCTTGGCTCGATCCCTCGGTTAATCCAAAGGTAAGCCACAAAGCTCATCTCACTGTCCCGGATTAAACAACCGTTTCCACGAAGGATAAAAACGGGCAAGCCTTCAACCTATTACCCCGAAAATATCGTTGAGCCCAAAACTGACCTCCTAAAGCAACACACCAACTCAACTCGAAGCTCGAACAACCAACCCACGCCTAAGGTAGCTCAGTACCTCACTAGACGCCTTCAAATGAACCCACCGAGCAAACTCGACCCTTACAACTCACAAGTCACCCGAACACTCGAGCTCACCAAACTCTCTTCCAAGAAGAGAGTTCACACGAAGAAAACAACACCACAAGCAACAACAAGCACCAAAGAGCAATGAAACAAGAAAGTAACCAACTAGTGGGTTTCCTCGAGATTAAAATATGCATGAATGAGATTCCATGAATACAAGTACCTCAATTTTCGGGTTCAATTTGATTCCCAACTTGAAGCCTTTCGTTTCGTCTCCTTTGTTTATTAGCCCTCGAACGGTCACAGTCTGGAAACTTGTGCTTTGAAGACCCGCAAGCGTAGCATCTCCGTAACCGAATCCAACATCCCTTGTAGGTATGATTGGTCCCTCCACAATGGGCGCACGGTTGGAACTCTCTCTCCGATCGAGGTGTTTTCCGAGGCTTAGACTTCTTGTTACTTCTCTTCTGAGTTTGTATACCTTGCCGAGATGGTCTCTGCTCCACTTGCAAGTTGGAACATGAACCTAATGTTGGAAAACATGAATCAGAAAGCAGCGGAATTTTAAAAATTTTCCCAACAAAAGGACCTAGGACTCGCAATCGTGTAATCAAATTCGTAGAGATAAGAAACTTACTTTTCTTTTATTCTTTCTTGAAGCGTTTCAAGCCACCCAAGAATGCTCTTCTCGCGACTTGATCCCCTCTCCTTGGTGAAGCTCGAATCTTCAAACTTCTAACTTGAAGCTCTCTAGAGATAGTCCACCAACTTGACTACAATCTAACTAGTAAGGATGCTAGTTCTCTAGTTAGTGTTTAGGCTTAACCTAAGGTTTCGTTTATCTTGGAGAAAGGATGGTGTTCAACACATGAACCACAAGAATTGCCAAATAGCTCTAAGGGGAGCTCGAGCTCCCCTATTTATAATAAAGGGTGGACCGAAAATCCTAGTCCCTATTGTCTAGGGTTTTGGTCTCTCTCTCCTACTACTTGATCATCAAGTAATTTTGACTTTGACTTTGAATTAAAATTCAAATCAACTTTCAAGAGAGCTATAATATCCAAACTATTTTTGGATAATTTTATACTTTATTTATTTAAAATAAAGAACTTATTTTATCTAATTAATTAATTCATAATTAATCAATTAGATTATTTTTCTCCAAAATAAGACTTTCTTTTTAATTCAAAATTAAACCAAAGTCTATTAAATAATTAACAACTTAATTATTTAATATTCAATTAAATAGTCACGTGTGCCACACGTGTCACAGTGACACGTGTCCAGTCACGTGACCCACACGTGTGGTTTCACACGTGTGGAACCCTCTAGGCCCGATTAACTTGTTTAATCATTTTTAAGCCTTAACTCATGTAACCAAGTTGTTGTGTGTGACCCTCTAGGTTCTCAATTCAATTAGCAGTGACCCTAATTAATTAATTCACTAATTAATTAATCAGTCCACCGATTAAACGACCATAGTCTAGCAATAGGTGTTTAACCCCTAGCTGAATTGGAATGTTCGGATTCGACAGAACCTTTAAGTCATTGATTAATGTGAGATACAATCCTCCTACTTACTATCTCTCAACCAAGATCTAGGGTAAGGGAATAATCAGAACCCTAATAATCTGGTCTTAAAGCTAAGTGCATTTCATATCCATTTGATCTCAATGCAAGAAACCCTTTTCTTGATGTCTTGATCTACTGCCTTGGCCAAGGACTCCATATGGCATATGAATGACTTACACAATAAGAGATCACCTTGCAAATGCAAGTGTAGGTCCTTTCTTGATTCTCATTCAATTTCATGAATCACTTGTGCAGCCCCAGCATAATTCTTGAATCAGTTGTCTAAGGCGACACCCTTTAAAGCTTATACCTAAGACTACAGAGTTAACTCATAAAGTGACAAGGAACCTCAAGTCTAAGGATCAATTAATCACATCAATGACTCGTGAGATATTTCCTAATCTGGAAGTTTCCATTTCCTGAAATAGAAACTTCCTTTCCCATTTAGGAATCTTCTCACACGGGGCACCTCAGTGAAATTACTTATTAAAGTAAGCACCCTCATGTATCACGCACGTATCAACTATACACTTTGCACCTCCATGAAACAAGGTGGTCCTTCTTAAGGGCGTGATCCCACAAGCAAGCCTTAGAGGAGTCAGGTTGACACTCCCACTATCGGTAGGACTCATCGGCTTGGAGTATTTTACTAATCATGACTTATGTGATATAGGGCCCGTTTCATGAACCATTTCACCTAAATGGTAGAGTCCTAAAGTCATCAGGATTAGGGGAGTTCTTATACATGCACAGATGAAGTAAACGCATACCAAACAAGAGCATATAAAGAAGTGTTGCCTCAATTCATTATTTCATTCAAAGATTATCTGTGATTACAATAAGGAAAAGCATAAAGCGGATATACAATTGGCTTTCTAGGGTACTATTCCTAACAATCTCCCACTTGCCCGTCAAAGCCATTCTAAAGCTACTCTAAGTCCCATCTTCTGAAGATGACCTTGGAAAGCTTCTCGACTAAGGGGTTTAGTAAGTGGATCTGCCACGTTCTCTGCCGATGTGACCCTCTCATTTTGCACATCTCCTCTTTTGATAATATCACGGATTAAGTGATACTTCCTCATAATGTACTTGGTCCGTTGGTGAGATCTTGGTTCTCTTGCTTGAGCAACTGCCCCAGTGTTGTCACAAAACACAGAAATGGGGTCTTTCATGCTAGGAACAACATTCAACTCTTGAATGAAGTTTCTAATCCAAACACCTTCCTTAGCTGCATCATTTGCAGCCAAGTATTCGGCCTCAGTGGTCGAATCTGCAGTGGTACTTTGCTTGGAACTCTTCCAACTCACTGCTCCGCCGTTTAGGCAGAAAATTTATCCTGACATTAGCTTAAAATCATCTAAGTCAGATGCAAAGCTTGCATCGCAGTATCCTTCGATAGTAAGATCTTTCTGACCTCCGTAAACTAAGAATAAATCTTTAGTACTTTTCAAGTACTTAAGAATATTCTTCACGGCAGCCCAGTGACCATCTCCAGGGTCAGATTGGAAACTACTTGTTACACTAAGTGCATAAGCCACATCCGGTCGAGTACATAACATTGCATACATTATGCTACCTATTGCTGACGCATAAGGTGTATGAGTCATTCTTTCCTTCTCAAGGTTAGTCTTAGGACACATCTTCTTTGAAAGACATGTTCCTACACTCATAGGAAGGTTCTTAACCTTTGCTGACTCCATATTGAATCTCTTCAATACTTTGTCAATGTACATCGACTGTGATAGTCCTATTAACCTTCTAGATCTATCTCTATAGATTTTAATTCCAAGGATATAGGACGCATCACCCAGATCTTTCATCTCGAATTGGTTCGATAACCATAACTTAGTCACTTTCATGTCATCCTTCGAATTCCCAATAAGAAGGATGTCATCAACATAAAGTGCTAAGAATTGCACTGAGGTCTCCAATTCCTTTCTATACACACATGATTCATTCAAAATTTGAATGAAGCCAAACGCTTTGACTGATTCATCAAATCGAATGTTCCAATTCCTAGAAGCCTGTTTCAATCCATAGATTGATCTTTGGAGTTTGAAAACCTTTTGCTCACTCCCACTGAATGTGAAACCTATGGGTTGCTCCATATAAATTTCTTTATCAATGTCACCATTGAGAAAGGCAGTTTTCACATCCATTTGCCATATCTCATAGTCATAATATGCAGCAATGGCAAGCATGATCCGAATAGACTTTTCTATTGCAACTGGTGAGAAGATTTCATCAAAGTCCACGCCGGGTCTTTGAGTGAATCCTTTTGCAACCAGTCTTGCTTTGTAGGCTGCAATGCTTCCATCAACTCCAAGCTTTCTCTTAAAGATCCATTTGCAACCTATGGGTTTGACCCCATCAGGCAAATCTACCAAGGTCCAAACTTGGTTGGAGTTCATGGAGTCCATTTCAGATTTCATGGCTTCTATCCACTGTTCAGAGTCAGAATCTGAAAGTGCCTCCTCATATGTCAAAGGATCATTATCCTTTTGAGAGATTTCATGGAAGAATCCATACCATCTCTCCGGTTGTCTAGGAGTGCGTTCAGAACGCCTTAGAGGAGGATTTTCGTGTGTATCGAAATTCGAGATTGGTTGTTGTTGATCAGAAGGGGACGTTTCTTCAGTGGGTGGTGTGGGATCACTTTGTACTTCTTCTAATTCTATGATCTTGCCTTTCTTTTCTTTAGGAACGGTTCCTCCAGAAAAGTGGCATTTCTGGAAACAAACACCTTTTGCTCAGATTGATCATAGAAGTAGTATCCTATGGATTCCTTACGATAACTTACAAAGTAGCACAAGTTAGAATGAGATTCTAACTTATCTCCTACTGTCCTCTTCACGTAAGCAGGACAACCCCAAATTCTTAAGTAAGAATAACAAGGGATTTTACCATGCCACATTTGATAGGGCATTTTAGGGACTGACTCAGAGGGAACTAGATTCAAAATCTTTGCTGCACTTTCTAGGGTATAACCCCAGAAAGAAGGTGGTAAGTCAGTGAAACTCATCATGGAACGAACCATATCTAGTAGGGTTCGATTTCTTCTCTCAGAAACTCCATTAAGCTGAGGAGTTCCCGGAGGAGTCCAATGAGAGATAATCCCATTATCTTTGAGATGATTAAGGAATTCTTCACTAAGATACTCGCCTCCTCGTTCAGATCGAAGTGCTTTGATCTTGTGACCAGTTTGGTTCTCAACCTCCTTTTGAAATTCTAAGAATTTCTCAAAAGCTACAGATTTATACTTCATTAAGTATACATAACCATACCGACTAAAGTCATCAGTAAAGGTTATAAAATACTGATGATTGTTCCTAGTGCTTACAATAAGCGGTCCATAAACATCAGTATGGATCAAATCTAATACCTTAGTGGCACGTTCCACAGTTCCCTTAAAAGGAACTTTGGACATTTTTCCTTTGAGACAGGATTCGCAAGAAGTTAACTCTTTGAGATCATTTTCAGAGAATGATCCTAAAGTGTTTATCTTGCTAATTTTGTTCATGGAAATGTTTCATAATCTAGCGTGCCATAAGGGAGCTGAAACTTTGTCATCTCTCTTACGTTTAGTTTCTCGTTGTATATTCATAATATGGATATTCTGAGTTAGATAAAGTCCATTACTTAGAGTACCGATGTGAACGGAAGAGTTGTTCCGTTTGATAAAGTATTTACCATTCTTAATATAAGTTTCATAACCTTCACAATCTAAAATTGGAACAGAAATTATATTACGAATAATGCTCGGTACATAAAGGACTTTATTTAAGACTAACTCAAAACTACCTAAATCTAATCTAATTGTGGCTAAAGCTCGAGCGTCAACATTTGAGCCATCGCCGATCTTCAAGACACATTCTCCTTCTTTGAGTTGTTGGACTTCACTTAGCATCTGTACATCATTACAAATATGAGTTCCACAACCGGTATCAAGTACCCAAGAACTAGAATTAATAGAAAGATATACTTCAACGAGAAAGATACCTTTCTTTAGAGTAGCCTTGTACTCTGGGCAGTTTCTCCTCCAATGTCCTGTTTTGCCACAATGGAAGCAAACATCCTCTTTCTGATCTCGCTTCTTCTTTTGGGCTTTCCCCTTCGAAACACCACCAGTGGGCCTAAGGGGTTTCTTCTTCTTCTTTTGGGCTTTCTTGCTCTTACCTTTAGAAGGCCCAGAAGAGGAAGATGGAGCAGTCACCATCAAAACCTTATTGTCCTTCTTGATCGTGCTTTCAGTAGTCACAAGCTGACTAATCAGCTCAGCTGCAGTAGCACCAGCATGATTCATATTGAAGTTAGGGACAAATGGGTTGAATGATGGTGGGAGTTAAGCTAGCAACAAATCCACTGAAAGCTCATCTTTCAGTGGCATGTCCATGGAGGCAAGTTTCTCAGTAAAGGCAAGAAACTTGAGTCCAAATTCATGGACACTTGAACCTTCCCTCATTCTTAAGTGGAACAATTCCTTTGAAGTGTTATACCTTGTAACCCGTTCATGAGGGCGGTAAAGTTGCTCTAAGTGGTCGTAAATCTCCCAAGCGAATTCCATAGCCTCATGTTGCCTTTACAAGTCTGGAGACATGTTAGCCAACATAAGGCAATGGGCTTGGAGATTATCATCCTTCCACTTCTGAATCGCGTCCCGCTCAACCCGAGTGGGAGCCTCCCCTTTGGGACTAGGCTCCCCTTCGAAGAGAACATAAGTTCTCTTCTCAGAATCTAAAATGATTTTTAGATTCCTTAGCCAATCAAAATAGTTGGGACCAGTCAACTTGTTTGACTCGAGGATCGATACAAGAGGGTTTTTGGTTGCCATTTCAAAACACATAGAGAATCACAGAATCTACGACCTAAATGGTAAAACAGAGAACTAGTGAGCATGCTGAATTATAACGATGTACAAAAGATAAGGTCTTTAATCTAATGTAGCTCCCATTGTTTTTCAAAGATCTATAATTCCCAAAGATCTAAGAGGAACACGTTTCCCAATGGGTACTAAGATCCTAGGCATTTTACCTCGAACCCACGACTCGCGGACATTCTAAGTAAAACCCTAGGTAGGTACAACTTACAAATTTTAACACCTTTAGAACTCTTAGTAATTGTTTTTGCATCACCTATCTTTCAATATGGACCCACGACTCAAGCGACATCCATATTTACTTAGGCGTTAAGCTAGACCCATCAATCATAAGATCATGATCAAAACTTAGTTCGAATGACCCACGACTCGCGGACATCACCCTTGCTAAAATTGATCATGAAATATTGATAATTTAAAATGATCAATTAGGTAACTAAGAACTAATAAGCTCCACTAGCTATCCCACGACTCGCGGACAATAACTAGCTTCACTTACTAAACTTAAAACCTATTGATGGAATGCTAGGAATTTAATTCAAAATTTGCATCTCGAATTAAATACCTATTTGTTCGAAATTAGCTTAATATTTAATGGGAATTTTTGAATCAACCGGAGAGTTGTCCGGTTCGACCTCACCAACATATATGTAATCCAATTTTATTAGTCTTGATTAATGCAAGTACACTTAAATGCATTTCAAACAAGCACATAAACAGATAACATGTCCTATCATGATACTAACATGTAATGATCATGGGTTCTACATATCTTATGCGTGATATGTGGGAGCCACTCCACAATCACAAGTTCTAACATACATGCCACATAAACAGTTTAAATCACATAAGGGAAAGCGGTAAAAAAATACGAGCCCTATCTCTATTACATTTTTACAATTGAGATTCCCCTCCCTGACATTTTGAGGGGTCTTCACTTATGGCCTCCTTGTTACTTGAATGTGGTCCATCTTAATCCTTGGGTGCATTGTCTCCAAAATGAAAATAAAACCTCACCACCTATCTCTACTCTCAAATTACAATAAAAAGAAAAAGACATAAAGTAATAAGGCTCAATCTTCATATTGGCCTTAGACAATTACACGGGGCATACCCCGGCCTTAAAAACAGTAATATGGAAAGCCACACAATAAATCACATAACAGTACGCACATAAGTGAGGCTCCAACCTCAATTGAAAAATGCAACTATAGGGCTCCAACCCCAATTTAAACCATCCATGTGCATAAATTAAAACCATACATCAGTCTAAACCCATGCTCACCTAACATGCTTTTGGAAGAATTTAAATTTAACCAATAAATTAAAATTCTCGCTTTAAGCTCTATGTGACACCCCGATATTTCGGTCGTACAGCTATGACGTAATTGTTTACCAAAATGCGCGAAATGATTAATTATGCGTGTTTTATATATTTAATTTTGCTTTAATTATATTAAATGTTAATTATTTTAATTAATGTTATTAATATTAAATATATTTAAATAATCTAAATATATATATATATATATATTATTGTGTACGTGTGCATGAATATAATTATGCATGCATTTATATTCATAAACTAATTATGCATGCATGTATTCCTTATATATATATACGTATGCATGCATTAGTGTTATAATATATTATATACGTATGTAAATGTTACATTATGTGTTAATATATTTTGAATTTTATTGTTGCATTGTCCATGAGTCACATTTACGTGCTTCGTTTCTATATGCATTGATACCGAAATTTTGTGCGAATTTAATATGTTGAACTTATACGTGTCTTGTATATGAATATTTGTTCGTTTCGTATTTTCGGATTCATTTGCATGTGTTTCGGATTTAATTTGAATTTTGGAATTCAAGTTGGGGGCCAATGAGCACTTAGCGCACCCTTGGTTCCGTATTTAATATCTTGAGCTTGGGAACTCAGATTCGCCGTCAACTTCGTTGAACTCGTAATGAAATTCGAGTTTAGTAAACTTAGCCTTATATTTTTCTAACGTCATTTAAACCTCCGAAATTCAACCGAAAAACGAAACGGCGACGAAACTGACCTTGTTGCACTAAAATGACCATAACTCATTCATTTCTTGACCAAATTAACCATGGTTTGATGCTATAGAACCCTAACTCAACCACCTAACTTGCTATACCATGCCCTAACCGAACCAACCCTCACACAATTCACAAATCTCAGCCAAAATTACTGCTTTCCAGTGCTCTCCCGTAACCTTGCTTTCCTTGGAGATTTTGGAGCTCAAATCTCATCCAATCTTCGTCCAATCAACAAGGTAAGCTTAGGGTTGTATTATATGTTCATTCCTGATCATTTTCATCTTTTCATCCCCAAATTTGATCATGGTTTCATGGATTTTTGGCTGAATTGGAAATATATTAGGTTTTGAACTTTTTGTTGATCTCTTTCGATTCTTGATGAATTTGATTGATTCCAAGCATGAATATGATTGTTTTGATCTATTATTGGCATTTATGGTGATGTATTAGCTGGTAGTTGAGAATTGGTTGAGTTAACATTAATGGATTTTGAATGAAAGTGAAGTTTTTTCCCCCCTTCTTCCTGCGTGCTGCTGCTGCTGCATTTTGATGTTATTTGGAGCTTGATTTTGCTGAGTTTTATTGCATATTTGTTGCCTTAACTTACCTATATATGTTGGTTAGAGATTGGCCTGGTGTTACTCTGTTTTTTCGTCGAGTTGCTGCCCTGTTTTTCTGGTTTTGCTGCGTTAAATTTTCTGCATTGCACAGGGTCGCGCCGGCGACCTGATTTACCTTTGATTCAGTCGCGCCCGTGGCCCCTATTTCAGTCGCTCACGTATTCTAGTAAATTGGAAGGAAAATTACTAAAAAATAGGGTAGCGGCCGCTACCATTTCATGAAGAAAATGGGTCGCGGCCGCGACCCCTGCTTGAGCTGCAAAAAATTTCAGTTTCAAACTGTTATGCATGGTTTTAATTTACTTCCTAATTCCTTCTTGCATGCATGGCTTTGATTATATATTGGTAAGTATATGTTTACATGCATTGAAATTGGTTGATACATGAAATTACATGCATTTTCTTTATGTACATATATATATATGTAATAAATGCATGCATGTTATACATAGATATATATAAATATATATAGATAGTTTGCATGCATGGCAATGGATGTACGTGTATATATATATATTTATTTATATATGTTTATTATATTTTAAATATTATTTGAATTAATTGATTTTAGAATTTAAGTGTTATTTTAATTTGTGTTTAATTTCCGAACATGACTTGAATGTTTCCATTTGCCTATTTCCTAATTATGAACCTATTATCTTACGTGTTATATTTAGTATTTGAAATTCGTGGATCAATTTGATTTAAATGTGAAGGTTATGAACTTGAATGACTTTAAACGTTTCTTGAAATGAATGAAATGAACGTTTATATGTCTTTATGACATTAATAGTGCACATGAACATGTTCATTACATAACACACACTCTCATGCACTCATATCATGATCCTTTCATTGCCGAGCTTCTTAATTGGTCATTTTGAGTCTCACTTCACCTTTCTTGCGCAGATTTTGATCCAGTTGGAGACGAGGCCGGTCAGTGAGGCTCGTGCTTTCTTCTTTTGACGGTTTAAGGTGGGTTTTTCTTCTATGTAGATACAAGACCCTATATATACCTTCAATGTGAAAGCTTTCGACCAAAATTATATATATATATAGAGTCGTTTTAAAGAGTAAATGTTTTCAGCGTAAAGCCTTATTTTATGAACCCTACCTAATGTTTTGGCGAGAAATGATCGAATGCACGAATGGGGCCCAGGGACTTAGTGTGAGTGGCTATCCGGGGAGGCATGGGCTGACGGTGATCCCTCACACTAGTTCCACCAATGAACGGCGTAACCAGACCTCGTTAGGAGTTAGCGAGGAATGGACGCTGAGCGCCATCTGGGGAGTCATGTCAACCCTTTTGGTCAATGAATGGGTGGTCGGGCCTTGCAAACCCACCACCAACCCGGAGGAAGAAGGTGTAAATGTTAATGATTGAGCACAAAAGAATGTTTGCATGAAAAGAATGAATGAATGAAGGTTTAAATGGTTTACACAAGGTGTTGGTTGGAGATAATGCACGTCCACTCGTCGGGCCACTAATGACCTAATGTTAATGATTCGTGATAATCCCTTTTGATGATTTCTATTCACCCACTTGGGATATTCTTCAAAATCCTCACTTGGGATTATAGCGTGCATGTGATTGTTTAATTACCGTCATATATTCTATTTATGCCCTGTTTTATACCCACCAGTCCCTTTTGGACTGAACCCGTTTGGTTTTCAGTTATTTTGTGCAGGTGTTGAGGGAGCTAGGCGGGAATACGAGTCCTAGGTCTTGCATTCGTCTCTAGCTCTTATATTTTGGTCTTACACTTGCATACTCTTATTTTTGACCGTTGTATATGAATAATGATGTGGAGCGTACATATTTTGGGCCGTGATGGCATGTGATGATGTATATGAATTATTTTTGGAGCTTGGATGCTCATGGTATATATATATGGTATATGATCGTTTATTGCTTCCGCTTTAATGTTTTATGTTGTTTTATGGTTAAAGGGTTAATCCCGCCTAGCATAGAGTGTGTGCATGTCCCCGTTCGCCGTGATTTAGCTCAGGTATGGATCGTTCATTTCATATTCGGGTCGGGTCTCGGTGCGGGGGATGTGACACCTTGCGCTCGGGTGTTACATCCTTAAGTGGTATCAGAGCTTAGGGTTGCAAAACCCGGGCTCTAGTGGTGTGTGAGTCAGTCTAGGTCGTTCGGCTTAGGGACTACTTGACAATGTGTTGCATATTCATCTCTTTTGTGCTTAGTTGATTTAAATTTTGAAATTTGATTGAATTATTTGCACTAACATCCATAAACTAAAAATAGCACGCATTTTCAGTGTTTTATTGACAGGATGCCTCCACTTAGACATCGTGATCGTACTCCTACACCTCCACCTCCACAACCACCGCCGGCAGAGGCCTTTGTTAATTCGGTTATCAATATCATAGATCAGAGGCTTAGAGATTATGTACCACCGGCACCTCCAGCACCACCTGCACCTGCTGTACCACCTGAGGCACCGATTTCTATTATACTTAGGGAGTTTCAGAATGAAAGACCTCCCAAGTTCTTCAAGGGAAATGATATGCAGGCCGAAATGTGACTGAAGGAAGTTGAGAGAATATGGGAGCTCATTCCATGTGAGACCCAAGAGAAGGCTCGATGCACCATCACTTTGATACAAGGAGAAGCCTACTCTTGGTGGGAAAGCACATGGATTGTATTGGAGGCAGCTAGAGAGGAGATCAATTGGGAAGTCTTTACAAGCGAATTCAAGAATAAGTTCATCCCTCCCTCATCCTGTACTCGAAGATTGAGAGAATTTACCGAATTGAAGCAAGGATCGAGGTCTGTGGCCGAGTATATTTCGGAGTATGAGAGGTTATCCCGCTATGCACCAAATATAGCAGGCGATGACTTTCATAAGGCTATGCAGTTTATTCAGGGGCTTCGACCGGACATCCAGACAGCTCTAGAGGCAGTTAATACTAGCACTTGGGCGAAGGCTACTTCGAAAGCCTTAAAGGTTGAAGATTCTGTGATTGCTAGGAGGCTAGTTTCTCGCCAAGGACAAGGATCAGGATCCGGCTGGGGATTTAACAAAGGAAAGAGGCCGATGAATTTTCTAACCCCACCACAAAAAGGGCCTTTCAAGAAGCCTAGAGTAGGAGGTCCGATTGCACCCGTTCCACAACCACCTCAGGCTCCACCGATTCCTAAAGGATCTCGCAATGATCATCCCCTGTGTACTTATTGCGGATGGCCAACTCATTCTTACAACAATTGTCGGAAGATATTGACGTTGTGCTTGATTTGTGGAAAAGGGGACCATATGGCTTTTTCATGCCCGGACAAGACTCCAGGATATCAAGCTGGGGCTCAGAGACCGATGATTCAGGCACGAGCTTATGCCCTTGAGGGTGAGGAGTAAAAAGTTGAAGCTGATTCAAACGCCGTGGTGGAAGGCACCGTTTGCATTCATAACACGAGCATTCATGCATTATTCGATCCGGGTGCCACGCATACTTTTATATCTTCTGATCTATGTGCCTCCCTATGCCTACCTGTTATTTGCTCAAATTCCTGTTATTTTGTGAGTTCGCCTCTTGGAGGAAGTTTGCAGACAGATCGGATTGCCAGAGGTTGTTCAGTTTTGATAGAGGAAAAAGATTATCAGGCAGATTTTATTGTGATGCCTATGAAGAAGTATGGGGTAATCTTCGGGATGGATTGGTTGTATTGGCACCAGGCCGAAGTTGATTATTTTAAGAAGAAGATTAAATTGGGTCAAGAGTTGATTGGAGAAGTTGGGTCGAAGAATGTACCACTCTTATCG
Source organism: Lantana camara (assembly GCA_037501455.1). Classification (NCBI taxonomy): domain Eukaryota; kingdom Viridiplantae; phylum Streptophyta; class Magnoliopsida; order Lamiales; family Verbenaceae; genus Lantana; species Lantana camara. Next base: position 62,161 of record JAZIFV010000019.1, read on the forward strand.
TTTATGGAAGCTCGCAAGTTGGTGAAGGATGGAGCCATGGGATTTATTGCCTATCTCCTTAATAAACCAAAGGATCAATCAAGTTTTGAGGAGACGGCCGTGGTAAAGGAATATCTCGACGTATTTCCAGAAAATTTGGGTTCTCTACCGCCGGATCGGGAGATTGAGTTTGTCATTGATTTATATCCGGGATCAGAACCTTATTCCAAGACTCCTTATAGAATGGCTCAGGCAGAGTTGAAGGAGCTGAAGATTCAACTCGAGGAATTACTCAAGATTGGATATATTCGACCGAGTTCATCTCCGTGGGGTGCTCCGATTCTCCTTGTCAAAAAGAAAGATGGGTCGTTGAGAATGTGTATAGATTACCGGGAGCTTAATCGGATGACTATCAAGAATAAGTACCCATTGCCCCACATTGAGGATTTATTTGATATGCTGCGAGGTTCAAAGGTTTATTCGAAATTGGATTTAAGGCAAGACTATTACCAGTTGAAAATCCGGGAAGGGGATATACCAAAGACAGGATTTAATACCCAGTATGGGCATTATGAGTTCATAGTAATGCCGTTTGGTTTAACAAATGCCCCTGCAGCATTCATGGATATGATGCATCGGATTTTTCGACCTTATTTGGATAAATTCGTCGTAATCTTAATTGATGACATTCTCGTGTATTCGAAGACTCCGGAAGATCATGCTAGGCATCTTAAATTGGTATTGGAGACATTGAGAGAGCACCGATTGCATGCGAAGTTTAGTAAGTGTGAGTTTTGGATCGACCGGGTTGCTTTTCTAGGCCATATCATTTCAAGTAAAGGTTTGGAAGTTGATCCTTCAAAGATCGAGATGGTTATTCAGTGGCAGAGTCCGAAAAATGCTTCCGAGGTTAGAAGTTTCTTGGGATTGCCAGGTTATTACCGAAGGTTTGTAAAGTATTTTTCGAAGATAGCCGGTCCTTTAACACGATTGACTAAGAAGGAAGCTAAATTTGAGTGGGACGAGGCATGCGAAGCGAGTTTTCAACTCTTGAAGGAAAAATTAACCACTGCACCGGTATTAGCACTTCCCGAGGGCACTGAAGGATACATGGTTTATACGGACGCCTCGAAAGAAGGGTTGGGATGTGTTTTGATGCAGAATGGTAAGGTAATAGCTTATGCCTCGAGGAAATTGAAGGATCATGAACAGAATTATCCCACCCATGATCTCGAGCTTGCAGCAGTGATCTTTGCTTTGGGAAAGTGGAGACACTATCTCTACGGAGTTTCTTTTGAGATTTTTTCCTACTACAAGAGCCTCCAGTATTTGTTTTCTCAGAAGGAATTAAACAAGAAACAAAGGTGTTGGATGGACATGTTGGCGGATTATGAGTGTACGATTCGATACCATCCAGGAAAGGCCAACGTGGTCGCGGATGCGCTTAGTAGGAAAGCTAGCGTGTCAAGTGTTAAAGTGGAAACTATGGATGAATCTGAGTCTTTCAAGCTGAGGGCTAGTATTCGGAATATTATCGTTCAACCGGATCTTCAGCAGAGATTGTTTGAGGCTCAGAAAGTGGATTCCGAAGTTCAGAAATTAGTGCAGAAAGCTAGAAATGATTCAGAGAGTCCGTTCGGATTTGATGACACCGGGCTTCTAAGGTTTAAGAACAGAGTTGGGGTTCCGAAAGAGTTGAAAAGGTTGATATTGGAAGAAGCTCATCGGTCAGGGTATTCGATACATCCCGGGGGAAATAAGATGTATAAGGACTTAAAGAAATTTTGTTGGTGGAATGGACTTAAACGGGATGTGATCAACTTCGTGAGACATTGTTTGACTTGCCAAGTGGTGAAGGCAGAACATCAGAAGCCATCAGGGCTACTACAACCGTTACCTATCCCATAATGGAAGTGGCAGCAAGTGGCGATGGATTTCGTTACGGGTCTTCCACGAGTGAAAGGTGGTTTGGATGGAATATGGGTAATAGTGGATCGATTAACGAAATCGGTGCATTTTCTTGCTATTTGGATGTCGGATAAGGTGAATAAATTAGCTAAGAAGTATGTGGATGAAATCGTCCGACTTCATGGGGTACCGGTTAGCATTGTATCAAATCGGGATCCGAGGTTTACTTCTAGATTTTGGCAAGAATTGCAAAGGAATCTGGGCACAAGGCTTCAATTCAGCACAGCTTTCCATCCTTAGACAGACGGGCAATCAGAGAGATTAATTAAATATTTGAAGGATATGTTGAGAGCATGTGCATTGGATTTTTCGAGTTCGTGGAACGAACAATTGCCTTTGATTGAATTTGCCTATAATAACAGCTTTCAAGCATCGATAGAAATGGCTCCATATGAGGCTCTCTACGGACGGAAATGCAGGTCACCGTTGTTCTTTGATTTGGAAGAATGGAATTGGATGAAGTAAGAGGGTGTGGAACGAGGAGAGAACAAGGAAAAACCCTCTAAGGCCGTGCAAGAGGCAATTGATAAGGTCCAAATAATCAGACAACGGATGAAAGCAGCCCAGGACAGACAGAAAAGCTATGCCGATCACCGAAGGAAAGATCTTTAGTTTGAGGTTTGTGATAGGGTCTTCTTAAAAGCCTCACCTCGTAAGGGATTTTCGAGGATTGGAAAAGGAGGGAAATTGAATCCTGGGTACCTAGGACCGTATGAGATTTTGGAGAAAATTGGAGATACGGCCTACCGTTTGGACCTACCCCCGAGTTTGACCGGAATTCATAACGTATTTCATGTGTCTCAGCTTCGGAAATATTATCCGGATGAATCCGAGATCCTACCCGTTGAGGAAGTGGAACTTGAGCCTAACCTTACCTTCGTTCAGAAACCGATTAGAATTTTGGATCGTAAATTTCAGGAGCTTCGAAATCGACAGATCCCACTAGTTAAAGTCTTATGGAGAAGTGATAAAACGGAAGAGGCTACGTGGGAGACGGAAGATAAAATGAAAAGATTTCATCCCGAATTGTTCCCGAGTGATCAATGAATCCGAGGACGGATTCTTTTAAGGGGGAGAGGTTGTGACGCCCCGATATTTCGGTCGTACAGGTATGGTGTAATTGTTTACCAAAATACGCGAAATGATTAATTATGCGTGTTTTATATATTTAATTTTGCTTTAATTATATTAAATGTTAATTATTTTAATTAATGTTATTAATATTAAATATATTTAAATAATCTAAATATATATATATATATATATATATATAAATATATTATTGTGTACGTGTGCATGAATATAATTATGCATGCATTTATATTCATAAACTAATTATGCATGTATGTATTCCTTATATATATATACGTATGCATGCATTAGTGTTATAATATATTATATACGTATGTAAATGTTACATTACGTGTTAATATATTTTGAATTTTATTGTTGCATTGTCCATGAGTCACATTTACGTGCTTCGTTTCTATATGCATTGATACCGAAATTTTGTGCGAATTTAATATGTTGAACTTATACTTGTCTTGTATAAGAATATTTGTTCGTTTCGTATTTTCGGATTCATTTGCATGTGTTTCGGATTTAATTTGAATTTTGGAATCCAAGTCGGGGGCTAACGAGCACTTACCGCACCCTTGGTTCCGTATTTAATATCTTGACCTCAGGAACTCGGATTCGAGTTCCGTCAACTTCGCTGAACTCGTAACGAAAATTCGAGTTTAGTAAACTTAGCCTTATATCTTTCTAACGTCATTTGAACCTCCAAAATTCAACCGAAAAACGAAACGGCGACGAAACTGACCTTGTTGCACTAAAATGACCATAACTCATTCATTTGTTGACCAAATTAACCATGGTTTGATTCTATAGAACCCTAACTCAACCACCTAACCTTCTATACCATGCCCTAACCGAACCAACCCTCACACAATTCACGAATCTCAGCCAAAGTTACTGCTTTCCAGTGCTCTCCAGGAACCTTGCTTTCCTTGGAGATTTTGGAGCTCAAATCTCATCCAATCTTCATCCAATCAACAAGGTAAGCTTAGGGTTGTATTATATGTTCATTCCTGATCATTTTCATCTTTTCATCCCCAAATTTGATCATGGTTTCATGGATTTTTGGCTGAATTGGAAATATATTAGGTTTTGAACTTTTTGTTGATCTCTTTCGATTCTTGATGAATTTGATTGATTCCAAGCATGAATATGATTGTTTTGATCTCTTATTGGCATTTATGGTGATGTATTAGCTGGTAGTTGAGAATTGGTAGAGTTAACATTAATGGATTTTGAATGAAAGTGAAGTTTTTCCCCCCTTCTTCCTGCGTGCTGCTACTGCTGTGTTTTGATGTTATTTGGAGCTTGATTTTACTGAGTTTTATTGCATATTTGTTGCCTTAACTTACCTATATATGTTGGTTAGAGATTGGCCTGGTGTTACTGTAACAGCCCAAAACAGGGCCTGGATGAAAACAGTAAGTTAAGGCAGTGGTAAAGTGTTTATAGACCGTGATCCAACTTTTTGAATCATCGTGCATTGCATTCTTACATGAACTTTGTGCTCGTATATGATTTGACATGTTTTAGGGGGGAATTCTTGACCTTTGATACAGTTTACTATTCATAACCCGAGCCTACCTTGTTCATATTGCTACTCGAACCCTAGAGGTTCATCATACATGTTTACCAATCGTTTGAACTTGTTTCCTGAGCTCAGAGAGTCTTTCTTGAGCCATAAGGGTATTTTTGGAACTTACCGACCAAAGTTACTATTCATCAAAAAATGAGCTTTTGATTCTGATACCTTTTCCTACCCAAGTTACAGTCGAATCGATCCTTGAGTCGAGACGAGTCTTTTGATATTATTCTTGGCTTGGAAATCTATTCCGGAACTTTGTTTTATTGAAAATGTTTTCGAAAACCCTAGTTCACTATTCCTTCTACGAACGGTTTTCATTCGGAAAATGTTTTCTCTCTGGATTTGCATTACTTGAGCTATTTCAAGATTTTTGAGATGTTTTACAACTCTTGATTCAAACCCTAGCTTGAAATTTTGAAGCGTACGTTCGTACGTGAGAATTCACTATTCACTCTACGTTTTCAACTTTTTAACGGTAAAACGTTTTATAGTCGATTTTGGACTCAAAACGCTTCTCGATTTATTTTTTGAATTTTGGAAACAATCCGGACTAGAAAATCATTCTAGAAAGTCGTTTTTCACTCGTGTTGAGTTTCGAGCTCAAAACTTTTATTCATTAAAACTAATGTATCTTTCAAACGGTAAATCCGATTTCGACGAATGAATATGCGTTTCGAAGCTAATTTTCTTGCCGTCGGAATGGTTAAACTTCCAGCCACTTATCCTTGAGTCTTGGGGGACAAAATTACAGAAATACCCCCAGCAGTCCCATTTTAGCTTCAACATGCCTAAAGCTTCCAAGAGAATCTATCCAATTTTTGCTCTCCTACCCTTCTCTACATTTTATTTCCAAGGTGAGGGGCTTCCCAACACCTATATATACCCCTCTCATGGCATTTCATTCCTTGCTCAAAGTCTTGTGTTAACAAGCACTCCTCTCTCCCTCCTTTCCCTCATTGCCGTCGGCATCCCCTCCCCTTAGCTAGGTTAGTTGTTTTATTTTTATGTTATGTTAGTTTAGTTTATGTTTTTATCCTATGGTATGTTTATATTATGTTTAGGTTGGGTCTTAGGGCCTTCCCTAAGCCATATAGGATTTTATTTTATGCATTTATTATATAGTTTTCATGATATGTTTTGATAGTCGTTTATATGTTTTAATTGTTTAGTATATGCTTGAATAAGTTATCAATTGCTCTAGTATATGCTATGATCATGTGATATGGTTGTTATATTATGAGAATTGATGCATGATTGTGGGATTTGAATTATGTTCATGCATGCTAGCTAATGGAATAGTGACTTACAATTAATTATGTCACAACTTGTTACATGTTGATATTGGAATTAAATTGTTACATGTTACATGCCTAAAGGTTCATGATATGATATGATATGATATATGTTGTGACATGTTGTCACATTGTTATATGACTCTTGAATTATGAATTGAGCTTATGATATGATTTGGATTAATGGATTAGTGCCTTGATCATATGTTATACACTTTAATAGTGTCACATGTTATAACCTAAGATAGAATAGTGTTTCATAACTTGATCTTATGCCTAAATTGGATCTCTTAACCATAGGTTATACCTTTAACCTAGATCACACTTGATTATATTAACATGAACTTGAAACTATAGGTTATAATCAAGATCATAATTTGATTAGGGTGTGTGTGTGTGTGCATGCCGTGTGTGTGTGTGTGTTCGTGCATGGTGTGTGTGTGTACCGTGTGTGTGTGGGTGTATGTATAGTAAGGGTTTGACCCGACCCTTTGACCCGACATTTGAATAGTAACCTGTGAATAGTAATCATGAATAGTAATCTTGAATAGTACTTTTTGAATAGTGCTTTTGAATAGTAAAAATGAAATAAAACTTGTGCTTTCCTAATAGACATTTACACCTAGGGTTTCCTTATCCAGGGTCTAAAATGTGTTTTCAAAATGTGTTTTCTTTCGTGGACTTGTTTCATAACTTAAGGTTTGCGATAGGATTCATAATTTGACTAAATCTTACTCGGTTATAGTAAGATCATAGTCTAACGTTAAGAGTAACTCACGTTAACGTATTCCTTTGTGTGTTACTTTTCTTGAATACCTTAAATGGTATTACTCTCTTGTGTTACATGTTCTTTACATGTTCCTTGTTCATTGTTTCATGCATTTCATATGCATCTTGGCTAGTAGTGGGTCTTAGTTCTTAAGCTCACTCTAGTACACCACCTACATGAGTTAAAGTTGAGCACTGGGATCCCCAGGGCACCGCATAATCTGTCTACCTGCCTTTTGTTACTATTAGGTGAGGTGAAGTTATAAATGTTTTCCAACTGGAACCACGATTATACTATCGTATCATATGTTTTGAAATTCAAAGCTAAACCTCGTTTTGAACTATCCCTTTTATCGGGACATTCTCTTGAAAGGATCATTCATGCTTTAATAGTATACCTTGATCTACAGTACATGTTTTCCAAAGTTCTGCATTCTTGTTCAAAGACAGTTACATGTTTTGCATATGTTTTCAAAGTACAGTTTATAGACAGTTTTACATGTTTTACAGACAGAATCACATGTTTTCAGACAGAATCATATGTTTTACAGACAACATCATATGTTACAGTTACAGTTTCACATGTTATAGTTAGCATACTGGAGTGATACTCTGGTCACTGCTAATCTTAAATGCAGGCATACAGTTTACAGTTTGGGCCCGACGGTTATGTGTGGAGGTGATGCTCGGGAGGTGAGCGCCAACGACATCACCAATACCGGCCGCCACACTTAGACAATTGACACCGACTTTTAACAGGAGGTTTGTTAAGTCAGGACAATCTGTCTGGGAACGGACAGCAAATCTGTTCCCATTACATGTTTACAGGTCGCCTAGGGCTAGCTACCCGAAGTGACAACCGGTGGAGGATGGTGCATGTTTGTATGCGTTGGTAAGAGTTATTGTTGACCTTGGTCCGATAGTCTACTATGTGCGGAGTTGTTGTTGACCTTGGTCCGATGCTCTACTATATGTGGGGTTATTGTTGATCTTGGTCCGATACTCTACTAAATGTGGAATTATCGTTGATCCTGGCCCGACACTCTACCGAATCATGATTTTCTGGAGTAAGGATGGAGGAGCCTAGCTTGCGGGTAAAATTCTGTTTCATAAAGGATGGTTCATATCTGGAAAAGTTCACTTTACCCTTATCCCGTATTATGAAAGAATTATGAACCATCAACAGCATATGTGTGCGCATGTGACAGCATTCATGAAAGTGTTTTAAAACGTGCATACTTTTACAGCATTGCATTCAAACAGTTTTATCAAGTGAACTTGTTTCAAGTTCTTTTTTAAAGCATCGCATTTAACAGTTTCGAACGTTACTTCAAGTTCTTTATCATTCAGTACTTCTTTAAAGTATTCCCTCACTTAGTCCTTTTGACTAATACCTCTCCCGTTTTCTTGCCTCGTGGTTTCAGGTCTTGCAGCCGCAGTCTAGAGGTATCTTGAAGCTCTAGATTGTCATTTTTGTTTCTGTCAGGACTTAGTATTACTTCCTTTTGTGTCCTGCATATGTTTTATGGCTGCATCACTTTATATTTCTGTATATGTTTCTGAATACTTGAGTATCTTTGTTATACTCTTTCTGCTACTCTGTTACCGATATTTTGAACTCTACTGTATCGGTATTTATATGTGAATATGTTATATGTTCTGATATGCCTAGTCTCTCTTACACGATCAATATGTTCTTGCTTGTTACATGTCATCACGCACATGTTTTGAAAAGTTTTAAAATACTCTGATTTTCCGCTGCATAGACACATCGTTGTACATGTATAGTTTTGATAGACAGCCATTCGCTGGAGTATTTCTCGAGTGATGGCTCACACCATTACTTGAGAGGTGTTTCAGTGCGGGGGTTGAGACGCCACTCTCCTCTTGTTCTGGTACGGGTGGGGGCGTTACAGCCTGAGGTGGTATCATAGCATCTGGTTAAGTAAGAAGAGGCTTAACCTAGATTGCTCTCATGTTGCATCATGGATTGTTCACGCATTGCATCCAGGATCATTCTCATATTGCATCGAGATAGGATATTTGGGGATTGGATGGTTCTGTTATCTGGATTTCATATCTGTGGTATCTTCTGTATAGCTATGGCAGTTCAGCCACACCAGGATCCTAATCAGCAGATGGATGAGGCTTTCTTTGAGCAGTTTGAGGCCCCGCGTACTGTGGCAGTTTCTCGCCGTGGAGGCACTCGTTTCTACACTTGGCGTAGGTCTAGGAACAGTGGCAGACCTGGGTATTCCTATCCTAACAGAGTTGTGCACTATCTCGAGTCTGAGAGAGATGGTTACTTTCAGGAGTATCAGAGGACCCGTGAGGTCAGGTTGGAGTCTATGCGCCATCAGGATCAGTCACTGCAGTACCAGATTGATAGGGACATCGCTCGTGAGCATGCTGCCGAGATGACTCATATTGCTGATCAGAGGGCTGCTCGTATTGCTGAGCTGGAGGCAGATCTTATGCAGATGACTATTGATCGCGACACCTCTATGGAGCGTCACCAGCACTACCGTGCACGCGTGAGAGCTCGCCTGTATGATACCTATCACTTATCCGATGAGCAGGCAGTTGAGGAGTTCGAGGGTCAGGATGTCAGTCAGGCCTCTCAGGAGCCCGAGCCTATGCAGGATCAGTCTGATGGAGGCGATGGAGGGTCTGATGATGATGATGATGGAGGAGATGAGCCAGCAGGACACGGACAGGGTGAGGTCGTTGCTGTTTCTGATGACACCACCAGGGGTTCTTTGGACCACAGTTATCAGGGTTGATTGCTGATAGGAGGTTTTCTGTATATAGTACTGATGCATATATATCTATCTATGGATGGCGGACGTATAGCCGGGACAGTTCAGGACTGACTTTTGGATGAGGGGATGTATGGCTCTGGTAGATGATCCCCGACTTTTGGCACCACGGATGACGGTTCAGATGACTTGGTACCTACTAGGTTATTTTCAGCAGGGTTGGACGGATTGGTAAGGCCTGTAAGGGAGTCAACTCGATAGTATCGGGTCCTCCCCATTTTGAATTAATACTGTTAACATGTGGCCTGTAGTAAATTTTACCAAACCTTGCACAGTTATAACACTTTCAGCTTTATGTTGGATATCTGTTTACTGCTTTCCATAACTGTCATTGCATGAGTCTTAGAGTTGCTTCAAGATACCATTAGGACCGTTGATAGGATCATGCCATTTCAATTATTGTTAGCATGCTATTATTCTTGATATGTTGAATACGCTTCTGGATATGTTGATCATACTTCTGATCATGTTACAGTTCTTGTTGTTATGACAATACACGTTCTGTTCCCGTTTTACATGTTAATCATGTTTTGGGATATGTTATATATGTTTCTGATATGTTGGTATGTTACCCAAGCTTCTGTTCTCGTTTACATGTTGTCTGACAATTGTTTCTGATTATATGATATGTTTGAAGATCTTGAATCTTTGCTGACATGTTGTTATGGGAATGTGTCGTTCTCATACTTATGTGTGACTACGTGAGAATGTGAATACGTGGTTACGGATTCTGTGAATCATTATATGTCATGCATCGAATATATGTATCTGAATGCTTATGAATTCAGTAACAACATGCCACCAAGAAGAGCACCCCGGAATCGTGTACCACCACTGCCACCCCAAAGAGAAGTCACGCCACCCCAAAGAGATGTCACGCCACCCCCCTGAACGGGAAAGAACTCCGGAATTAAGGGATGTGCTACGACAATTTATGAGGGCTTATGCACCGAGAGATAACCCTCCTAATGAAAGGTCATTGGAAATTTTTCTGAGGATGAATCCACCTAAGTTCTATGGAGAACCGAACGACCTAAAGGCTGAGAATTGGATTACTAGTCTTGAGAAGATTTTCGAGGCTATGGAGATCTACCCAGAGGATCGTGAACGAGTTCGGTATGCTACTTTTCTTATGGAAGGAGCTGCATACAATTGGTGGAAGCACGTTCAGCATATGTGGATTGAGAACAACGTTGAGGGAAGTTGGGATGAGTTTATCAGAGAGTTTCAGCAGAAGTATACGCCTCAAGTGACTCGTGATGCACGAGAGGCTGAGTTTATGAGTCTGGTTCAGGGAACTATGAATGTGATGGAGTATGAGGCTAGGTTTGTGAGGCTAATCAAGTATGCGCCTCATATTCTGAATGATGAGCGTCGTAAGACGAAGAGGTTTATTGATGGACTGAAGCCTGAACTTCGGTTGGCACTTGCATCTTTGGACATTGAGACCTACAACCAGGCTGTTGATAGAGCGCTAAGGGTTGAAGCTGCACACAAGGAGATCAAGATAACTACTGCACGATAAGGACCTTCTAACCCTAAGCCTTATCAAGGTAATAAGCGACCTTTCGGAATTTTTCCCCAAGGAACTGGAAAGAGGCCAATGGTAACACCACAGCGTCAGCAGCAGAACGCTCCACCGAAACAGCAAGCACAGAAGCAGAAAGCCCCACAGCAGTACCAGAGGGTGCCACAACAGCAGAGAGCACCTCAGCCAGGTCCAGAGGAAATTGTTTGCCGATATTGTCGCCGAACGGGACACACTGAGGAGAACTGTCGCAAGAAAGCTGGACAGTGTTTCGCGTGTGGTTCCCCTGAGCACCAGATGGATAGTTGCCCGCACAAGATCAGGAAATTTGGGGTCCAGGATAAAGGAAAAGGAGTGGTGGGTACGACGAACAAACCGGTGGTCAGAGGCAGAGCTTATGCTTTGGATGGTAAGGAGGAGGTTGATCCTTCGTCTGTTGTGGAAGGTATTGTGCACATTCTTAACACGCCAGTTAAGGTCTTGTATGACCCTGGTGCCACGTATTCATTTGTCGCTTCTAAATTATGTGCGCATTTACAGTTTCTGCTTGAATACTTGCCATATAAATTTGAAGTGAGTTCTCCTTTGGGAACTTGCCTTGTTACGGATCAAGTATATAAACGCTGCCCTATATGTATTGGTACCCGTTGTTACCCGACGGATCTTATTGAGTTACCGATGACAAGATACGATGTTATACTTGGTATGGATTGGTTGTCTAAGTACCGAGCTAAGTTGGATTGTTACAAGAAAGAGATCATCTTGGAAGAAGATGAAACTGGGACATCAGAAGGGAAAGTTGAGAAGTTATCAGTGATTTCTTCGATGGAAACTAAGAAGTTGATTCAGAAAGGAGCTATTGGATTTGTTGCTTATCTTCTGAATAGACCGAAAGATCAACTTAAGATCGAAGAAGTGGAAGTGGTGAACGAATTCTTAGATGTGTTTCCTGAGCATTTAGATTCGTTACCTCCTGACCGAGAGTTGGAGTTTACGATCGAGATGATATCAGGAGCTGAGCCGTACTCAAAGACACCTTACAGAATGGCACCAGCTGAATTGGAAGAACTGAGGAAGCAATTGGATGAACTGATGAAGTCTGGATATGTTAGACCGAGTACATCGCCATGGGGAGCACCTGTTCTTTTCGTTAAGAAGAAGGATGGATCATTGCGTTTATGCATTGACTATCGGGAGCTGAACAGGATGACTATCAAGAATAAGTATCCTCTCCCTCATATCGAAGAGCTGTTCGACATACTACAAGGATCAAAGGTCTACTCCAAGTTAGATCTTAGACAAGGGTATTATCAATTGAAGATCAGGGAAGCAGATATTCCTAAGACTGCTTTCAACAGCCGATACGGACATTATGAGTTTGTAGTAATGTCGTTTGGTTTGACAAACGCACCAGCTGCATTCATGGATATGATGCACCGTATATTCAAGCCGTTTCTAGACAAGTTTGTAGTGATCTTCATCGACGATATCTTAGTATTTTCAAAGACACCGGAGGAACATGCTGAACATCTTCGAATCGTGTTACGCACTTTGCTGGATCACAAGCTATATGCAAAGTTCAGAAAATGTGAGTTCTGGCTTGAGAGAGTTACATTTCTTGGACACATCATATCAGGATCTGGAATCGAAGTAGATCCCTCAAAGATCGAAACAATCATGGATTGGAAGTCACCGAAGAATCCTTCAGAAGTGAGGAGTTTTCTGGGATTAGCTGGTTACTACCGGAGGTTTGTCCAAGATTTCTCGAAGATAGCTACACCTCTCACAAAGTTAACAAAGAAAGAAGGGAAGTTTGAATGGACGGAGAAGTGTGAGCAAAGTTTTCAAAGATTGAAGGAGATGCTAACAACTGCACCCGTGTTAGCATTACCAGAAGGAAAAGAAGGATACACAGTCTACACCGATGCTTCGAAAGAAGGACTAGGAGGAGTTTTGATGCAGAATGGAAAGGTGATTGCGTATGCATCAAGGAAAATCAAAACGCATGAAGTCAACTACCCGACACATGATTTGGAGTTAGCCGCGATAATTTTTGCTCTTGGAAAGTGGAGACATTACCTGTATCGAGTTACGTTTGAGATCTTTACTGATCATAAGAGCCTGCGATATCTATTCACTCAGAAGGAGTTGAATATGCGACAAAGGAGATGGATGGAATTTCTGGAGGACTACGATTGCATTATTCAGTACCATCCAGGAAAGGCGAATGTTGTAGCAGATGCTCTAAGCAGGAAAGTTCGTTTGGCACAGATTTCTGCCAACCCCGAGACTGATAAAAGAGAAAGAATAGAGGTGATAACTAAAGCTCGAGTCGCGAACGTTGTGATGATATCACCTTTGAAAGAACAAGTGCTGGAAGCTCAGAAGAACGACGAGTGGATCAAGAAATGTCTCGAATCTAAGGAGAGAGATGATGAGACCAAGTTCAAGGTTGATGAACATGGAATATTGAGGTACAAAGGTCGAGTATGCGTGCCAGCTGTTTTGAGGAAAGAAATTCTCGACGAAGCGCATAAGACTAAGTACACGATACATCCCGGAGGTACTTAGATGTATCAAGATGTTAAGACGCATTTCTGGTGGAATGGAATGAAGAGAGACATAACCAACTATGTCAACAAGTGCTTAACTTGTCAGAAAGTTAAAGCTGAGCACCAGAAACCGAGTGGGAAGTTGCAACCATTACCGATTCCGACTTGGAAGTGGGAGCAAATCACGATGGATTTTGTCATTGGATTACCCAAAGTCAGAGGAGGATAAGATAGTATCAGGGTGATCATTGACCGATTAACAAAGTCAGCGCACTTTTTGCCAGTTAAGACGACGGATAAGGTCAGCACGTTGGCAAAGCTGTATCAACAAGAGATTGTCAGATTACATGGAGTCCCGAACAGTATAGTCTCGGACAGAGATCCGAAATTCACGTCACACTTGTGGAAAGAAATTCAGACTTTGATGGGAACAAAGTTGAACTTTAGTACTGCAGCGCATCCTCAGACGGATGGACAATCAGAAAGGATGATTAAGTACTTGGAAGATATGCTAAGAGCTTGCGCTTTGGACTTTCAAGAAAGTTGGAAAGAGTGTTTACCTCTTGTGGAGTTTACATACAATAATAGTTATCAAGCTTCTATTAAAGCTGCTCCATATGAAGCTCTGTATGGAAGAAAATGTAGATCCCCGTTATACTGGGATTTGGATGAAGCAAGATGTACTTTGGAAGGACCGATCAGAGTGAATTCAGCTAAATGTATAAGAGAAGCGACGGAGAAGATTCAGATCATTCGCCAGAGAATGAAAGCTGCCCAGGACAGGCAGAAGAGTTATGCTGATCGACGAAGAAGGGATTTGGAATTCGCAGTGGGCGAGAAGGTATTTCTGAAGGCATCGCCAAGAAAAGGGTTTTCCCGAATTGGGAAAGGTGGAAAGTTAAACCCGAGATATGTTGGACCGTATGAGATACTAGAGAGAGTCGGACCGACTGCTTATAGATTGGATTTGCCTATAGGTCTAACAGGAATCCACAACGTATTTCATGTATCTCAGCTTCGTAAGTGTTTCGCAGATGAGACAGAGGTTGTGCCGGTAGAGGAGATACCGTTGGAACAGGATTTGACCTATGTTTTGAAGCCCGCTAAGATTCTAGACAAGAAGTTTCAAGAGCTGAGGAATAGGAAAATTCCTTTAGTTAAAGTCCTTTGGAAGGGACATGGGACAGAAGAGGCAACCTGGGAGACAGAAGAGAAAATGCAGAAGCATCACCCTGAGTTGTTTGCAGTTACAGCGGAAGAATCTGAGGACAGATTCTCTTTAAGGAGGGGTGATTGTAACAGCCCAAAATAGGGCCTGGATGAAAACAGTAAGTTAAGGCAGTGGTAAAGCGTTTATAGACCGTGATCCAACTTTTTGAATCATCGTGCATTGCATTCTTACATGAACTTTGTGCTCGTATATGATCTGACATGTTTTAGGGGGGAATTCTTGACCTTTGATACAGTTTACTATTCATAACCCGAGCCTACCTTGTTCATATTGCTACTCGAACCCTAGAGGTTCATCATACATGTTTACCAATCGTTTGAACTTGTTTCCTAAGCTCAGAGAGTCTTTCTTGAGCCATAAGGGTATTTTTGGAACTTACCGACCAAAGTTACTATTCATAAAAAAATGAGCTTTTGATTCTGATACCTTTTCCTACCCAAGTTACAGTCGAATCGATCCTTGAGTCGAGACGAGTCTTTTGATATTATTCTTGGCTTGGAAATCTATTCCGGAACTTTGTTTTATTGAAAATGTTTTCGAAAACCCTAGTTCACTATTCCTTCTACGAACGGTTTTCATTCGGAAAATGTTTTCTCTCTGGATTTGCATTACTTGAGCTATTTCAAGATTTTTGAGATGTTTTACAACTCTTGATTCAAACCCTAGCTTGAAATTTTGAAGCGTACGTTCGTACGTGAGAATTCACTATTCACTCTACGTTTTCAACTTTTTAACGGTAAAACGTTTTATAGTCGATTTTGGACTCAAAACGCTTCTCGATTTATTTCTTGAATTTTGGAAACAATCCGGACTTGAAAATGATTCTAGAAAGTCGTTTTTCACTCGTGTTGAGTTTCGAGCTCAAAATTTTTATTCATTAAAACTAATGTATCTTTCAAACGGTAAATCCGATTTCGACGAATGAATATGCGTTTCGAAGCTAATTTTCTTGCCGTCGGAATGGTTAAACTTCCAGCCACTTACCCTTGAGTCTTGGGGGACGAAATTACAGAAATACCCCCAGCAGTCCCATTTTAGCTTCAACATGCCTAAAGCTTCCAAGAGAATCTATCCAATTTTTGCTCTCCTACCCTTTCTCTACATTTTATTTCCAAGGTGAGGGGCTTCCCAACACCTATATATACCCCTCTCATGGCATTTCATTCCTTGCTCAAAGTTTTGTGTTAACAAGCACTCCTCTCTCCCTCCTTTCCCTCATTGCCGTTGGCATCCCCTCCCCTTAGCTAGCTTAGTTGTTTTATTTTTATGTTATGTTAGTTTAGTTTATGTTATGGTATGCTTATATTATGTTTAGGTTGGGTCTTAGGGTCTTCCCTAAGCCATATAGGATTTTATTTTATGCATTTATTATATAGTTTTCATGATATGTTTTGATAGTCGTTTATATGTTTTAATTGTTTAGTATATGCTTGAATATGTTATCAATTGCTCTAGTATATGCTATGATCATGTGATATGGTTGTTATATTATGAGAATTGATGCATGATTGTGGAATTTGAATTATGTTCATGCATGCTAGCTAATGGAATAGTGACTTACAATTAATTATGTCACAACTTGTTACATGTTGATATTGGAATTAAATTGTTACATGTTACATGCCTAAAGGTTCATGATATGATATGATATGATATATGTTGTGACATGTTGTCACATTGTTATATGACTCTTGAATTATGAATTGAGCTTATGATATGATTTGGATTAATGGATTAGTGCCTTGATCATATGTTATACACTTTAATACTGTCACATGTTATAACCTAAGATAGAATAGTGTTTTATAACTTGATCTTATGCCTTAATTGGATCTCTTAACCATAGGTTATACCTTTAACCTAGATCACACTTGATTATATTAACATGAACTTGAAACTATAGGTTATAATCAAGATCATAATTTGATTAGGGTGTGTGTGTGTGTGCATGCCGTGTGTGTGTGTGTGTGTTCGTGCATGGTGTGTGTGTGTACCGTGTGTGTGTGGGTGTATGTATAGTAAGGGTTTGACCCGACCCTTTGACCCGACATGTGAATAGTAACCTGTGAATAGTAATCGTGAATAGTAATCTTGAATAGTACTTTTTGAATAGTGCTTTTGAATAGTAAAAATGAAATAAAACTTGTGCTTTCCTAATAGACATTTACACCTAGGGTTTCCTTATCCAGGGTCTAAAATGTGTTTTCAAAATGTGTTTTCTTTCGTGGACTTGTTTCATAACTTAAGGTTTGCGATAGGATTCATAATTTGACTAAAGCTTACTCGGTTATAGTAAGATCATAGTCTAACGTTAAGAGTAACTCACTTTAACGTATTCCTTTGTGTGTTACTTTTCTTGAATACCTTAAATGGTATTACTCTCTTGTGTTACATGTTCTTTACATGTTCCTTGTTCATTGTTTCATGCATTTCATATGCATCTTGGCTAGTAGTGGGTCTTAGTTCTTAAGCTCACTCTAGTACACCACCTACAGGAGTTAAAGTTGAGCACTGGGATCCCCAGGGCACCGCATAATCTGTCTACCTGCCTTTTGTTACTATTAGGTGAGGTGAAGTTATAAATGTTTTCCAACTGGAACCACGATTATACTATCGTATCATATGTTTTGAAATTCAAAGCTAAACCTCGTTTTGAACTATCCCTTTTATCGGGACATTCTCTTGAAAGGATCATTCATGCTTTAATAGTATACCTTGATCTACAGTACATGTTTTCCAAAGTTCTGCATTCTTGTTCAAAGACAGTTACATGTTTTGCATATGTTTTCAAAGTACAGTTTATAGACAGTTTTACATGTTTTACAGACAGAATCATATGTTTTACAGACAGAATCACATGTTTTCAGACAGAATCATATGTTTTACAGACAACATCATATGTTACAGTTACAGTTTCACATGTTATAGTTAGCATACTGGAGTGATACTCTGGTCACTGCTAATCTTAAATGCAAGCATACAGTTTACAGTTTGGGCCCGGCGGTTATGTGTGGAGGTGATGCTCGGGAGGTGAGCGCCAACGACATCACCAATACCGGCCGCCACACTTAGACAATTGACACCGACTTTTAACAGGAGGTTTGTTAAGTCAGGACAATCTGTCTGGGAACGGACAACAAATCTGTTCCCATTACATGTTTACAGGTCGCCTAGGGCTAGCTACCCGAAGTGACAACCGGTGGAGGATGGTGCATGTTTGTATGCGTTGGTAAGAGTTGTTATTGACCTTGGTCCGATAGTCTACTATGTGCGGAGTTGTTGTTGACCTTGGTCCGATGCTCTACTATATGTGGGGTTATTGTTGATCTTGGTCCGATACTCTACTAAACGTGGAATTATCGTTGATCCTGGTCCGACACTCTACCGAATCATGTTTTTCTGGAGTAAGGATGGAGGAGCCTAGCTTGCGGGCAAAATTCTGTTTCATAAAGGATGGTTCACATCTGGAAAAGTTCACTTTACCCTTATCCCGTATTATGAAAGAATTATGACCCATCAACAGCATATGTGTGCGCGTGTGACAGCATTCATGAAAGTGTTTTAAAATGTGCATACTTTTATAGCATTGCATTCAAACAGTTTTATCAAGTGAACTTGTTTCAAGTTCTTTTTTAAAGCATCGCATTTAACAGTTTCGAACGTTACTTCAAGTTCTTTATCATTCAGTACTTCTTTAAAGTATTCCCTCACTTAGTCCTTTTGACTAATACCTCTCCCGTTTTCTTGCCTCGTGGTTTCAGGTCTTGCAGCCGCAGTCTAGAGGTATCTTGAAGCTCTAGATTGTCATTTTTGTTTCTGTCAGGACTTAGTATTACTTCCTTTTGTGTCCTGCATATGTTTTATGGCTGCATCACTTTATATTTCTGTATATGTTTCTGAATACTTGAGTATCTTTGTTATACTCTTTCTGCTACTCTGTTACCGATATTTTGAACTCTACTGTATCGGTATTTATATGTGAATATGTTATATGTTCTGATATGCCGAGTCTCTCTTACACGATCAATATGTTCTTGCTTGTTACATGTCATCACGCACATGTTTTGAAAAGTTTTAAAATACTTTGATTTTCCGCTGCATAGACACATCGTTGTACATGTATAGTTTTGATAGACAGCCGTTCGTTGGAGTATTTCTTGAGTGATGGCTCACACCATTACTTGAGAGGTGCTTCAGTGCGGGGGTTGAGACGCCGCTCTCCTCTTGTTCTGGTACGGGTGGGGGCGTTACAGTTATCCCTGCCTTTGTTTATGTCTCGGGTTGGGGATAGCCGTTCTGCTAAGCTTCCCTGCCATGTCGATGGAACGGACAAGATTGGTATCTTTCCGAGTGACCTTCCAGGACCCAGGACGTGTTAACAACAGGGGAGTTGAAGAATTCTGCCAGGGAGCCGTATGCGGGGGAACTCGCACGTGCGGTTCTTGGGATGGGGCCAGTAGGAGCCATCCCATCATTATCCTTTTTGTAGTGACGAATCGTGTATGTGTTCTTAAGAAAAGGAATTTGTAAGGAAGTCCTTTTCTTGACTTGGCCTGCATGCATTATCCCTACCCCCTTTTTAAAGAACTTTATTTCAATCTCAACAAAGAAATGAAAGCATAACTCCGCCATCAGTCCAGGAGAGAAGCAAGCTACCTTTCTTTGATCCACCTTCCCGGGCAGGGAAGAGAACGCAAATGGACCGTGGATGGTGGTCGTGGTAGATTCGAGTCGCCTTTCTTCTTCTTCCAACTTACTAGTCCAGAGTCGGGTCTGCAGCTCAAATTAAAGCCATGAAACAAGTAGCTGGTAAATTAAAATTGGAACTGGCGCGTCAACTGGTAAGGGTCGCATCTGTCCCGGAGGCGGTCCAATCGCTCATCCCTCCACGAAGAACTGTCCTCTAGGCTTCTGTTATGAGTTCATTTTGTCTCTTCCTTCCAATTTCGAAGTAGCATCGGTACAAATAAGGATCCGTTTCCTCACATAAGTACAGCTTCAGATAGATAGATATAGGATCTGTGGGGTAATTTAGAAGTACACCTTGTGCTACAGCCCTTCCTATCTGATAGAAAAGCATCCCCTGATCCCTAGCCGGTGTTACCTCGGTTGAATAGCTATTTTGCTTCAATTTCTTTCTTTAAAAATCCAAAAATGGAGTCTGAAGATGCAGTACTCATTAGTGAGCGTTTTTGTTTAATCAATGGATAGAAGGGAAAAGCGAGTTGCTGCCCTGTTTTTCTGGTTTTGCTGCGTTAAATTTTCTGAATTGCACAGGGTCGGCCGGCGACTTGATTTGCCTTTGATTCAGTCGCGCCCGCGACCCCTATTTCAGCCGCTCACGTATTCTAGTAAGTTGGAAGGAAAATTGATGAAAAATAGGGTAGCGGCCGCTACCATTTCATGAAGAAAATGGGTCGAGGCCGCGACCCCTGCGTGAGCTGCAAAAAATTTTAGTTTCAAACTGTTATGCATGGTTTTAATTTGCTTCCTAATTCCTTTTTGCATGCATGGCTTTGATTATATATAGGTAAGTATATGTTTACATGCATTGAAATTGGTTGATGCATGAAATTGCATGCATTTTCTTTATGTACATACATATATACGTAATAAATGCATGCATGTTATATATAGATATATATAAATATATATAAATAGTCTGCATGCATGGCAATGGATATACGTGTATATATATATATTTATATATATATGTTTATTATATTTTAAATATTATTTGAATTAATTGATTTTAGAATTTAAGTGTTATTTTAATTTGTGCTATTTAATTTCCGAACATGACTTGAATGTTTCCATTTGCCTATTTCCTAATTATGAACCAATTATCTTACGTGTTATATTTATTATTTGAAATTTGTGGATCAATTTGATTTAAATGTGAAGGTTATGAACTTGAATGACTTTAAACGTTTCTTGAAATGAATGAAATGAACGTTTATATGTCTTTATGACATTAATAGTGCGCATGAACATGTTCATTACATAACATACTCTCTCATGCACTCATATCATGATCCTTTCATTGCCGAGCGTCTTAATTGGTCATTTTGAGTCTCACTTCACCTTTCTTGCACAGATTTTGATCCAGTTGGAGACGAGGCCGGTCAGTGAGGCTCGTGCTTTCTTCTTTTGACGGTTTAAGGTGGGTTTTTCTTCTATGTAGATACAAGGCCCTATATATACCTTCAATGTGAAAGCTTTCGACCAAAATTATATATATAGAGAGAGTCGTTTTAAAGAGTAAATGTTTTCAACGTAAAGCCTTATTTTATGAACCCTACCTAATGTTTTGGCGAGAAATGATCGAATGCACGAATGGGGCCCAGGGACTTAGTGTGAGTGGCTATCCGGGGAGGCATGGGCTGAAGGTGATCCCTCACACTAGTTCCACCAATGAATGACGTAACCGGACCTCGTTAGGAGTTAGCGAGGAATGGACGCTGAGCGCCATCTGGGAAGTCATGTAACCCCTTTTGGTCAATGAATGGGTGGTCGGGCCTTGCAAACCCACCACCAACCCGGAGGAAGAAGGTGTAAATGTTAATGATTGAGCACAAAAGAATGTTTTCATGAAAAGAATGAATGAATGAAGGTTTAAATGGTTTACACAAGGTGTTGGTTGGAGATAATGCACGCCCACTCGCCGGGCCACTAATGACCTAATGTTAATGATTTGTTATAATCCCTTTTGAGATTTCTATTCACCCACTTGGGAAATTCTTCAAAAACCTCACTTGGGATTATAGCGTGCATGTGATTGTTTAATTACCATCATATATTCTATTTATGCCCTGTTTTATACCCACCAATCCCTTTTGGACTGAACCCGTTTGGTTTTCAGTTGTTTTGTTCAGGTGTTGAGGGAGCTAGGCGGGAATACGAGTCCTAGGTCTTGCATTCGTCTCTAGCTCTTATATTTTGGTCTTACACTTGCATACTCTTATTTTTGACCGTTGTATATGAATAATGATGTGGAGCGTACATATTTTGGGCCGTGATGGCATGTGATGATGTATATGAATTATTTTTGGAGCTTGGATGCTCATGGTATATATATATGGTATATGATCGTTTATTGCTTCCGCTTTAATGTTTTATGTTGTTTTATGGTTCAAGGGTTAGTCCCGCCTAGCATAGAGTGTGTGTATGTCCCCGTTCGCCGTGGTTTAGCTCGGGTATGGATCGTTCATTTCATATTCGGGTCGGGTCTCGATACGGGGGATGTGACACCTTGCGCTCGGGTGTTACACTATAATAGCTTAAAACACGACTTAGATGCAATTCTTGTTCAAGAGCCTTTTCAATAAAACCCGAATAACTATAAACCAATAAAATTCTAATTAATTTCTGAAAAATTAATAATTTTATTCTTTCAATATTTTCATAACATAAAGTTTGTAATTTTTCCACAATTTAAATCGCTTAAATTTTTTCAACATCCCAATTTAAATAATTATTTCAAAAATAATCCAAATTTAATAAAATAAAATTTTTACAGAAAAATTAAATCGGGATTTCAAGGATCAAAAACACGAAAACACGAAAACGCGAAAAACGGGTCCCGAAACCGCTTGGAACGAGCGGCTGCTCGCCGCGCAGAGTCGCGCGCTAGCCTCGCACGTTAGGCGCGCAACGCACGCAGCTTGCTGCTGCTCGCTTGCGGGGGATCCCGGACGGGTGCTCCCGCACGGTTGCGGGAGCATGTGGGTGGCTGTCACGCGTGGTTGCGGGACAGGCGTGCCTAGGCGGGCCTAGGCGCTGGCGGGAGGGCCTCCCGTGCGGTTGCGGGAGGGCTGGGCGGCGGCGACGGGCCTGGGCGTACGACGTGCTAGCACGCCTAGGCTCGTCCTTTTTCGTGTTCC
This sequence comes from Lantana camara, assembly GCA_037501455.1. Taxonomy (NCBI): domain Eukaryota; kingdom Viridiplantae; phylum Streptophyta; class Magnoliopsida; order Lamiales; family Verbenaceae; genus Lantana; species Lantana camara. The sequence goes on from JAZIFV010000019.1 coordinate 84,843, forward strand.
GTTTCGTATTTTGTGTTTCTCCAAAACCCGGTTCAATCCAAAATAAAAAAAAATATGATCTCAACATATTTCAATCAAAACGGTTTTCGAAACCACAATTTAAGAAAATAGTTTCAGAAATTCAAGAAAAATTACCGTTTCGTAATTCAGGCTTTCTAAAAGAACTCATGAATACCTAATTCGCATCTAAGCCTAAGAATTTCTACCAAATTCAGAATAATTGAGACGAATTAGAAACACGATTTACGAGGTGGCTCTGACACCACTTGTTGGAAAACACGAATCAGAAAGCAGCGGAATTTGAAAAATTTTCCCAACGAAAGGACCTAGGACTCGCAATCGTGTAACCAAATTCGTAGGGATAAGAAACTTACTTTTCTTTTATTCTTTCTTGAAGAGTTTCAAGCCACCCAAGAATGCTCTTCTCGCGGCTTGATCTCCTCTCCTTGGTAAAGCTCGAATCTTCAAACTTCTAACTTGAAGCTCTCTAGAGATAGTCCACCAACTTGACTACAATCTAACTAGTAAGGATGCTAGTTCTCTAGTTAGTGTTTAGGCTTAACCTAGGGTTTCGTTTATCTTGGAGAAAGGATGGTGTTCAACACATGAACCAAAAGAATTGCCAATTAGCTCTAAGGGGAGCTCGAGCTCCCGTATTTATAATAAAGGGAGGACCGAAAATCCTAGTCCTTATGGGCTAGGGTTTTGGTCTCTCTCTCCTATTACTTGATCATCAAGTAATTTTGACTTTGACTTTGAATACAAATTCAAATCAACTTTCAAGAGAGCTAAAATATCCAAACTATTTTTGGATAATTTTATATTTTATTTATTTAAAATAAATAACTTATTTTATCTAATTAATTAATTCATAATTAATTAACTAGATTATTTTTCTCCAAAATAAGACTTTCTTTTTAATTCAAAATTAAACCAAAGTCTATTAAATAATTAACAACTTAATTATTTAATATTCAATTAAAAAGTCACGTGTGGCACACGTGTCACAATGACACGTGTCCAGTCACGTGACCCACACGTGTGGTTTCACACGTGTGGAACCCTCTAGGCCCGATTAACTCGTTTAATCATTTTTAAGCCTTAACTCATGTAACCAAGTTGTTGTGTGTGACCCTCTAGGTTCTCAATTCAATTAGCAGTGACCCTAATTAATTAATTCACTAATTAATTAATCAGTCCACAGATTAAACGACCATAGTCTAGCAACAGGTGTTTAACCCCTAGCTGAATTGGAATGTTCGGAATCGACATAACCTTTAAGTCATTGATTAATGTGAGATACAATCCTCCTACTTACTATCTCTCAACCAAGATCTAGGGTAAGGGAATAATCAGAGCCCTAATAATCTGGTCATAAAGCTAAGTGCATTTCATATCCATTTGATCTCAATCCACGAAACCCTTTTCTTGATGTCTTGATCTACTGCCTTGGCCAAGGACTCCATATGGCATATGAATGACTTACACAATAAGAGATCACCTTGCAAATGCAAGTGTAGGTCCTTTCTTGATTCTCATTCACTTTCATGAATCACTTGTGCAGCCCCAGCATAAGCCTTGAATCAGTTGTCTAAGGCGACACCCTTTAAAGCTTATACCTAAGACTACAGAGTTAACTCATAAAGTGATAAGGAACCTCAAGTCTAAGGATCAATTAATCACCTCAATGACTCGTGAGATATTTCCTAATCTGGAAGTTTCCATTTCCTGAAATAGAAACTTCCTTTCCCATTTAGGAATCTTCTCACACGGGGCACCTCAGTGAACTTACTTATTAAAGTAAGCACCCTCATGTATCACGCACGTATCAACTATACACTTTGCACCTCCATGAAACAAGGTGGTCCTTCTTAAGGGCGTGATCCCACAAGCAAGCCTTAGAGGAGTCAGGTTGACACTCCCACTGTCGGTAGGACTCATCAGCTTGGAGTATTTTACTAATCATGACTTATGTGATATAGGGCCCGTTTCATGAACCATTTCACGTAAATGGTAGAGTCCTAAAGTCATCACGATTAGGGGAGTTCTTATACATGCACAGATAAAGTAAACGCATACCAAACAAGAGCATATAAAGAAGTGTTGCCTCAATTCGTTATTTCATTCAAAGATTGTCTGTGATTATAATGAGGAAAAGCACAAAGCGGATATACAATCTGCTTTCTAGGGCACTATTCCTAACACCTAATGCGAGTGGTTGTTTTGGTGCCTCTCCTTTATGTCTCTTTCTTGCCATTCATCTATTCTCGACCCGTAGTGCTTTCTCAACGGCTTGATTCCAAGTACTCGTGTCGTTGGCAATCAAAGCTTCCCTAAACTCACTCCGAAGCCCTTCCATAAAGTAGTTAGCCTTCATCCCGTCATCATTTATGACATGTGGCACGTAAGCGCCCAACCTCTCAAACTCCTCTAAGTATTCCATAACCGTCTTGTCTCCTTGTTTAAGGGTGCGAAACTCCTCGAATCTTCGATTTCGTAGAATGGTTGGAGTATATCTCCTTCTGAATTCCTGAATGAGCATTTTCCAAGTCAATTCCTCGCTTGTCGCTTCTAGTTGTTGAGTAACTCTTGACCACCATAACTTTGCTTGCCCTTGTAGAAGTAGGGTAACAAGACGAACCATACTTTGAGGGTCACATGGCCATACTCGAAATATTCCTTCTATCTCCGACAACCACTCCTCGGATTTAATATCATCACCTCCTCGGAATTTTGATGGATTGAAGGACCTAAACTCCTGATATAGGGTTATCATCAGATCCATTGGTTGCGCTGTAGAAGAAGATGGTCCTTGATTAGGTTGGAAGTGTTGAAACATCGTGGTCATGAACTCTTCGGCATTGAAGGATGAACGAGGGTGTTGATGTAAGGGTTGACCGAAGTGTTGTCGATGCGATGACATCCTGAGAATCTCAACAACTATAATAAAGAGATAGGTGTATGTCGGTTAGTAAATGCATGTTCATGTGAACAATTAATACAATTAATAAAAATTTATAACAAATATTCACATAAATGGTGCAATGAATGCAAACAAACACATAATCCTAAGCCGAACGACCAAGACAGACCTAACACGACACTAGAGCTCCGGTTTTGCAACCCAAAGCTCTAATACCACTTTAAGATGTAGCACCCCGGAGCGAAGGGCACCACATCCCCCGCACCATAGCCCGACACGTGTACGAAATGGAAAATCCGCACACGCACCAAGCTATAGCGAACGGAAGACAAGCAAAAACTCCCACCTAAGCTAGGCGGTCTAGACCCTAAAGCAGAGTACACAACAAAATAAAACAAATGCGGAAGCAACAGGATCAACAAATACTAACGTCATACATGCTCAAGTGAATAAAAGATTACATGCGATGTCGTTCCAGGGCCAAATAAAAGCTTACAAATTCCAAATTTGAATCATAAACATAATCTTATACATATCTTCAAAATACCAAAGCAATATATAAAGATGCGGTATGCAAGACTCGAGTGACTCGACTCAAATGACCCAAAAGAAACCGACGCCTAGCTCAAACCGAACCCTGCACTTGCAACTCAAAAACAAAGGGAAAAAGGGGAAACGACATCGAGGGTCAGTCCTAAAGACTGGTGAGGGGCTAACCCACGCACACATACATATATGTAAGAGCAAAGCACATTCAAAGTCATATTATTCATGAACCGGGGCGTGGTTTTTGCAATCCAAAGCATTTTGATCCCCGTGATACTATATAAGAAGAAAAGTTAGGCCAAAGGCCAAAATCTACCAAATTTTAATAATTGGAAGTCCACTCCCGTTTCATGAATCGAATTCATAATCAAATTCAAACTAACTCGGCGAGTACGAGTTTTCAAACCAACCTCCTTCATATAGATTCAAACTTGTTCAAATTCAAACGAAAACCAAATCAAACGTACCTTCCCCAACACCGGGTGATAGGAGGGTTGTGCACACCCTAACTATCCATTACTTTATGTATGGGTCGTGAGTTTCATGACGCTCACACCCGAGGATTCCATCCCCCACCAAACCTCCTGGTGGGTTCCGGGTTGATCCTATCCAACAGGAGAATGTGCACAGGGGTTATAACCGGTGACCCCATGGTCGTCCCGGGTCTCCTTTACCCACATCTCCGGGGCCCAGATTCAAACTCAAACACAGGGATTCATATTAAAGACTTATCTTTCAAAGTCAAACCTCGCTACGTATCCAAATTCAAATTACACAGACCAACCCATTTTCAAAACAAATAACCGAAAACATATCTACGTATATATACAAAGCGTTTTCAAATGGATTCATAACAAACGGGCCAATTCCCGCAAAATACATAACAAACACGTATATATATATATATAGGTCACATGCGGGCTCAAAACTCATTTAGGGTTGTAGGTCATAATAACTACAAGAAAGAAAGAAACCTCACCTCGACGAACAAACCGAACGAACAAGTTCAAAGCACACCTACGGAGCGGCTCCACACCAACGAGCTACTCCACTCGAACAATCTAAACAAGGGAACAACACTTAGACTCAACATGAACCAAGGAAACGCTCGGCAAATGCATATGAATGCATATGATGCAATGCACTTCATATAAATTCATACCTAGGCGTATCGAAGCAAATATCGAAATATCATATAAATAATCCAAGAAACAAAATTCATTTTACGTCAAATAAATTCATATTATGTCATTTAATGTCATACCACGAGCATCTATAATTCATACACGTATATATTAATCGAATTCATTTCATTTACGCCACTTAAGATCATAATATCAAAGAAATATTCAAACTTACACAATTAAAATACACATAATTAATTTAATACTTAAATACATAATATATAATATATTATATTTGATATATATTCATACATACACACATAAATTATAATTTATTACAAACATCACACTTATATATATATATATATATATATATATATATATATATATATATATACGTACCACACACATGTATGCATCTTAATATTTATATACTATATATACACAATTCAACAAATGCATGCATTTACTACACATATATATATAATATCAACATGCACTATATATATATATATATTACGTATTTAGCAAATCTCATGCATACACTATATATTATGTATATATATATACACAATCATGCATGTAACAACACCACGTACACTAACACATATGCATGCTAAAATATACATTACATATATATATATATATATACACACAGCAAGCACCACAATGTCATGCAGCACACACACGCCATAACACATTCACACTTGCATAGTTAATTTCAACAAAGAAGGAACGCAACGGCAAAAGGAGTTCCCCGGCCGGGTAAAAACTGAACAGAAAGCTCCCCGGCCGGGTAGAAGAAGATGCAGTAGCTACTGCCTCAAGGTGTCCCCGCCCGGGGACACAACCATCAAACAATCTCCCCGCCCGGGGAGATGAAATAGGTGCACGAATAGCAACAGCTGAAGCTCTGTTTCCTCCTCCATTTCGTGCAGCAACAACAGGGCCCAAGTAGCAGCAGCAGCAGCAGTGGAATAAAATGGTAGCTACACAGCAGCGAAGCAATGGAAAAGCAAAGGAAAAAAGTGTAGCAAAACAACACAACAGCAGCAGCAAAGATCACGCAGCAACAAGGGAAGAAAATCAGGCACAAAACCATCAAAACTCATGCTCATCAATGGCGGATCAAGATGCAGCGAATTTCCATGCATTTCATGCTTAGAATTGAATCAATTAAGTCATATAGATCATATATATAGCTTCATATCAAGATATGCATCAAGATTTCACAAGAATTCATCCAAATTTCACAAAACCCTTACTATTCACATAGCAGCCCCAAACCATGCCCAAATCATCATCAAATTCAGCAAATAAACACTTAAAAGAAAGAGGTGAAGATATAGAACAAGAATCCGGGCTTACATTTCAAATTTGAGGTGAAAAGATGGAGTATTGATCTTGGAAAAGCAAGATGAACTGTGCAGATTTCTTTTTCCCCTTCTCTCTCTCGATCAGCTGCTGCTTTCTCTCTCTCCAGGAATGATTTCGAAATGAGGGGACAAGGGATCGATAGAGGGTTTAACTAGGGTTAATTAAGCTCAAGAATCAGGTAATTTGGTTATGAAATGAATTAGTTATGGCCAAAATACTCCAGGGTTGCGAATCTTCACGAACAGTTCATTTCGGACTAAATACGGGGGATCAAACGGGCTTAGAAAAATGTGAGGCCAAGCTCCAAAGCTTCCAAATTTCGTCACGAGTCCAGCGATACTTCTGGAATTTGAATCCGAATTTCCTAGCTCAAGTTACGGTCTCCGGAATCCAAGGCGCGCTAAAACTATTTAGGCCCTCGAATCCCCAACAATTAAAATATGGTTCGTTACCATATCAAACAAGTCCGAAAAAATTTAAACGAGCACATAAACGAATTCACAACACGTATAATTCATGTATATTAAATTGGCACAAAAATTCGATCTCAAATCGAGCACAAACGCAACACATTTCAACAAAGAAGCTTATATTCAAATAATAAAAATTAAATTTTCAAAGAAATGATAAATTAAATATTAAAACATTAATTAAACGAATTAAAATATATAAAATTTTATTAAAAAGGATATTTTTCAAGTAGGTCGAAAACTTTCGAAAAGTTTTAAATAAGTCCAAGTTCAAATTTTAGACTAAGTCCAAAGCTAAATAAATCATACAATTAAGCCCTTAATCACATAATTCACAAAAATTAGCATGCTCGGAAATTAAATCCACATATCATAAAATTCATAAAAATTCGTATCATCAATCACTTAGGCAATTTTGGCATATAATTCGAATATTTCATATAAATTCAAATAATTCATATAAGAATTTCAAATAACAAAAGTATAATTCAATTAAATATGAAATTAAAATGATTTAAATTGCACAATTAGCTCTCTCGTAAGTGCGTACCTGGATGGCCGAAAACCCGGGGTGTCACAAAGAAGAAACCCCTAAAGCCTGATAGAGGGGCGAGTAAAGGGTACTCCCAAAAGAATAGAGATCAAATAGGACGTTTGCTTCTATAGTAGCAAATAAGGACTTTGAAAGGGAACTGTCAAGAGTATGGGTACTCTGATATGTTATCTCGTTTTGTAATTGTAATAGGAATAGAATTCACAAGTCTTGAGTTGACTTTGCATAGTCCGTTGTGCAAAACTCAAAGTACTAATGTTTCGAACATACAACAAGATAACTAAAGTAAGAAAGATGACAAAGCTTCAAACTACGTTTGGCACGCTAAGACACAAAAGGATTAGTGAGTTAGACATCTTAGGATCATTTTACGAAAATGAACTTAGAGAGTTGACCTCCTGTGAATCTTGTCTTAAGGGAAACGTTCCCAAAACCCAGTTTATGAGAAACGTGGAAACGTGCCAAAACACTTAGTCGATTTCGATCCACATTGATGTTTCTCTATTGCTTAATTTAAGCACTAGAAACAACCATCAGTTTAATCATTATGAATGAGCGTACTTAATGGAGTACAAAATTTGAAACTTATATGAAATTCTTAGAATTTCAAAAGGAGGTTAGGAACCGAAGTAGTCATAAGTTATGAACAACTCGATTTGATCGAAATATTGAATACCTTATTGACTAATTCCTTAGTCATCTTAGAGATAATAGGATTATCTCTCAGTAACTAATTCAAGAACAACTTAGTGTTTCTGAATGACGGAACAAGACCTTATAGGATAGGTTGGTGTCATAGTAAGCTTTACTGACTTATATTTATTCTAGGAATTAGTTCCTTAATAAGCAGTCAGAGATTTTGAATCTAGTACCTTCCAAAATCATTCCCTTTAGTTGTACTATACAATGTGGCATTCCAAACCCCTAATTGTTCTTGTCTAAGAATCTAGGGGAATCCTCTTAAGTGAAGAGGATAGTGGGAGATAAGCTTGAAATGAGTTCAAGTTTACACAACGATATAGGATATTGTTTCTGCAAATTCCCTTGAAGAAAAGTTGTTTGTTTCAAGGAATGTACCTTTCTTAAGGAATCGTTCCTATAAGAGAAGGAAGGCAAGCAAGCAAACCTCAAAGGAATTTGGGGATCAATCTCACACTATACATAGAAGAAACGATTCCATCTGATAAAACTTAGCCAAATTTTAGAGTGTACATGTATGAAACACTCCTCTCATGATGCGCTTAGAACGCATTCCTAGATAGCCTAAGGAATTACTCATGAGGAGGCACTATCAGATTTGGAATCTGAGTAGTGTAAACAAGCCGTGAAATCCGAGATGGACCCCATGTGCTAAAACCAAGTTTTGACCTTGGTTGATCCAACTGATTGGATCAAGCTCGTGCAGCTTAGAGTAAATGGAATGCGTTACAACCTTCTTGACGATTTTAATGCAGAAGGTCCATTCGGATTATGCTATGCATATCTGCATATTTTGACTGTCAGATATGATAAATGAATATGAGAAATATCTTTTTCAATAGAAGATTGAAAGAGACTAAAATATGGTATTTTGTGAATCTCATCTTCAGTGGGAGTATGCATAAGGTATGCAAACTCATAAGTCAATCTGTAGATTGATAAAGGCTTCTAAGAGTTAGACAATTCGATTCCATAAGGTAGTTAAATCGTTTGACATAAATGGAAGTCGAACAAGTCTAAAAGTGTACGCATGAAAGCTAGTAATGTTAGCCTCAACTTTTGGTGCTTTAGAAAAGATAACTTCCTTCTCATTAGGAATGTGAAGGATGTCATGAAAGTAGCCAAAATTTTGTTTAAGAAATAATTTGACATGAAAGATCTTAGTGATTATCCTAAATTCCCCGAATTTAGATCTATAGAAGATAGATTTAAGAGAATAAAAGTAATATCACAATCAAGTGCATAACCATGGTACCAAAAGGAGTTTAGTATGGATAATGGAACATCTCTTTTGAAGAGTATATGTCCTAAGTTAACTTTAAAGTTAGGATATCCAAAACCCCTTAAAAAGGAGAGCATAATATATGCAAAATTATGTACAAAATTAGATATGGTGCAACACTAAGCGTGTAACACCCGAGCGCAAGGTCTCACATCCCCCGCACCGAGATCCGACCCAAATATGAAATGGACGATCTATACCCGAGCCAAATCACGAGAAACGGGGACAAACACACACTCTAAGCTAGGCGGGCTAACCCTTAAAACCATAAAACAACATAAAACATTAAAGCGGAAGCAATAAACGAACATATACCATATATATATATATACCATGAGCATCCAAGCTCCAAAAATAATTCATATACATCATCAATTTCCATCACGGCCCAAAACATGTACACTCCACATCATTATACATGTACAATGATCAAAATAAAAGTATGCAAGTGTAAGAGCAAAATATAAGAGCTAGAGACGAATGCAAGACCTAGGACTCGTATTCCCGCCTAGCTCCCTCAACACCTACACAACACAGCTGAAAACCAAATGGGTTCAGTCCAAAAGGGACTGGTGGGTATAAAACAGGGCATAAATATATTATACGACGGTAATTAAACAATCACATGCAAGCTATAATCCCGAATGAGGTTTTTAAAGAATTTCCCAAGTGGGTGAATAGAATCATCAAAAGGGATTATAACGAATCATTAACATTAGGTCATTTGTAGCCCGACGAGTGGGCGTGCATTATCTCCAACCAACACCTTGTGTAAACCATTTAAACATTCATTCATTCATTCTTTTCATGCAATCAATCTTTTGTGCACATTCATTAACATTTACACCTTCTTCCTCCGGGTTGGTGGTGGGTTTGCAAGGCCCGACCACTCATTCATTGACCAAAAGGGGTTACATGACTCCCCAGCTGGTGCTCAGTGTCTATTCCTCGCTAACTCCTAACGAGGTTCGGTTACGCCGTTCAATAGTGGGACTAGTGTGAGGGTTTCCCGTCAGCCATGCCTCCTCGGGTCCCCACTCACACCAAGTCCCTGGGCCCCATTCATTGTGAACATTCATTCATTCTATCTCGCCAAAACATTAGGTAGGATTCAAGAAATAAGGGCTTTACGTTTGCAATCATTTACTCGAGAAAAGACTCAATATATATATAATCGTATCACTTTGGCTTAAAACTTTTCACATAGAGAGATATATCGGGTCGTTTTATCTAAGTAGAAGGGAAACCCACCTTAAACGGCAACAAGGAAAACACACGAGCCTCACAGACCAGCCTCGTCTCCAACGGACCTAAAATCTGTGCAATAAAGGTGAAGTGAGACTCAATATGACCAAATAAGACGCTCGACAATGAAATGATTATGATATGAATGTATAAAAAATAAGATTATGTTATGAAAATGTTCATGTGCACTATTAAGGAATTTAAATCATATAATCAAGTCATTCACTTTCATTCGACATTAGAAGCGCTCACTTTCATTTGAATCATAATTTCACATTTCAATCAATTCAATTCAATAATTTCAAATATAATCATAGCACAAGTTAAATCACATTTAATTTAGAACATAAACAATTAAACACTCTCAATCGCATTTACAATTAGAAAATAAACAATTAAATACATTCAATTAAATTTAGGAAATTAAATAAAACATGAAATAGGTAACAATTAAATTCTATATTCAATTAAATCAAATAACATTTAATATTTAATAAACATATATAATAAATATACATACATATACTATATTATATTATATATATATATATATATATATATATATATATATATATATATATATATATATATATATATATATATATATATATAATACATGCATACGTAGCTCATGCATGCAAAAATAACATGCATGCAATGATATTTCTATCCAACAACAACCACGTTAATGCATGCAAAAGAAAATTAATATGCATGCAATATCATGCATTAACCACTTCAATGAATGTAAACATTTCATAAAATCCATGCAAACTCATGCATTAATAATTCAGCATTTCATGCAGGAAAGAAAAGAAAGGGAAAACGTGAAGCAGTAGCAGCAACTCAACAACAAAACATACATGGAAAGTTACAAGGTGACACCCCCGTGTCACCCCCAAAGAACAAACTGAGACACCCCCGTGTCTCGGTACAGAAATTCAGACCAAAGATACACCCCTGTTTCACGCTGGAACAAACAAGAATGACACACCTGTGTCAACCGCAACCGCCCCTGTTTTCCAAGCTTAAAACGCAGCAACAGCTAGTGCAATATTTAGGCAAGATAAGAAGCAACAAATAGCATGAAATGCAGCAGCCATAATGCATGAACAACCTAGTTAAAAGGCTAAAAACTGACAGCAAAAGAACAAGAAGACGCAGCAGCTTTGACAGCAACATTTCAGTCCCAAAAACAAGGCAAAACTTACGAAAAACAGGGCATGAAATGATCTCAAGTAATCTTAATAAGTTCAGGTCAATTAGGCTATCAAATGTGCAACAAAACAACACAAATTCAATGTATAAATTAGTTCCAAAGGAGCTCAACCAAGAAAAGCTGTCATACGTGACATTTCATGAAAATCTCCGAAAGTGCCATAAATGATATCTCATAAATACTTCAACTACCATGAAATCAATGATCATAAATGAGAAGAGGATATCAAAACAATCATTTTCAAGCTTTGAATCAATCAAAACCATCAAGAATTGAATGAGATCAACAAAAAGCTCTAAATCCCTTATTTTCGAATTCAGTCAAGAAACTCATGAAACCATGATCAAATTTGGGGATGAATGAATGAAAATGATCAGGAATGAACATATAATACAACCCTAAGCTTACCTTGTTGATTGGATGAAGATTGGTTGAGATTTGAGCTCCAAAATCTCCAAGGAAAGCAAGGATACGGGAGAGCACTGGAAAGCAGTAACTTTGGCTGTGATTTGTGAATTGTGTGAGGGTTGGTTCGGTTAGGGCATGGTACAGCAGGTTAGGTAGTTGAGTTAGGGTTCCATAGCATCAAACCATGGTTAATTTGGTTAACAAATGAATGAGTTATGGCCATTTTAGTGCAACAAGGTCAGTTTCATCACCGTTTCGTTTTTCGGTTGAATTTCGGAGGTTCAAATAATGTTAGAAAAATATAAGGCTAAGTTTACTAAATTGAATTTTCGTTACGAGTTCATCGAAGTTGACGGAACTCGAATCCGAGTTCCCGAGCTCAAGATATTAAATACGGAACCAAGGGTGCGCTAAGTGCTCGTTAGCCCCCGACTTGGATTCCAAAATTCAAATTAAATCCGAAACACATGCAATTGAATCCAAAAATACGAAACGAACAAATATTCATATACAAGACACGTATAAGTTCAACATATTAATTCGCACGAAATTCCGGTATCAATTCAAATAGAAACGAAGCACGTAAATATCACTCATACGTAATGTAACAATAAAATTAACAATATTACAAATAATATACTATAAATACGTATAAAATATATTATAATTAATAATGCATGCATACGTATATATATATAATGAATACATGCATGCATATATAATTTATAAATATAAATGCATGCATAATTATATTCATGCACACGTACACAATAATATATATATATATATATATATATATATATATATATTTATATTATATAAATATATTTTATATTAATAACATTAAATAAAATAATTAACATTTAATACATTTTAAAAAATAAAATTAAATATGTAAAACACGTATAAATAATTATTTCGCACAATTCGAACACATATGTCATGCTGTACAAAATAAGAAAAACGGGGGCGTTACAACCTCTCCCCCTTAAAAGAATCCGTCATCGGATTCACTATCTGCCTGAAAACAATTAATAAAGGAACCCTGTTCCTCACAAACAACAAGGAGAGAATCCCCGTCTCTCAAACATCAATGAGAGGACCCCGTCTCTCAAGAGCAACAAAGAGAGAACCCCGTCTCTCAAAAACAGCAAAGAGAGAACCCCGTCTCTCAAAAACAACAAAGAGAGAACCCCGTCTCTCGTAAACAAGCAACGAAGTTCAAAATACAAATACGGCCATAAGAAGAACAAACACCAAGAAGAAAACATCAAAATATCCAATTACGGCAACTTAGTCAAACAATCACATAAAGCCAGAGAACAATCATCACTTACTTACATCCAATATCGATCGTACAACCATAATTAATAAATCAAAGAGTCAAAGCGCAAATTAGCAAAATTAGTTAAATTAACAATGCGTGTATGTGTATGCCGTGGATGTCTGAGGTACCGTTCACCATGGAAATGAATTTGAAGCCAAAACCTTTCTGGTCCCAAGGTATGGTCTGAACCCAAAAGCTAGCTCGACTCTCGGCTTGTCTTTAATATCTTCAATATGTCCACCTTCTTCCATTTCTCAGTTATACGTTAACCCTGATCCAATTAACCTGCTTTTCCAGACGAGTTTTACCCTACATCTTCAGATTCCGGCCAGTCTTTTCACGGTTCATGCCTCCTTCTATAATTTGGTGAAACCCTTGCAATTCAATACCCTTTTAGATTAATAATCACAGCCTTCTTGTTGAGTTCTTTCCAAATCGGATTGTGATCACCGGTTCACAAAAATTTTGGATTAATCCCTTCGTGGGTCGTTTCCTCATGCCTTCATCCTCCTAAAGCCATTAAACATTCATTAGATTTCAGTCCACCCCAAATTTCTAATCGAGGGGGAAGCTTCCTTGATACTCCTTAAGATTCAATTCAAGTCCTTCCATAGATATTTCTTTCTGATTCCTTTCTGCTCAAATTCCTTCTAACTTGTTATGGAAAAACGACTAGCGATGCTGTAGGTTTTTATTGTGTTACTTGATGTCCGAATTCCTCCAATACTTAGCCAGAGTACCCTCTATGGTTACCATCACGAACGCGTTAATTGGATTTAATCTCTGTTCCCTGAGGCGATTTAAGGGTCTTGCCGAAGCTCTTCCATAATTCCATTATTTTCCAAAATCTAAATCCCATGTATAGAAATGCTAGCCAAACCCTCTCCTCAATATCCCGTGGTGGCCTTCAACACTAACTTAATACTTAATGCTCACTTTAACAGTTTAACCATTAAGGTTCTTTTATTTATTTCAATCACCACCATTAGGACTTCCAGATCTTCCTTAATTTGAAATTCTGCTATTCCTTACTAAGATATTTCTTCGAGTACCACTTCAATCTTCCAATTTTTTTCTCGGTCGTGCTCTCCCCCTTAAATTTCTATTGTCACGTGTTGAACTCCATCGATTCTTCTTTTGTCGAAGTTCTGGATGAATAATTCCCATTAGGGAGGATTTAATCAAAAGGCCAACCCTAAAGTTTTGCTTTTCAACTTCCCTTTTACTTCGCTTGATGCCCTAACCCCTTTCCTAATCTCGTCTGATCCAAACACCCCACAATTAACTCTAATCTTGCTTCTCTTTATAAATTCCCGTTTCCATTAACCTATACTTTACTTGAAATTCTTTGTTTCCCCGAAGTCATCTTCATTGAGTTCGAAAGTGGCTCGGTTAAGTAATACTTGATAGTTGGGATGAAAGAACTTCCTATCAATTAAACACTAGAATGCATGTCGGGTTAAAATTGATGATGCATGTGTCACATTTACATCAAGCAACTATGCATCACATTAGCGCAACGAAACCAAATAGAAATGCACGGATAATCATAAGGCCAGAAGAGTAAATAATTAATGCGAAATATGATCCACGTGCTATGAATGTTTTGGAACCCGTCACCAATGCGGTAAGCTATTAGCTCAGTAGCTTTTCTTCGTTCCTCCAATCCCGAGGTTACTTTGACTTGGTGATTATTCCTTGCCTTTCCCACGGTCTTCAAGTTTTCCATGAATCTTTTTGCATCACTTGTATCACTATCCGGAATTGAAATTTCACGATCCCTGATTTCTTCGACATCCATTGAATTAGCCTCTGCATTTACCCCCGAGAATCGCCCTCCAACCTTGCTCAAATTCTCTCACAAAAATGAACCCCAATGTCATTCTGAACCCTACTTCTCGCCATCACCGTGATCAAGACTCCCGTGCTTATCCTTTATAAGTTTAATTCATCTTCAATTGCTTATACTCGAGCGCAGGATTCCCTTGCAAAGAGTCTCTCCCCGAGAATAATCCTTCAACCAGTTTTTGCCTTTCTTTATAGTTCCCATTTGTTGCTCCATATCTTCCAATTCAACTTCACAACATGACAATTCAGCTTGGATTGGAAAAACGACTCAAATCCCGTCCTCAATATCACCACCTTCCCTAAATTTGTATTCACACAATTACTTGCCTCTCTCTACTCCCTTCCAGACCCATTTCTATCTTAGTAGCAATCCAGAGCACCCAAATTTAAACCCTTCTCGATCTTCACCTTCAAATTCTCGATTTCTAATTTCCAGGTTTATTTAGCAACCCTTCTTTGACAACTCTTGGTGCTCAATTTCCATCGAATTGATTTTACCTTGACTCCTCCCAGTCCTCGGTACCTCTTCAATGGTCCGAACCCTGAACCAAAATACCTTCAAGTTTCATTTACTTCATTCCTTAGGTTGAACGATCCCGTTGGCTCCAATTATGGCTTCTTAAGTAAGAGAGCCGCATATGTCAACCTTTGGAGTCATAAATATTTCCCGATCAATTCCTATTTCTACGAATATCCCTCTATAGTTGCATCTTCTTAAGTCAAACTTCCATTTTAGCTCCTATCCCTTCAACTCTAACTCTAACTATGAGGACTACGCCTCTCGAATTCTCTATATCTTTCCCCCGATATGTCATTCCTATCCTCCATGCCTCAAAAAGAACTTGTAGTAAGGTGTTGTTAGCATGATACTTGGTCGTGGTTTGATAGTATCTTCATATCCTGTAAATCATAATGTTAGGAATAGTGCCCTAGAAAGCCGATTAGTCATAATCCGTTTTGGGACTTTCCTAGTATCACAGACAATCTTTGAATAATATACGATTGATTAATATCATAGGCAAACACTTCTTTATATGCTCTTGTTTGGTATGCGTTTACTTTAGCTGTGCATGTATGAGAACTCCCCTAATCCTGATGACTTTAGGACTCTACCATTTAGGTGAAATGATTCATGAAACGAGCCCTATATCACATAAGTCATGATTAGTAAAATACTCCAAGCTGATGAGTCCTACAGACAGTGGGAGTGTCAACCTGACTCCTCTAAGGCTTGCTTGTGGGATCACGCCCTTAAGAAGGACCACCTTGTTTCATGGAGGTGCAAAGTGTATAGTTGATACGTGCGTAATACATGAGGGTGCTTACTTTAATAAGTAAGTTCACTGAGGTGCCCCGTGTGAGAACATTCCTAAATGGGAAAGGAAGTTTCTATTTCAGGAAATGGAAACTTCCAGATTAGGAAATATCTCACGAGTCATTGATGTGATTAATTGATCCTTAGACTTGAGGTTCCATGTTACTTTATGAGTTAACTCTGTAGTCTTTGGTATAAGCTTTAAAGGGTGTCGCCTTAGACAACTGATTCAAGGCTTATGCTGGGGCTGCACAAGTGACTCATGAAAGTGAATGAGAATCAAGAAAGGACCTGCACTTGCATATGCAAGGTGATCTCTTATTGTGTAAGTCATTCATATGCCATATGGAGTCCTTGGCCAAGGCAGTAGATCAAGACATCAAGAAAAGGGTTTCTTGGATTGAGATCAAATGGATATGAAATGCACTTAGCTTTAAGACCAGATTATTAGGGTTCTGATTATTCCCTTACCATAGATCTTGGTTGAGAGATAGTAAGTAGGAGGATTGTATCTCACATGAATCAATGACTTAAAGGTTCTGTCGAATCCGAACATTCCAATTCAACTAGGGGTTAAACACCTGTTGCTAGACTATGGTTGTTTAATCTATGGACTGATTAATTGATTAGTGAATTAATTAATTAGGGTCACTGCTAATTGAATTGAGAACCTAGAGGGTCACACACAATAACTTGGTTACATGAGTTGAGGCTTTAAAATGATTAAACGAGTTAATCAAGCCTAGAGGGTTCCACACGTGTGAAACCACACGTGTGGGTCACGTGACTGGACACGTGTCATTGTGACACGTGTGCCACACGTGATTGTTTAATAATATATTAAATAATTAATTTGTTAATTATTTAATAGACTTTAGTTTAATTTTGAATTAAAAAGAAAGTCTTATTTTGGAGAAAAATAATCTAGTTAATTAATTATAGATTAATTAATTAATTAGATAAAATAAGTTATTTATTTTAAATAAATAAAGTATAAAATTATCCAAAAATAGTTTGGATATTTTTAGCTCTCTTGAAAGTTGATTTGAACTAGAATTCGAAGTCAAAATTACTTGATGATCAAGTAATAGGAGAGAGAGAGAGACCAAAATCCTAGCTCATTAAGGACTAGGAATTTCGGCACTCCCTTGCTTATAAATAGGGGAGCTCGAGCTCCCCTTAGAGCTAATCGAGAATTCTTTTGGTTCATGTGTTGAACACCATCGTTTCTCCAAGATAAATAAAAACCCTAGGTTAAGCCCAAACACTAACTAGAGAACTAGCATCCTTACTAGTTAGATTGAAACCAAGTTGGTGGACTATCTCTAGAGAGCTTCAAGTTAGAAGTTTTGAAGATTCGAGCTTTACCAAAAAGTGGGGATCAAGCAAAACGATCAGAAGGGATGATGAAACGATTCTGAACCCGACATGAAACGAATGAAAAAATCGAACCAAAGAAGATGGCGAAAACCGTTCGTCCATATCCTGAAGGATGAATATTTTCACGAGGGTTTTGTGACTGGCAGTTTTCTACTTTCGCAAAACTGGTTTTCGAAGGGAGTTTCAATCCTGCTTTTCTCGTTTCATGTTTCTTTCTTTATGTTATATTGTTAAGAGCCTCCCTAAAATGAATTGAATCTAGGTTGGTGTGGATTGTTATCCCTACAATGGATTCTGAAGTAGAAAGAGAATTTCGAGGAACGGGTTGCCATTACCGCATGAAGCGCGTTTGAGAGGGGCTCAAAACGTGTCAAGAAAGCTACTACCCAAGTGAGTTTCTTGATCTCTACGAATTTGGATACACGATTGCGAGTCCAAGATCCTTTTGTTGGAAAATTTTTAAATTTCCGCTGCTTTCTGATTCCTGTTTTCCAACAAGTGGTATCAGAGCCACCTCGTAAATCGTGTTTCTGATTCGTCTCAATTATTCTGAATTTGGTAGAAATTCTTAGGCTTAGATGCAAATTAGGTATTCATGAGTTCTTTTAGAAAGCTTGAATTACGAAACTGTAATTTTTCTTGAATTTCTGAAACTGTTTTCTTAAATTGTGTTTTTGAAAAACGTTTGGATTCAAATCTGTTTAAATCATGTTTTTTGAAATTTGGATTGAACTGGGTTTTGGAGAAACCCAAAATACGAAACGGAACACGAAAAGGACGAGCCTAGGCGTGCTAGCACGTCGCACGCCCAGACCCGTCGCCGCCGACCAGCCCTCCCGCAACCACGCGTGAGGCCCTCCCGCCCGCGCCTAGGCCCACCTAGGCGCGCCCGCTCGCCTACCCCGCAACCGCGTGGGACAGCCGCCTGCACGCTCCCGCAACCGCACGGGAGCACCCGCCTGGCATCGCCCGCACGCGAGCAGCAGCAAGCTTCGCACGTTGCGCGCAGGGCACGCGCCTAGCGCGCGGGGGGTGGCAGCGCGAGCTGCCGGCACCGTACGAGGCTGGCATGAGCACCTAGCACGCGACGCTGCGCGGCGAGCAAGTGCTCGTTCCGGGCGGTGCCGGGCCCGATTTTGGCGTTTTCGTGTTTTCGTGTTTTCGGTCCTTCAAATCCCGATTTAATTTTTCTGTAAAATTTTATTTTATTAAATTTGAATTATTTTTGAAATAATTATTTAAATTGGGATTTTGAAAATTTAAGCGATTTAAATTTTGGAAAAATTACAAACTTTATTTTATGAAAATATTGAAAGAATAAAATTATTAATTTTCAGAAATTAATTGGAATTTTATTAGTTTATTGTTTTTCGGGTTTTATTGAAAAGACTCTTGAACAAGAATTGCATCTAAGTCGTGTTTTAAGCTATTAGAACTTAAAGCGAGAATTTTAATTTATTGGTTAAATTTAAATTCTTGCAATTTATAAATGTTAGGTGATCATGGGTTTAGACTGATGTATGATTTTAATTTATGCACATGGATGGTTTAAATTGGGGTTGGAGCCCTATAGTTGCGTTTTTCAATTGAGGTTGGAGCCTCACTTATGTGCGTACTGTTATGTGATTTATTATGTGGCTTTCCATATTACTGTTTTGAGGCCGGGGTATGCCCCGTGTAATTGTCTAAGGCCAATATGATGATTGAGCCTTATTACTTTATGTCTTTTTCTTTTTATTGTAATTTGAGAGTAGAGATAGGTGGTGAGGTTTTATTTTCATTTTGGAGACAATGCACCCATGGAGTAAGATGGACCACATTCAAGTAACAAGGGGCCATAAGTGAAGACCCCTCAAAATGTTAGGGAGGGGAATCTCAATTGTTAAATGTAATAGAGATAGGGCTCGTATCTTGTTACCGCTTTCCCTTATGTGATTTAAACTGTTTATGTGGCATGTATGTTAGAACTTGTGATTGTGGAGTGGCTCCCACATATCACGCATAAGATAGGTAGAACCCATGATCAACTCATGTTAGTATCATGCTAGGACATGTTATCTGTTTATGTGGTTGTTTGAAATGCATTTAAGTTGTACTTGCATTAATCAAGACTAATAAAATCGGATAACATATATGTTGTTGAGGTCGAACCGAACAACTCTTCGGTTGATTCAAAAATTCCCATTAAATATTAAGCTCATTTCGAATAATAGGTATTTAATTCGAGATGCAAATTTTGAATTAAATTCCTAGCATTCCATCAATAGGTTTTAAGTTTAGTAAGTAAAGCTAGTTATTGTCCGCGAGTCGTGGGATAGCTAGTGGAGCTTATTAGTTCTTAGTTACCTAATTGATCATTTTAAATGATCAATATTTCGTGGTTAATTTTGGCAAGGGCGATGTCCGCGAGTCGTGGGTCGTTCGAACTAAGTTTTGATCATGATCTTATGATTGATGGGTCTAGCTTAACGCCTAAGTAAATATGGATGTCGCACGAGTCGTGGGTCCATATTGAAAGATAGGTGATGCAAAAACAATTACTAAGAGTTCTAAAGGTGTTAGAATTGGTAAGTTGTACCTACCTAGGATTTTACTTAGAACGTCTGCGAGTCATGGGTTCGAGGTAAAATGCTTAGGATCTTAGTACCCATTGGGAAACGCGTTCCTCTTAGATCTTTGGGAATTATAGATCTTTGAAAAACAGTGGGAGCTACATTAGATTAAAGACCTTATCTTTTGTATATCGTTATAATTCAGCATGCTCACATTTTCTCTGCTTAGCATTTAGGTTGTAGTTCTATGATTCTCTACAATATGAAATGCAAACCCATTTGTATCCATCCTTAAGTCAAACAAGTTGACTAAGTCCTAACTAACTCTGATTGGCTTCGGACCCTAAAATTCATTTTAGATTCCGAATAGAGAAAGGCGTTCTCTAAAGGGCGAAGTTTTCAATTATGAAAATTCGACCCGGGCCAAAAGAGAAGCAATCTGAGGTGAATGGATTTTTTCCAAACCACTCAAGAGCAATTGAACCACCTCATAAAAATGTTACAAGGTATAACATTATGGAATTATTCAATATTCCAAATGAGGAAACAAGTGCACACGAACAAGGTCTAAAGATCTTATTTGAAGATCTTATGGTCTCGATCATCAACCGAGAAAAGAGTTCTCTATGCACAGATTGCTTACATTGCTTCCACCATCATTCAAACCCTTTATGCTCAACTAGAATGATGCTAATGTAGCATAGTTGATCATTTAGTTGATAAAGGTTTAGAGCATCCTTAAGAAGGAATAAAAAGTTGAGATGGTTAATTCTTCTTCTAAACTCCCTAAGTTAAAGGCTTGAACGCCTAAAGAAGAAGAAACCCTTAAGAGCCCAATGGAGGGGCATGTAAGGGGTGCGCCCAAAAGACACTAGAGATCAAATAGGACGTTTGCTTCTATAGTAGCAAATAAGGACTTTGAAAGGAAACTGCGAAGAGTATGAGTACTCTGAAATGTTACCTCGTTTAGTAATTCTACTAGGAATAGAATTCACTAGTCTTGAGTCAATTCTACATAATCTGTTATGCAAAGACTCAAGGCACTAATGTTCTGAACATACAACGAGATAACAAAAGTAAGTAAGATGACGAAGCTTCGAATTACTTTGGAACGTTGAGATATAAAAGGATTAGCAAGTCAGACACCTTAGGATCATTCTATGAAAATGAACCTATAGAGTTGACTTCCTGTGAATCCTGTCTTGAGGGAAGCGTTCCTGAATCCCGTTTATAAGAAACGTGGAACATTCCAAAATTATACTGGATTTCGATCCATTCTGATGAGTGTAAGATGCTTAATGTAAGCACTAGATACAATCGTCAGTTTAATCATTATGAATGAATGTAATTGTTAAAGTACAAATTCGAAACTTATATGAAATTCTTAGAATTTCAAAAGGAGGTTAGGAACCAAAGTAGTCATAAGTTATAGGCAAATCGATATGATCGAGATAGCCAATATCTTATCAACTAATTCCTTAGTCATCTTAGAAATAATAGGACCTTCTCTCAGTAAACTAATTCGAGAACACCTTAGTGTTTCCGAATGAGGGAATGAAACCTTATAGGATATGGTCCATTCCATAGCAAACTTTACTGACTTATAATCATTCTAGGAATAAACTCCCAGAATATGCAGTTAGAGATTTTGAATTTTGCACCTTCCAAAATCAGTCCTTTAGATGCACTATGCAATGTGGCACACTAAATTCCCTAATTATTCTTGTCCAAGAATTTAGTGGAATCCTCTTAAGTAAAGAGGATAGTGGGAGATAGGCTTGAAATGAGTTCAAGTTTATACAAACAATATTGGATATCATTTCTGCGATTCCCTTAGACAAAGGTTGTTTATCTCAAGGAATGTATCTTTCTTAAGGAATCGTTCCTATAGAAGAAGAAAGACAAGCAAGCAGACCTCAAAGAAATTTGAGAATAAATATCCACGCCACATATAGAAGAAAACTAGCCCATCTGATAAAACTTAGCCAATTTTTAGAGCATGTACACGTGTGAAACCCTTCTCTTAAAACGTGTTTAGAACGCGTTCCTAGATAGCCAAGGAATTACTTGAAGATGAGACACTGTCAGATTTGGAATCTGAGTAGTGTAAGCAAGCCTTGAAATCCAATATGGATTTCATATACTCGAACCAAGTTTTGACCTTGGTTGATCCACCTGATAGGATCAAGCTCATGCAGCTTCGAGTGAATGAAAGCATTACAACCTTCTTGACGGTTGAAATACAAAAGTCTATTTGGATTGTGTTTATCACATCCTCATATTTTGACTATGAGATATGATAAATGAATATGAGAAATATCTTGTTCAATATGAGATTGAAAGAGACTGAAATAAGGTATTTCTATAAATCTCATATTCAGTGGGAGTATGCATAAGGTATGCAAATCCCTAAAGTCAATCTGTGGATTGATAAAGGCTTCTAGGAGTTAGACAATTCGATTCCATAGGATAGTCAAATCGTTTGGCACAGATGGAAGTCGAATAAGTCTTAAAAGTGTACATATGAAAGTTAGTGATTTAAGAGTCAATTTTTGGTTCTTTAGAAGACGACATCCTTCTCATTAGGAATGTCAAGGATAAGGTGAAAGTTACCAATTCTTGTTTAAGAAACAATTTGACATGAAGGATCTTAGTGATTATCCTAAATTCTCGACATTCGGATCTATAGAAGATAGATCTAAGAGAATAAAAGGATTATCACAAAACGAGTACATAACCATAATACTAAAAGGAGTTTAGTAGGGACAATGGAACATCTCTTTTGAAGAGAATGTGTCCTAAGATAACTTTAAGAAAGTTAGAATGTCCAAAATCCCTTTAAGAAAAAGGGTGCATAATGTATGAAATGTTATGTACTAGACTTGATATGGCGCAACACTAAGCGTAGTGGGCCGAATCTAATATGACCTCAGAGAAGGTCATTAGATCTCTGTAAAGGATGTCCTCAGAGTACTTGAGAAGAAATGAGGATATGTATTAGTTTACAGAGCCCAAAAGATCTTATAATTGAAAGGATATTTTGATGTAATTGTTTCATCAAACATAGATGATTATGAAATCATTGAAAGGGTACAACTTCTACCAGAATGGTAATGCAATGTGTTGGAAAGGGGTTCCAAGGACGGACATTGCAAAACTCGACTATTGTAGTTGAGAACTTAGTCGTATTATATAACGCTAAGTTAAGTGTTTGGGTAAGAAACTCCATCCAACCGGTTAGATGAAGTTCCTAGCATGAAACAACTCCTTTATCATATTGTATGATAAAATGGATGGTTGCTCAAGTAAGAGAACCAAGACCTCACCAAGAGACTGAACACGTTATTACGAATCACTTTATAAGGAAAAGGTGTTTCCTAAGAGATGTGTAAACAAGAGGGTCACATCAGCAGAGAATATAGCAGATCCACTTTGAAAACGCCCAAAGTCAATAGGCTCTCAAAGTGCATCTTGAGAAGATGGGACTTAGAGTACCTAAATGGCTTTTACGGGCAAGTGGGAGATTGTTAGGAATAGTGCCCTAGAAAGCCGATTAGTCATAATCCATTTTGGGACTTTCCTAGTATCACAGACAATCTTTGAATAATATACGATTGATTAATGTCATAGGCAAACATTTCTTTATATACTCTTGTTTGGTATGCGTTTACTTTAGCTGTGCATGTATGAGAACTCCCCTAATCCTGATGACTTTAGGACTCTACCATTTAGGTGATATGGTTCATGAAACGAGCCCTATATCACATAAGTCATGATTAGTAAAATACTCCAAGCCGATGAGTCCTACAGACAGTGGGAGTCTCAACCTGACTCCTCTAAGGCTTGCTTGTGGGATCACGCCCTTAAGAAGGGCCACCTTGTTTCATAGAGGTGCAAAGTGTATAGTTGATACGTGCATGATACATGAGGGTGCTTACTTTAATAAGTAAGTTCACTGAGGTGCCCCGTGTGAGAACATTCCTAAATGGGAAAGGAAGTTTCTATTTCAAGAAATGGAAACTTCCAGATTAGGAAATATCTCACGAGTCATTGATGTGATTAATTGATCCTTAGACTTGAGGTTCCATGTTACTTTATGAGTTAACTCTGTAGTCTTTGGTATAAGCTTTAAAGGGTGTCACCTTAGACAACTGATTCAAGGCTTATGCTGGGGCTGCACAAGTGACTCATGAAAGTGAATGAGAATCAAGAAAGGACCTACACTTGCATATGCAAGGTGATCTTTTATTGTGTAAGTCATTCATATGCCATATGGAGTCCTTGGCCAAGGCAGTAGATCAAGACATCAAGAAAAAGGTTTCTTGGATTGAGATCAAATGGATATGAAATGCACTTAGCTTTAAGACCAGATTATTAGGGTTTTGATTATTCCCTTACCCTAAATCTTGGTTGAGAGATAGTAAGTAGGAGGATTGTATCTCAGTTGAATCAATGACTTAAAAGGTTCTGTCGAATCCGAACATTCCAATTCAGCTAGGGGTTAAACACCTGTTGCTAGACTATGGTTGTTTAATCTGTGGACTGATTAATTAATTAGTGAATTAATTAATTAGGGTCACTGCTAATTGAATTGAGAACCTAGAGGGTCACACACAACAACTTGGTTACATGAGTTGAGGCTTTAAAATGATTAAACGAGTTAATTAAGCCTAGAGGGTTCCACACGTGTGGGTCACGTGACTGGACACGTGTCATTGTGACACGTGTGCCACACGTGATTGTTTAATAATATATTAAATAATTAATTTGTTAATTATTTAATAGACTTTGGTTTAATTTTGAATTAAAAAGAAAGTCTTATTTTGGAGAAAAATAATCTAGTTAATTAGTTATGAATTAATTAATTAGATAAAATAAGTTATTTATTTTAAATAAATAAAGTATAAAATTATCCAAAAATAGTTTGGATATTTTTAGCTCTCTTGAAAGTTGATTTGAATTAGAATTCAAAGTCAAAGTCAAAATTACTTGATGATCAAGTAATAGGAGAGAGAGAGATACCAAAATCCTAGCCCATTAAGGACTAGGAATTTCGGCACTCCCTTGCTTATAAATAGGGGAGCTCAAGCTCCCCTTAGAGCTAATCGAGAATTCTTTTGGTTCATGTGTTGAACACCATCCTTTCTCCAAGATAAATAAAAACCCTAGGTTAAGCCCAAACACTAACTAGAGAACTAGCATCCTTACTAGTTAGATTGAAGCCAAGTTGGTGGACTATCTCTAGAGAGCTTCAAGTTAGAAGTTTTGAAGATTCGAGCTTTACCAAAAAGTGGGGATCAAGCAAAACGATCAGAAGGGATGATGAAACGATTCTGAACCCGACATGAAACGAATGAAAAAATCGAACCAAAGAAGATGGCGAAAACCGTTCGTCCATATCCTGAAGGATGAATTTTTTCACGAGGGTTTTGTGACTGGTAGTTTTCTACTTTCGCAAAACTGGTTTTCGAAGGGAGTTTCAATACTGCTTTTCTCGTTTCATGTTTCTTTCTTTATGTTATATTGTTAAGAACCTCCCTAACATGAATTGAATCTAGGTTGGTGTGGATTGTTATCCCTACAATGGATTCTGAAGTAGAAAGAGACTTTCGAGGAACGGGTTGCCATTACCGCATGAAGCGCGTTTGAGAGGGGCTCAAAACATGTCAAGAAAGCTACTACCGAAGTGAGTTTCTTGATCTCTACGAATTTGGATACACGATTGCGAGTCCAAGATCCTTTTGTTGGAAAATTTTTAAATTTCCGCTGCTTTCTGATTCCTGTTTTCCAACACATAACTCATTTTGAAGGTATATGCATGCGATTAGTACATGCATATGGCACATATTCAACACGAAAGACACGGATCCAGTATAAAATGCAAGAGGTAATTCGACAAGATTAAAAGAAAGACAATTTCATGATCAAAATCGATGCAATGCGAACATTATCACGTAGTTCCTATGCCGAACGACCTAGACTGACCCACATGACACGAGAGCCCGAGTTTTGCAACCCTAAGCTCTAATACCACTTAAGGATGTAACACCCGAGCGCAAGGTGTCACATCCCCCGTACCGAGATCCGACCCGAATATGAAATGGACAATCCATACCCGAGCCAAATCACGACGAACGGGGACAAACACACACTCTAAGCTAGGCGGGCTAACCCTTAAAACCATAAAACAACATAAAACATTAATACGGAAGCAATAAACAAACATATACCATATATATATATACCATGAGCATCCAAGCTCCAACAATAATTCATATACATCATCAATTGCCATCACGGCCCAAAACATGTACGCTCCACAACATTATACATGTATAATGATCAAAATAAAAGTATGCAAGTGTAAGACCAAAATATAAGAGCTAGAGACGAATGCAAGACCTAGGACTCTTTTTCCCGCCTAGCTCCCTCAACACCTGCACAACACAGCTGAAAACCAAACGGGTTCAGTCCAAAAGGGACTGGTGGGTATAAAACAGGGCATAAATATATTATACGACGGTAATTAAACAATCACATGCAAGCTATAATCCCAAATGAGGTTTTTAAAGAATTTCCCAAGTGGGTGAATAGAATCATCAAAAGGGATTATAACGAATCATTAACATTAGGTCATTAGTGGCCCGGCGAGTGGGCGTGCATTATCTCCAACCAACACCTTGTGTAAACCATTTAAACATTCATTCATTCATTCTTTTCATGCAATCAATCTTTTGTGCACAGTCATTAACATTTACACCTTCTTCCTCCGGGTTGGTGGTGGGTTTGCAAGGCCCGACCACCCATTCATTGACTAAAAGGGGTTACATGACTCTCCAGATGGCGCTCAGCGTCCCTCGCTAACTCCTAACGAGGTCCGGTTACGCCGTTCAATAGTGGGACTAGTGTGAGGGTTTCCCGTCAGCCCATACCTCCTCGGGCCCCCACTCACACCAAGTCCCTGGGCCCCATTTATTGTGATCATTCATTCATTCTATCTCGCCAAAACATTAGGTAGGATTCAAGAAATAAGGGCTTTACGTTTGCAATCATTTACTCGAGAAAAGAATCAATAAATATAAAATCGTATCACTTTGGCTTAAAACTTTTCACATAGAGAGATATATCGGGTCGTTTTATCTAAGTAGAAGGGAAACCCACCTTAAACGGCAACAAGGAAAACACACGAGCCTCACAGACCAGCCTCGTCTCCAACGGACTCAAAATCTGTGCAAGAAAGGTGAAGTGAGACTCAATATGACCAAATAAGACGCTCGGCAATGAAATGATTATGATATGAATGTATAAAAGATAAGATTATGTTATGAAAATGTTCAAGTGCACTATTAAGGAATTTAAATCATATAATCAAGTCATTCACTTTCATTCGACATTAGAAGCGTTCACTTTCATTTGAATCATAATTTCACATTTCAACCAATTCAATTCAATTATTTCAAATATAATCATAGCACAAGTTAAATCACATTTAATTTAGAACATAAACAATTAAACACTCTCAATCGCATTTACAATTAGAAAATAAACAATTAAATGCATTCAATTAAATTTAGGAAATTAAATAAAACATGAAATAGGTAACAATTAAATTCTATAATTCAATTAAATCAAATAACATTTAATATTTAAGAAACATATATAATAAATATACATACATATACTATATTATATTAGTTATATATATATATATATATATATAATACATGCATACGTAGCTCATGCATGCAAAAATAACATGCATGCAAAAATAACATGCATGCAATGATATTTCTATCCAACAACAACCACGTTAATGCATGCAAAAGAAAATTAATATGCATGCAATATCATGCATTAACCACTTCAATGAATGTAAACATTTCATAAAATCCATGCAAACTCATGCATTAACAATTCAGCATTTCATGCAGGAAAGAAAAGAAAGGGAAAACGTGAAGCAGTAGCAGCAACTCAACAACAAAACATGCATGGAAAGTTACAAGGTGACACCCCCGTGTCACCCCCAAAGAACAAACCGAGACACCCCCTTGTCTCGGTACAGAAATTCAGACCAAAGATACACCCCCGTTTTACGCTGGAACAAACAAGAATGACACACCTGTGTCAACCGCAACCGCCCCTGTTTTCCAAGCTTAAAACGCTGCAACAGCTAGTGCAATATTTAGGCAAGATAAGAAGTAACAAATAGCATGAAATGCAGCAGCCATAATGCATGAACAACCTAGTTAAAAGGCTAAAAACTGACAGCAAAAGAACAAGAAGACGCAGCAGCTTTGACAGCAACATTTCAGTCCCAAAAACAGGGCAAAACTTACGAAAAACAGGGCATGAAATGATCTCAAGTAATCTTAATAAGTTCAGGTCAATTAGGCTATCAAATGTGCAACAAAACAACACAAATTCAATGTATAAATTAGTTCCAAAGGAGCTCAACCAAGAAAAGCTGTCATACGTGACATTTCATGAAAATCTCCGAAAGTGCCATAAATGATATCTCATAAATACTTCAACTACCATGAAATCAATGATCATAAATGAGAAGAGGATATCAAAACAATCATTTTCAAGCTTGGAATCAATCAAAACCATCAAGAATTGAATGAGATCAACAAAAAGCTCTAAATCCCTTATTTTCGAATTCAGTCAAGAAACTCATGAAACCATGATCAAATTTGGGGATGAATGAATGAAAATGATCAGGAATGAACATATAATACAACCCTAAGCTTACTTGTTGATTGGATGAAGATTGGATGAGATTTGAGCTCCAAAATCTCCAAGGAAAGCAAGGTTACGGGAGAGCACTGGAAAGCAGTAACTTTGGCTGTGATTTGTGAATTGTGTGAGGGTTGGTTCGGTTAGGGCATGGTACAGCAGGTTAGGTGGTTGAGTTAGGGTTCCATAGCATCAAACCATGGTTAATTTGGTTAACAAATGAATGAGTTATGGCCATTTTAGTGCAACAAGGTCAGTTTCGTCGCCGTTTCATTTTTCGGTTGAATTTCGGAGGTTCAAATGACGTTAGAAAAATATAAGGCTAAGTTTACTAAACTCGAATTTTTGTTACAAGTTCAGCGAAGTTGACGGAACTCGAATCCGAGTTCCCGAGCTCAAGATATTAAATAAGGAACCAAGGGTGCGCTAAGTGCTCGTTAGCCCCCGACTTGGATTCCAAAATTCAAATTAAATCCGAAACACATGCAATTGAATCCGAAAATACGAAACGAACAAATATTCATATACAAGACACGTATAAGTTCAACATATTAATTCGCACGAAATTCCGGTATCAATTCAAATAGAAACGCAATGTAACAACAAAATTAACAATATTACAAATAATATACTATAAATACGTATATAATATATTATAATTAATAATGCATGCATACGTATATGTATATATATAATGAATACATGCATGCATATATAATTTATAAATATAAATGCATGCATAATTATATTCATGCACACGTACACAATAATATATATATATATATATTTATATTATATAAATATATTTAATATTAATAACATTAAATGAAATAATTCACATTTAATACATTTAAAAAAATAAAATTAAATATGTAAAACACGTATAATTAATTATTTCTCACAATTCGATAAACACATATGTCATGCTGTACAAAATAAGAAAAACGGGGGCGTTACAAAGCGTAGTGGGCCAAATGTAATATGACCTCAGAGAAGGTCATTAGATTTCTGTAAAGGATGTCCTCAAAGTACTTGAGAAGAAATAAGGAT
Source organism: Lantana camara (assembly GCA_037501455.1). Classification (NCBI taxonomy): domain Eukaryota; kingdom Viridiplantae; phylum Streptophyta; class Magnoliopsida; order Lamiales; family Verbenaceae; genus Lantana; species Lantana camara. Next base: position 114,897 of record JAZIFV010000019.1, read on the forward strand.
ATGTATTAGTTTACAAAGTCCAAAAGGATCTTATTATTGAAAGGATATTTTGATGTAATCGTTACATCAAACATAGATGATTGTAAATCATTAAAAGGATGCAATTTTCGCCTCAATGGCAAAGCAACATGTTGGAAACTTTCCAAGAACAAAGTTGCAAGATGTCGACTATTGTAGTTGAGTACCTAGTCGTATTGAATACCACTAAGGTAAGTGTTTAGGTAAGAAACTCCATCTAACGAGTTAGACGAAGTTCCTACCATGAAACAACACCATTCTCATATCGTATGATTAAATCGATGGTTGCTAAAGTAAGAGAACCAAGACCTCACCAAGAGACTGAACACATGATTACGATTAACTTTATAAGGAAAACGTGTTTCCTTAGAGATGTGTAAATAAGAGGGTTACATTTGCAGAGAACATAGCTGATCTGTAGCACCCTATACGTAGAGATGCCACACCCCTGCACCATAGCTCCGTCCACATACGAAATGGATAATCCGTACATGAACCAAAACTATAGCGAACGGGTGACAAAAGAAAAGAAACCACTAGCTAGGCGGGACTAACCCTCAATTATATACAACAATGCATAATGATTCAAGCGTAAACATAACATACATACTTTCTTATCCAAATTCATTCCAACGCTTCCAATATACAATCTTTCCATAATAATACAAGTAAGTTATATAATTTATATATGCATCCGTAAAATACAAGAAAATGAGAAAGACAAGTGCTAGACCCAAAATAAAAGACTTAATCCCGCCTAGCACCAACCCTGCAAACTTGAAAATGTGAGGTGTCACTCTATGAAAGACTCAGTGAGGGGTTTATAATTAAATATTAGCGCACATATCATGCAAGTTATAGCCTCGGGTAAGGTTTTATTAGAGGAACAATATAAATTTAAGAATAGGATTAGCTCTAGCTCGAGATTACAACTAAATCAATTTAACATTTCAATCATTATCAATTCAATCCGTGGCCCGGCGAGTGAGGGCAATTCTCCAACCTTTACACCATCAGTGAACAATCAATATTTAGGTTTCAATTCAATGGTTATCATGTAAGTTTTTACAGTGCACAATTAGCAGTTTCATGAACCCTTTTTCCTCCGGTTGATGTTGGGATTGCAGGGCCCCACCACCCAATCTCATTGGGCATAGGGTTCATGAGTCCATATGCCCGGAACTCGTTCCTCCACTAATCTCCTAGTGGATTCAGGGGTCATCCCAAAATTAGTGAGCATAGTGCAAGAGTTACCCGTCAACCCTTGCTTTCCCGGTTGGTTCAATACACTACCCTCAGGCCCAAAGTGAACATGCTTTACTCGCTAAAACACGATCAATCAATCCGTTCATGAAATCCTTTGAAAATCATATGGCTTGAAAGCTATAGATATATAGATACATTTTGGCCGAAAACATCAAGTAGGGTTATAGGGTTCTATACCTAGTAATTAAACCTCACCTGTGCCGAAAATTAATAAGGGTACAACTATAGAGCTTGCTCCTCATCAACGGGAAGACAATCTGTGCAACAAGGACAAGTGTTCGTGAGACATGACTCGTATGAACCATTTAAGACGCACGACAAAGTCATGGATTAATATATCATGCAATAACAATCAAGGTATGTCAAGTAGGAGCATAATTATCAATAAAACAATTATATATATCATATAAGTCACATACAGGAGCCAAGGAAGTGAAAGGAATGTAATAAGAGAGGTTTTGGCAAAGTTTGGCAAAAGTTAGGAAAAGTTGACAGTTTTCGGAAACGTATAAGCTGTAGGAAAATGGAAATATCTTGAGTTGTAGAAGTTGGAATTTAGTTTTTCTTATTGGATATGAAACTAGACACATAGGGCTTTCCAAGGATATATGGCTCATTTTCTAGTTCAAAACGAGGAGAAAATGGCGTGGGATTGAAATTGGGTGAAAGTAGCTTGTCGGTAAAGTGGCGACACCAAAAAGAATTGATAATATCTCACAAAATTGGAAAATATATTGAGGTGATTCCAATTTGAGGTTTTTCTACACTTCAAAAGGTTTCCGTGGGTTCAAAAATCAGGTCAATCAGAGTTCGGATGAGGGATTACCTGTCCGGGGAAAATACAAGGCAAAATTTACTTTGCTGGGGAAAAATAGTGCAGAAACCCTCTGGACTAAAGTACCCGCCCGGGTACTTTTCCTCACTAAATTTACCCGCCCGGGTAACCCTTCTGGGCTGGAAAAAGGGTACAAAACAGGGGCTTGTTCGTGGAGGGAAGGATGGGGAGCAAAAACCACAACAAAACTCAATCAAAACACTCCAAAGCAAATATATCATGCATATAACTTAAAGACATCATTTAGGTAACATTTAATCCATGGAAACATGCATAGATTATCAATAGTTCATCCAACAAACCCATATATTTCCATGGTATCCAACCTTCATATTATTCAAGAATTCATGCAAACTTTCCAAATATAATAAACATAATCATGCTTCTAACCTCAAATAAACAAGGAATCACATCCAAATCATCAAACCGTACTCTATAACCAACCCAAGAGATTCATCACATACTCCTATATATACCTTGAAATGGAAGAAAGAATGAACATGATGAAGATGAAGATGAAGATGCTCCCAAATATGAAATTTCCCCTTGAATTATGGCTTGAAAATGAGTTGAAGTCTCATCCTTCCTCTTGGTGTTTTGATCGTGGTTTAGTGTGTGTGAGTGTGTGAGGTTGGATGATATTTTGATTAATGAAATGCAAGAGATAAAATCAATATATTATGTACCAAAGTCTTCCACTAACTAAGGTGAATCATCCTATTTTGCACTTAGGTCCTTGAAATATATAAGTGTATGTAATCAAGTTTAATTCCATGTAAATGATCAATTAACTCCCATTTATATACTGCAATTAAGTTCACATTTTTATGAAATGGTCAAGTAAGGTCACATATAAGCAATTAGACACGTTATCAATTAATTCACGTTAATTCCACATTAACGTTTAATTCACATAACTTTATGTAAATATAATGCATATAATGTTATAAAATTATAAAGTAACATATAATATCACATAATGATTGAATGGAAAAACCGGGGCGTTACATGATCCACTTTGGAAACGTCCAAAAAATACATCTTGAGAAGATGGGACCTAGAGTACCTTAATGGCTTTTACGGGCAAGTGGAAGTTTGTTGGAAAAGTGCCCTAGAAAGACGATTAGTCATAATCCGTTTTGGGACTTTCCTAGTATCACAGACAATCTTTGAATAATATACGATTTATTAATATCATAGGCAAACACTTATTTATATGCCAATACATGTTTTTGTGTGTTTCCATTATGTGCGCATGTATTTGAACTCCCCTAAACAATATAACTTATAGGACTCAACCATTTAGGAGAAGTGGTTCATGAGACGAGCCCTATATCACATAAGTTATGATTAGAAATCACTCCAAGCCGATGAGTCCAAAAGACAGAGGGAGTGTCAACCTGACTCGTTTGAGACTTGCTCGTGTGATCACCCCCTTAAGAAGGACCACCTTGTTTCATGGGGTATAAAGTGTATAGTTGATACGTGCGTGATACATGGGGGTGCTTACTTATTCTAAGTAGGTACACTGAGGTGTCCCGTGGGAGAAGATTCCTAAATGGGAAAGGAAGTTTCTATATCTGGAAATAGAAGTTTCCAGATTAGGAAATATCTTACGAGTCATTGATGTGATTAAGTGATCCTTAGACTTGAGGTTCTATTGATACTTTATGAGCTAACTCTGTAGTCTTAGGTGTAAGCTTTAAAGGGTGTCGCCTTAGACAACTTATTCAAGGCTTATGCTGTGGCTGCACAAGTGGCACATGAAGGTATATGAGAATCGATAAAGGACCTACACTTGCATTAGCAACTTGATCTCTTATTGTGTAAGTCATTCAAATGCCATCTAGGAGTCCTTGGCCAAGGCAGTGGATTAAGACACCAAGAAAAGAGTTTCTTGGATTGAGATCAAGTGAATATAAAATGCACTTAACATTAAGATCAAGATTATTAGGGTTCTAATTATTCCCTTACCTTAGATCTTGGTTGAGAGATGGGATGTAGGAGGATTGTATCTCGCATGAATCAATGACTTAAAGGTTCTGTCGAATCGAGGCATTCTTATTCAGCTAAGGGTCAAACACCTATTGCTAGACTATGGTCGTTTGATTGGTGGACTGATTAATTAATTAGGGAATTAATTAATTGGGGTCATTGCTAATTGAATTAAGAACCTAGAGGGTCACACACAACAACCCGGTCGCGTGGGTTAAGGCTTGAAATCGATTAAACGAGTTGATCGGATCAAATGGGGGCCACACGTGTGAAATCACACTTGTGGAAGGCGTGAATGACACGTGTCCCAATAGACACGTGTAGTCACGTGTAAATATGTGTATATGTTAAATAATTAATATGTTAATTATTTAATGGATTTTGAGTTAATTTTAAATTAATATTAAAGTCCTAATTTGGAGAAATAAAGTCTAATAAATAATTAATTATGAATTAATTAATTATTAGTCTTCAAGTTATTTATTATTTAATAAATAAAGTAAAATAAAATATCTAAAAGAGTTAGATATCATTCTTGCTAGACAGGTTGGTCAAAAGGAGACTTTTGGTCAGAGTAAGAGACTTACTCTCTAAGCAAGATATCCCTTTCCTAAAGGATTTGGGAATCCTATTCCAAAAGGAAAACGGGTTTGAACCCTAAGCCTATTTTATATGAGGGGTTCAAACCCCATGGATGGATGATACACAATTTCTCCTTCTCCATAATTATACACTAACCCCTTAGAGCCTAAACACCTAATATAGAACTAGCATCCTCCCTATTCGGATTGTGGTCGCGGTTGGTGGACTAATTCTCTAGAGGGCTACTATCGTGATGTCTTGAAAGATTCGAAGGAGATTTTGGGGATCAAGACGCGTGATAGAGAGATGATGCCCAAATGATAACAAGGGCTGGTGGACCGGTTGTGAACCCAACAGAGTACGAGTGAAAAAATCAAACCAAAAAAGATCGTGAAAACCGTTCGTCCATATCTTGAAGGATGAATTTTTTCAAGAGGGTTTCATGGCATGCAGATTTCTGTTTTCGCAAAACTGGGTTTCGAAGTGAGTTTTAATCATGCCTTTCTCTTTTCATGTTTCTTTCTTTACACATGTTATATTGCTAGCACTTTCCCTAACATGATTTGAATCCATGTTGGTGTGGATTATCACTCTAGAGGAAGCCTACTATGGAATCTGAAGTAGAAAGAAACTTTCGAGGGATGGGGTTGCCATTATCGCATGAAGCGCGTTTGAGGGCGGCTCAAAACGTGTCAAGAAAGCTACTACCTAAGTGAGTTTCTTGATCTCTACGAATCTGGAAATAGGAATTGCAAGATTCAATTCTATCTTTTGGGAAAAATTTTAAATTTTCGCTGCGTTTCTGTCTCGTTTTCCCAACAAGTGTAGCACGACTCATCATAGATCTTACCATTTCCATTAGAGTTCTATTTCTCCTTTCTGTAACACTGTTCTGCTGGGGTGTACCCGGTACAGATAATTGAGATCTAATCCCATTTGCAGTGAGAAATTCTAGAAACTCTGTAGACAGGTACTCACCACATAGAAAGGGAGGGGTCAGTCTTAACTCGACTGAGTGAGGGGTTAACACACGCACACTATACATATAAGAGCAATGCACGTATGGAAATCATAATGTTCATGAACGCAGGGATAGTTTTTGCACACTAAATCATTTTCCCGTGGAATATATATATAGGGTTTACTTGAACAAAGTCATACAGAACAAACTTATACTTAAGGAACAAACTTAACAAAGCTTATCAATTCATAACATCTCTGAACATAGTTTAGCTTATTAAAACATTTGAATTTTAACTTACTTTAGAATCTTTCCCTGTTTCATGAACTTTATCAGAACTTACACTTATTTTAGAACTCGGAGGGTACGAGCTCAGACTCCCCCAAACTCATCAGAACATATCATATCAGAAATAAACAGAAAACTTACAGACAAAACATATCAGACCATCCACAACTCCGGGTGATGGAAGGGGGTATATGCCCTGGCCATCCGTTCAAACGAGAGGAGCGCAAGCATTCAAACTCTCAGGATTCCTTCCCCCACTAAACATCCTGGTGAGTTCAAGGTTGATCCTCTTTCGACAGATGGAGACTATGCCCAGGCCGAGCCCGACGGCCCGATGCCGTGCCGGGATTCCTAACCCACAGTTTCCGAGGCCCAACAGACACAAAATAGTACAGATCATATCAGAACTTAAACCCACTACAACAGATGGACAGACAGACACAACTTATACATATATACACACCACTCTCCGTGTCATTCAATTAACCTAGTCCTCGCCAAACTTGGCTCATGAGAAACACACGGTAGAAGCATATCTTAACGTGGCAAAACCGATCAAGTCAATCCAAAACAAGCATACATAGGCTTGTACATTGCTTAACATACTTTTAATTCCATGGCATATCCGAACAATTACATATCTCACACTTATTTACATACGTATAAGGCTTAAAAAACCACATGCATTCAAAACCGAGCATATTTCAATAAGGTTTAACTATATCCTAACCTCACCTTACACCGAAGAGGCCGTAGACATGACGTATGATTCACCCCGGAATCCACTCGGTCGACAAAACACCACCCCGGGTGCACCTGAGCAAACTGAACATAAGAACAAGACTTAGACACGAGAATGAACCACATAGACGCACGGCATATACTTATGATTGGCATGAAGTCATGAGCCACGTAAACAAGCATATAATAATCATGCACTAACAATAAATCACGTTACATGTACATATTAAAGCATATAATGCAAATTCACATTAAAACAAACAATTAAATCTAGGTAATAAAGCTAGGAAAGCGTAACAAAGTCATAACGTAGCATAATAAACACAAAACAAACAAAAATACACAATAGAACCTGGGAACGGCCTCGCCTAAAGCGGGAAGGGTCGTTCCCATAAACACACCTAAGTTCTGGAGGACGGCAACGGCCGTTCTGAGGTCCAGTTCAAAGTGGGAACGACCTTTCCCAACTACTCGAACTCTCCCCGAGGGTCTATAAAGAATTGCCAAATTCTTCACCCGAGAACGGCCATTCCGAGCCTAAGTACAAACTGGGAACGATCGTTCCCATACTTGGAACTGACTCAGCCAAACCTGGGAAGGGCCGTTTTGGCTACAAGGCAAAAACGGGAACGGCCGTTCCGGCCTGGTTCAGCTGAAAAGAAGCAGCAGTTCGAAAATGGCATCTGGAGAGGAAGCAACAAAGCAACAGTAGCAAAACAACAAATAAATCACATGAAAATAACACAATAAAGCATATTCAACATATAGATCACGTATTCGCACATAAGAGCTCCCAAAACGAGCTTAAATGCGCCCAAATGCAATCACCGAACGTACAAAGTATTTTAGCTACCCGTTACCAATACCTCACTTCTGAGTACATCATAGCGATTAACACTACATGCCTAAAGTAGAAAGACTGCCAGGATTAAGAGTCTAATGCTTCGGAGATTTTGTTCATTTTAGATTGCAGTATAAAATGAACAATGTTAGTGGTCCAGTTCAGTGTTTCCAATCTCATTGAAAATCATCAATGTGTTATAATTGGAAACTCCATTTCCCTATGACGAAAGACTAATCATCTTATATAACACATTATAGTCTCGATACGAATATTTTGTTATCATACTGACTAGAACTTTAATGACACGTGACTTCTGGTATTTAAAGTCTTTTCCTATGAAACACATTTCATATAAAAATATCATCACACGTCATTAATTATTAAATTTGCAAAATACTCATAACTTAAGATAATTTCAGTTTTATTAATCCAAAATATTTACAATATAATTGGATTTTCAAGGTATTAATCCCAACAGTTCGATCCGAACATCCCTGAGTCGACCCCAACTCTTAATCTCCGAACTACAGTTCTCCTCTCTGTCTTAGCCCCATCACTAAAATATTCTTCTTCTTCAATTCAGTTCGGTAGAGCTTTGATTGAAGTAGTAGTTGATTATCACACGGGGAGGGCATCTTAACAAGTAAACACTAAAGTAATGCATGTCGAGTTAAAATGCTAATTCTATGAAGCATGTATCTCACATTAAAACAGGGAACACGGATAACAACACAATGTTAAAACACATAAAATAAAATCAAAATATATCAATGCAATGTATGATGCGTGTGCCATGAATACAATGAACCTGTCACCGTAGTAATGGTTTTAGCACGATATCCTATCCTTTAATCTTGATGTTGAGAACATAAGTTGTACGGCTGAGCATTGCTCGGTTATTGATGATGCCTTCTGATTCTTACTCGCTTTCTCGTATCACTGCGTGTTTTGAAGTCCTGAGAAGGCGATATAATTCACATTCTTCCAACTTTCCTTCGTATCTCGGCTTTATATCCACTCGTTGATTCATGGTAGTTGTTGTACCCATTAAGCTTACTTGCAAGGCTCCGTTGTGAATCCCCATGGTTGACGGTTCTCCATTCCATGCATTTTAGTTGGGAAACTTTTTTTAACACCTCCTACATCTGGTCCCGAACCTGATATTACCCTAAAAACTTCCCAATTTGGTTTTCTATTTCGATTACCTACTTCAACCTTCAAGGTCTCGGTGGTGAACTTAGAATGATTCGATCTTGCATTAATTGCCTTCATACTTGGATGAATGAGTTCCACACCTATCTCGTTACCTCACGTATACTTTAAGTTAGTGGTTTGGGTCCCCAGGGTGCACCTATGTTGATAATATTCAAGATTTGTAGAAAGAATAAAATTTATGAAATTCACCATGGTTAAAGCCTTCTGTCATGATGTTGAGCATGAGATGCCATTCCCTGTTGTAAACTATGGAGATTCAACACTCGACTTTTAATCCTGATGACCCCATAATCTCTTCGTTAGTTTGATAGAAGGAACTTGTGGTGGAGGTGGATAGTAACCTTGGTACCTGAGTAACAGTCTACAATCAAGAATTGAACTCGAGTATAGATGCATGTGGGTTAGTATATATGCTTATGGCACATATTTAGATCAACTAGCACATATTGAGTACAAAGTCAAACGTATAAAGCATCAAAATTAAAGTAATTCACATATGACAAGTGGTTCCAACAATTCTTAGCAATTAACGATGAAAATCAATGCACTGGACACGTTGACAAGTTTTTCCTATGCCGTACGACCTAAACTGACTCAATGACGACAGGAGAACCCTGGTTTTGCAACCTGTAGCTCTGATACCACTTAAGGATGTAGCGCCCGAGCGCATAACACCACATCCCCCGCACTAAGACCCGACCCGTATATGAAATGGGTAATCCATACACGTGCCAGATCAGAGCGAACGGGGACTCGCTCACTTGCTATGCTAGGTGGGAGCTAACTTCTGAAACCAAGTCCAGGTTAAAGAAATATGAGCGGAGGCAATAACATAGGTTAACATAATCAATGAGCTTACAACCTCCAATTTTAAACATTAAAGCGCTCGCAGGCATTCATAATCGTAATAACAATGCAAGTGATATGAATGTAACATAAAAGTAAACTATACACGACTTCTCATGACTCTACAAAGCCGAAATCCCGTCTAGCACTCCAAAACCTGGAAGAACACTGAAAACAAACCGGGTTCAGTCTTTAACAGACTAGTGGGTGAAAACAAAGAAAACAACATGTGGGATTATAACCATCAATTCCTTTATTCATTACATTCGTGAGTTCATTACGTGAGCCCGGCGAGTGGGTGAATTCTCCAACCTTCACCTCGTGTGTGCATTATCCATTCATCCATTCATTAGTGATCACACAACATTCATTCATTCGTTCATAATCATTCGTTCATAATCATTTATACATAACACTTGCACCTTTTTCCGCCGGTTAGTGGACGGACTCGGCCAAAGAACCATCCACCTAATCATTATGGCTAGAAGTGTAGCACCCCGCACGGTGGGCCACCACATCCCCCACACCAAAGTTCGATCCGCATACGAAATGGATAGTCCGTACATGAACCAAATAGTGGCAAACGGGAGACTGATAGACTCACACCTAGGCTAGGCGGAACGTAGACCCTAAACAAATAAAGTCCAAGCAACAAGAATGCGGAAGCGAAAAAAGCCATTCGAAATTTCAAACATACAAAAGCAGGTGACGGGTTCAACAAGCATAAATACCTAATCCCAAAAGTTCAACAATAAACATAAATACATCGGGTTCAACTATCCCTAGAAGCCTGTCCCGAAAATTCCAAATCAATACATAACAAAGTTCCAAATACCATATGTTTTTCATAGATTATACAAAAGTCAAAATTAAAGAAATACAAATGCAAGACAACCTTAAACAAAATCAAAGACTCAAAAACAGACTCCAAAGGACTGACACACTCCGCCTAGTACGAACTCCCAGTTGAACCTGCAACTAAAACATAAAAAGGGAGGGGTTAGTCTTAACTCGACTGAGTGAGGGGTTAACACACGCACACTATATATATAAGAGCAATGCACGTATGGAAATCATAATGTTCATGAACGCAGGGATAGTTTTTGCACACTAAATCATTTTCCCGTGTAAAATATAAATATAGGGCTTACATTAACAAAGTCATACAAAACAAACTTATACTTAGCGAACAAACTTAACAAAGCTTATCAATTCATAATATCTCTGAACATAGTTTAGCTTATTAAAACATTCAAATTTTAACATACTTTAGAATCTTTCCCTGTTTCATGAACTTTAACTGAACTAACACTTATTATAGAACTCGACGGGTATGAGCTCAGACTCCCCGAAACTCCTCAGAACATATCATAACTGAAATAAACCAAAAACTTACAGACATAACATATCAGACCATCCACAACTCCGGGTGATGGAAGGGGGCATATGCCCTGGCCATCCGTTCAAACAAGAGGAGCGTAAGAATCCAAACTCTTAGGATTCCTTCCCCCATCAAACCTCCTGGTGAATTCAGGGTTGATCCTCTTCCGACAGATGGAGACTGTGCCCAGGCCTAGCCCGACGGACCGATACCGTCCCGGGGATTCCCAATCCACAGTCTCCGGGGCCCAACAGTCACAGAACAGTACAGATCATATTAGAACTTAAAGCCGCTACAACAGATGAACAGACAGACAGAACTTATACATATATACATACCACTCTCCTTGTCATTCAATTAACCCAGTCCTCGCCAAACTTGGCTCATGAGAAACACATGTTAGAAGAATATCTTAACGTGGTAAAACCGATCAAGTCAATCCAAAACAAGCATACATAGGCTTGTACATTGCTTAACATACTTTCAATTCCATGACATATCCGAACAATTACATATCTCACACTTATTTACATACTTATAAGGCTTAATAGACCACATGCATTCAAAACCGAGTATATTTCAATAAAGTTTAACTACATCCTAACCTCACCTTACACCGAAGAGGCTGAAGACACGACGTATGATCCACCCCGAAATCCACTCGGCCGACAAAACACCACCCCGGGTGCACCTGAGCAAACTGAACACAAGAACAAGACTTAGGCACACGAATGAACCACATAGACGCACGTAATATGCTTATGATTGGCATGAAGTCATAAGCCACGTAAACAAGTATAGAATAATCATACACTAACAATAAATCACGTTACATGTACATATTAAAGCATATAATGCAAATTCACATTAAAACATGCAATTAAATCGAGGTAATAAAGCTAGGAAAGCGTAACAAAGTCATAACGTAGCATAATAAACACAAAACAAACAAAAACACAAAACAGATGCTGGGAATGGCCTCGCCCAAAGCGGGAAGGGTCGTTCCCACGAACGCACCCAAGTTCTGAAGGACGGTAACGACCGTTCTGAGGTCCAGTGCAAAGTGGGAATGATCGTTCCCAACTACCCAAACTCTCCCCGAGCGTCTGTAAAGAATTGCCAAATTCTTCACCCCAGAACAATCGTTCCCATTCTCGAAACTGACTCAATCAAACCTGGGAAGGGTCGTTCCGGCTACAGGGCAAAAACGGGGGACGGCCGTTTCGGCCTGGTTCAGCTGAAAAGAAGCAGCAGTTTGAAAATGGCATCTGGAGAGGAAGCAATAAAGCAACAACAACAAAACAATAACTAAATCATATGAAAATAAAATAATAAAATATATTCGACATGTAGATCACATATTTGCACATAAGAGCTCCCAAAACGAGCTTAAACAAGCCCAACTCACAACCCGGTACTATTCATCGTCTTCCCCAATTAGCCACATAACACCTATCCGAGGCACGAGAGAGATAATAAATCAAAGCACGTAACGAAAGGATCACAAATCTTACCTTAGGTCATTCATCGAACGGTCGAATCTTGCTAGCTCGAGTTCGAAAGCTTTTTGGCCAAAATGGGAAGAATTGCTTTTCTTTCTCTCTCTTGCTGCTTCTGATCGATCAAGTGAGGGGGGAAAGAGGAGGCTTGGCTCCTTTTTAGGGCCGGGAAACCGGGTCGGTTAACACGGGTAGGGTCAAACGGTACCCGGTCCACTCGTATCGAATTTAAAATGGTAGGGTAATCAAATGGCTTAAAAATTAAATGTGTAATTCATAAAATCTGAATCATCGAAACGAACTCAATGATAGGGTCGAAATTCGAATTCGAATTCCCGAGCTCAGATAGCCACGGAGGTTCATACGTCCTAATTACAATTAGGTCCCTTATTTACAAATGTTGGACAATTGAGTCCAAGTATAATTATTTAAATTCTAAGCACACGTAATTAAAATAAATCTCACGTTGACACATAAGCATGCGAGTCACATAATTCACAAAAATATTGAATTAAACTCTCTCGTCACGCTGTACCTGGAATGCCTATGAGACGGGGCGTCATAATCTCCCTCCCTTAAGAGAACCTGGCCCCCAGGTTCTACCGCTCGCATTAGAACTAAGAGCAGCTCTCCCGTATTCACCCAAGCTCGGGGTTCGTGACGTTCCGACAAGGGTTAACCCGAGAAAGGTCTTCCAAGGACAAAAGGGGTTCAATTTCTTATTTCAAGCTTCACACGAACTCTATCCCGACTAGGAGTAGTTATGACATCTCGCATGATAGGAGGCTCACAAGTGATTGAACTCCCACCACTTCAGTCCATCCAAACTAACCCACAACTCGGGACCACAAGTAAAGTTGTTAAAGAACTCCCACCACTCGTTCTCCAACCCAAAAGGGCCTTCAATCAACACATCAACACAGGCTCAAAGTTAACCTTCGAACCGGTGCTTAACTCAAGCTGTAGTCTCCTGGAAACTCGTTGTGAAGACTGTTGCAAAGCACGACCCTCAAATTACCCCAAAGCAAAACACTCGCTCACTCAAGCTACCCCAAAGGGTAATCAACCTCACATAACAACACGCAAGAAAAGCAAAACAAAAGATGAATGATGCACGTGATATGTATGTTTAATGTACCGTTCATCGAAGCTTTGAAATCTTATCCTTAGAGTGGTTTGATCGATGTTGGAGTTTCTTTGCCCACATTGTTGAAATTTCTCGGTGCATCTTATGCCTCAAATCTCACTTCAGTCTTCATCCAACAGTTTCTATTTATCCTTGATAAATTTTCTTTAATTCAACCTTCAGCTCTTAAGTGTTCTCTTGGTCTGGTTCTCATTCTCCTATTATTGAATTTTCCCGAACTTCGGTTAATCATCACGATTCTTGATATGGCTTACGAGCCCGTTAATCCATCATGGACTCCATAGCTTTACTTCTTTCATTTATAAGTTTCTTTATAGAAATTCTAAGAAAGGAGTCGGGTTCCCTTCCCATTAAGGTTTTGTTGAATGGGGTGTAGATACTTACCTAGGTAGTTCCATTCTCTATTTGAAATGTAAGAAAGTGTGCCCGAAGTCTCTTGGTCTTCATCCTTGATAAATTTACTTTATTTCTTAAAACTAGTCTCTTTATGTGATTCGTGTTGCTCGGTAAGTTAGTGGATCCCGAGACCCAATGCTCACATCAACATGTTCCATAAATCATTCCCGAATCAATATTTTCCATCCATAATTATGCTTGATCAAGGTGTCCCTAATAATCTTCACCAATTTCTTTTCTCCTAGGTATGGGTTAAGTAGAAATCAGTCACCATGCTCCAGAGCCGTAGTTGATTAAATTTGTTCCCAAATCCCAAGTTGAATTCTTATCCTAAACCCCCGTGGCGATTATCTTGATTGTACCGTTAGGAAGAACTCCTTGTTGTCCTTTTTTAATTATTCCCATGGGTTAACTTCCGAAACCTATTTTATCCTTCGAACCTGGATCAACAATAACCTGCATCTTATGTTCAGTAGAATAACTTCCTCAAACTTAACTTTTCTTTAAAGTATACTCCAATCGTTCAACCTTGTACTTTGGCCTCTCAAACCGACCCTTTTTATTTAATCCTTCTCTTCCAATTTTCGTTGAACAATAACTCGGTGGTAAGGATGATGAACATCCTAAAAGAAGACACTAAATATGCATGTCGGTCAAGGTGCAATTGAGGTGCATCACATAATCATCACTTATGCACGTAGTAGCAATTTAACTAACAATTAGCAATAATTTAACAATTAGTGGTAGTTAACAATTATGACACGGAGAAGAAAATAGAATAAAGGCAATTGCAAAATTTAGATATGATATGGATGCACATGCCATGAATGCAATTACCTCAATTTCGTGATTCATGTGGATCTTCAAGTTGAAATTGTTGATCCCGTGCCCTTTGCTTATTAACTCTTGGTTGATTGCAATAAGAGATCTTGTGCTACGTTGACCCGCAAATGTAGCATCTCTTCAGCCTATCCCAACATGCTTCATAGGTATGAGTGCTTCCTCCACAATAAGCACACAGTTGGGGCCCTTTTCCAAATTTTGAGGTATTCCCAGTTTTATGCTTCTTTCCCCGAATTCTCTTGGCTCGAGTTCCATGTGGATGGGTTTCTCCTTCCACTTGTAGGTTTGAGCATAAACCCGACTCAAATCTCTGCCCCGATGTATCTTCTCCCTTACCCCTTGTTAGAATCCAAGTCTCAACCCTTAAGGCTCTCTTCATGGCCTTATCCCACGTGGTCGTATCTTTTGCAATTAAAGCTTCCTTGAATTCATCCCGAAGGCCTTCCATAAAGTATTTGGCCTTCATTTGATCGTTACTAGTAATGTGGGGCACATATATACCTATCCTTTCGAATTCCTCCATGTATTCCATAATAGTTCTATCTCCTTGTTTCAAGGCGAGGAATTCTTCAAGTCTCCACTCTTGTAGAATTGTCGGTATGAACCTCTTTCGGAACTCTGGAACAAACACCTCCCAAGTCAACTCTTCGTTCGTAGTCTCTAATTATTGAGCAACTTTTTCCACCATTGCCTTGCTTGTCCTTGTAGGAGAAATGTAGCAAGGCAAGCCATGCCTTGAGAGTTGCGTGGCCATATCTCGAAGATGTCGTCTATCTCCGAAAGCCACTCTTCAGCCTTTACATCATCTCCTTCTCGAAATTGGGGAGGATTAAATGATAGAAATTCCCGTTACATCATATCCATCGGATTCCTTAGTAGTAATTTGGTTGAAGCTTGTCCTTAAAAGCACAAATTCGGTTGAGAAGGTTGACCATAGGATAGTTTGACACGGTGGCACCCTGAAAATCGCAACAACTATAATATAGGTATATGCATGTTGATTACTAAGTGCTCATGTCACATAATAAATCATGTAAGAGCATCAAAGAAATGCAATGCATCACATAATATAAATCCAAGTAAGTGATTAAAATTCAAATGCATAGCTTATCAAATCGTGATGCAAATGCTCACATAATCAAATTGTCCTATGTTGTTCGAGTTAGACAGACACAACCTGACACTGAACCCCGGTTTTTCAACCTGGGGCTCTGATGCCACTTAAGGATGTAGCATCCCGCACGGTGGGCCACCACATCACCCGTACCAAAGTCTGATCCACATACGAAATGGATAGTCCGTACATGAACCAAACAATGGCGAAAGGGAGACTGACAGACTCACAACTAATCTTGGCGGAACATAGACCCTGAACAAACAAAGTCCAAGAAACAAGAATGCGGAAGCGAGAAAAGCCATTCGAAATTTCAAACATACAAAAGCAGGTGACGGGTTCAACTAGCATAAATACCTAATCCCAAAAGTTCAACAATAAACATAAATACAACGGGTTCAACTATCCCTAGAAGCTTGTCCCGAAAATTCCAAATCAATACATAACAAAGTTCCAAATACCATATTTTTTTCATAGCTTATACAAAAGTCGAAATTAAAGAAATGCAAATGCGAGACAACCTTAAACAAAACCAAAGACTCGAAAACAGACTCCAAAGGACTGACGCACTCCGCTTAGCATAAACTCCTAGTTGAACCTACAACTAAAACATAAAAAGGGTGGGGTCAGTCTTAACTCGACTGAGTGAGGGGTTAACACACGCACATTATATATATAAGAGCAAAGCACGTATGGAAATCATAATGTCCATGAACGCAGGGATAGTTTTTGCACCCTAAATCATTTTCCCTTGAAATATATATATAGGGCTTACTTTAACAAAGTCACACAGAACAAACTTATACTTACCGAACAAACTTAACAAAGCTTATCAATTTATAACATATCCGAACTTAGTTTAGCTTATTAAAACATTCGAATTTTAACTTACTTTAGAATCTTTCCCAATTCAATGAACTTTAACAGAACTTACACTTATTATAGAACTCAGCGGGTACGAGCTCAGACTCCCCCAAACTCCTCAGAACATATCATAGAAGAAATAAACAGAAAACTTACAGAAATAACATATCAGACCATCCACAACTCCGAGTGATGGAAGGAGGTATACGCCCTAGACATCCATTCAAATGAGATGAGCGCAAGCACTCAAACTCTCAGGATTCCTTCCTCCACCAAACCTCTTCGTGAGTTCAGGGTTGACCCTCTTCCGACAGATGGAGACTAAGCCCAGGTCGAGCCCGACGCCCCGATGCCGTCCTGGGATTCCTAACCCACAGTCTCCGGGGCCCAACAGTTACAGAACTTAAATTAGCTACAACAGATGGACAATCAGACACAACTTATACATATATACATACCACTCTCCGTGTCATTCAATTAACCCAGTCCTCACCAAACTTGGCTCATGAGAAACACACGGTAGAAGCATATCTTAACATGGTAAAACCTATCAAGTCAACCTAAAACAAACATACATAGGTTTGTACATTGCTTAACAGACTTTCAATTTCATGACATATCCGAACAATTACATATCTCACACTTATTTACATACGTATAAGGCTTAATAGACCACATGCATTCAAAATCGAGCATATTTCAATAAGGGTTAACTATATCCTAACCTCACCTTACACCGAAGAGGTGGAAGACACAACGTATGATCCACCCCGGAATCCACTCGATCGACAAAACACCACCCCCGGTGCACCTGAGCAAACTGAACACAAGAACAAAACTTAGACACGCGAATGAAACATATAGACGCACGACATATGCTGATGATTGGCATGAAGTCATGAGCCACGTAAACAAGCATAGAACAATCATGCACTAACAATAAATCATGTTACATGCACATATTAAAACATATAATGCAAATTCACATTAAAACATGCAATTAAATCGCGGTAATAAAGCTAAGAAAGCATAACAATGTCATAACGTAGCATAATAAACACAAAACAAACAAAAACACACAACAAAAGCTGGCAAAGGCCTCACCCAAGTCGGGAAGGGCCGTTCCCATGAACGTACCCAAGTTCTGGAGAACGAGAACGACCGTTCTGAGGTCCCGTGCAAAGTGGGAACAACCGTTCCCAACTACCCGAACTCTCCCCGAGCATCTGTAATTGCCAAATTCTTCACCCGAGAAGGGCTGTTCCGAGCCCAAGTACAAACTAGGAACGACCATTCGGATTCTCAGAACTGACTCAGCCAAACCTGGGAAGGGCCGTTCCAGCTACAAAGCAGAAACGGGAACGGCCGTTCCGGCCTGGTTCAACTGAAAAGAAGCAGCAGTTCAAAAATAGCGTCTGGAGAGGAAGCAACAAAGCAACAGCCGTAAAACACAACTAAATTACATGAAAATTACACAATAAAGCATATTTAACATGCAGATCACGTATTCACACATAAAAGCTCCCAAAACGAGCTTAAACACACCCAACTCCCAACCCGATACTGTTCATCGTCTTTCCTAGTTAGCCACATAACACGTACCTGAGGCACGAAAGAGAGAATAAATCAAAGCACATAACGGCAGGATCACAAATCTTACCGTAGGTCGTTGATCAGACGGTCGGATCTTGCTAGCTCGAGCTCGAAAGCTTATTGGCCAAAATGGGAAGAATTGCTTCTCTTTCTCTCGCTTACTGCTTCTGATCAATCAAGTGATGAGGGAAAGAGGAGGCTTGGCTCTTTTTTAGGGCCGAGAAACCAGGTCGGTTAATACGGGTAGGGTCAAATGGTACCCAGTCCACTCGGATCAGATTTAAAACTGTAGGGTAATCAAATGACTTAAAAATTAAATGGGTAATTCATAAAATCCGAATCATCGAAACGAACTCAATGATAGTGTTAGAAGTCAAATTCGAATTCCCGAGCTCAGATAGCCACGGAGGCTCAAACGTCCTAATTACAATTAGGTCCCTTATTTACAAATATTGGACAATTGAGTCCAAGTACAATTATTTAAATTCTAAGCACACGTAATGAAAATAAATCTCACGTTGACACGTAAGCATGCGAGTCACATAATTCACAAAAATACTGAATTAAACTCTCTCGTGACGCCGTACCTGGAATGTCGAAGAGACGGGTGTTAGGAATAGTTCCCGTAAGGCAGATGTTTGCTTTACTATTTCCTTGTAAAATCACAAACAGTCTTTGAATAATAAACGAGATGATTTTGTTCATCGACAATCATTTCTTTATGTGCTTATTTATGTCTGTTTGGGTTGACTATGTTTTACATGTATTGAACTCCCCTAATCCAATGAGGCCGTTAAGAACTTTATCGTTATAAGAACAACACATGAAACAAGTTCTTAACTCCATAGGCAAGGATTAGGAACTTCTCCAAGTCAATGAGTTCGACAGACAGTGGGAGTGTCGACCTTGACTATGCTGAGACTTACTTATGTGATTATGTCCTTTTGAAGGATCACTCAGTTTCATATCAAAGTGCATACGCTGATGTGTTCGTAATACATAAGGGTGATTGTTACAAGAACTTCATCACTGGGATGTCCCGCGTGAGAACATTCTTAAATGGGAAAGGAGGTTTCCTGAAACTTCCAGATTAGGAAATATCTCACAGGTCAATAACGTGATTCATTAATCCTTAGACTTGAGATTCTATAATGTCTTATATGAGCTAACTCTGTAATCTTTGATATAGGCTCAAAAGGGTGTCGCCATATAGATACCTGAACGACGACCTATGTTGGGATTACACAAGTGGCATATGTAGAATTAGTAGAATCGATAAAGGGCCTACACTTGTTGAGAACAAGAATGATCTCTTACTGATTGAGTTGTTCGTAGTCCATTAAACATTAAACCCTTGGCCAAGGTGGGTAAAGATATAGACATCTAGAATATGGGGTTTTCTAGTATTGAGATCGAAATGGATATGAAACGAACTTAACTTTAAAGATCAAGAATATTTGGGCTCTGAGAATATTCCCATGGCTTAGTTTTTTATTGAGAGATGGAGTTGTAGGAGGATCGTATTTCACTGATTGCCATTGACTGAAAGGTTCTTCGATTCATTTCGTTATTCGGCTAGGGGTCACACACCCATTGCTAGATTATGGTAGTGTGATCTGTGAAGTGATTAATTAATTAGGGCTAATTAATTAATTGTTGTCACTGCTAATCGAATAATGAACCTAAAGAGTCACACACAAATGCCAGAACACGAGGTTATGGTAGGATGTTAATATGATTAACGAAGGATCAAAATAGTTGATCGAAATGGGCATGAAACGAGGCAGATGCCACGTATCACACGGCCAACGTGGCTGCCACGTGTCACGTACACGTAGCTTCACGCGTGTCCCATTTCGTGTGATTTATTTCACACGTGAATTCTTTTCTAGAATTAATTAATTAAATTATAATTAATTAATTTGGTCTTTTAATTAATTATTGAATTAATTGTTAAGACTATTCTGAAATAACTTAACCCAATAAATAATTAATTGGTAATAAATTCATTTATTGAATATTGACTTTTAACTTTGGGAAAGTTGAAAAGTCCAACTTCCTATTGTGCGAGAGAGAAGTCTTCTCTTGCTAGACTTGGAGAATAAGTTAGGAACTTATTATTCCAATTAAATTAAATAATTAAATGAGTTAATTAGTGAGCAAGAAAAGAAGCCCACTAGGGTTAGGAGAACCCTAGGGAATTTTGAAGCCCCTTAGATAAATAAAAGGGTGGGTGCTTCTCTTATTCTTTAGATCAACACTCATGAAGCGTTAAGTTTTTGAGAAAAACCAAAAGAAAAGTTTTCAAAGCAAAATTATCCTAGCCTTAACACAAGCCATAGACTAGCATTCTCACTTGCTTGATCGTTTTCTAGGTCTGGTGTGGATACGCTTTGGAGGGCTTCTACTTTGGAGTTTAACTCGAAGGCCGTTCGAGGGATTTCACTTGAAGGGTGTTCGTTAGGCGGTAACAACATCACTAGAAAGCTTCTAACTTAGTAAGTTTATAAACACCCAACGTTACAGTACGAAAATTGCAAGACAACGATTAAACTTTTGGAAAAATTTTAAACTTCCGCTGCTCAACTCTTTCGTGTTTTCCAACAATGGGGATTCACAAGAGGGGTTCATGAAGCCCCAGAAGCCCGGTTCCCATTCCTCGCTAATCTCCTAGCGAGGGCCGGTATCGCCGTCATTATTTTGGGACTAGCGCATGGGGAACACCGTCAGCCCATGCTTCCCCGGATAGCCACACCTATTCCCAGGGCCCCCATTCAGTTCATCATGTCTCGCCAAAACATTTGGTTAGGGATTCAATAAACAAGAAAGGCTTTAACGTAAGATCAATGACTCCTTTAAAATGACTCGATATAAATATATATAGTACTTTGGCTTAAAACTTACACATTGAGGTACATCGGGGCATATTTAACTAATATAAGAGAAACCCACCTGTCACACATTACCGAACAATACCAAGAGGAAAGGGAGACTTGAAGGTAACCTATGAACCCGGCAAATCTCCGCCCTGGAGAAAACTATACTAAAGATAATGCGATGCATTCCTGAGACTCAAGACTTCAAATGAACCATATATGACGCACGACAATGCATTAGCGTGATATGATATGCATACAAAATAATAATATGCTATGAAGATGTTCATGTGCACAATTAATGCCATTTAGACACATAAACAATTCAATCTTTCATTACCCGAATAGATCGTGTTCGTTCATTATCATTCCTTCAATTCGTAACATATCATAATACATGTTAACAATGCATATGAATCATTTAGATGTGCAAGGTCATATTGTAGCACTTAGATGTTCATATTTTCATTTCGTATTTACACATTGAATTTCACAGTATAAAATTCAAAAACTTATCATAACAGATCATATATTCATCAGTTAATATCATAAAATAAAATAGAAGCAAAAGAAATTATTTAAAATGTCAAACGAATGCCGAAAGTATACATACAACGTCATACACTAGTGTTTATGTTATTTAAATTGTAGCTCGGAAAACTCATATTAAATCACCCCAAAAAATTGATACAAGAAACATAACACGTAATATAATAATTTAGTAATACATACTAGTCATGATTGGGGCGGGAAAAGACAACAAAAATAATTAAAACACAAAGTAAATTAAATGGGTATTCATGTGATCATGCATGCATGGCTGCTTATGTTGGTACGTAATGATGCATGCATGGCTGTAAACTCCAGATTCGAATTCCTATTTAATTTATTCCCATAACGTGATGCACGACCGCACAATAATCACCTCAAAATGCTACGTGGCCATACAACTATTTAATGCCACAAACCTAGACCAACCTCGCGGCCTCGCGCGATTAAAGCTTCAGCACTGCACGGCCGCGCGGTACTGTCATCTTCCAAGAAAAAGGGACGCAACTGCTGTAAATCTCAGGGGAAAAACAGAGCAACGAAGGCTGCAACCAAGCAACATGACAATAGCAAAGTAGAAGATAAATAGGCTAAGGAAAAATGACAGCAAACTCATGCAGCAAAATAACAAGGAAAGAGTTTATCAACTAGCTTCAATTTCTCAAAGTTCAGCCACGTTTTTCAGTCCCGAAACGTGATGAAACTTCACATAATCAAAATCCATGAAAATAAGAGCTAGAATTCAAATTATAAAGCTTAGAGAAGCAAGATTCATGCATGAAAATCCACAAAAACCGAAACTATAACATGAATTCATGAATTGGAGTAAAACCTAACTATTCATGCTATAACTCATACCATGCTCAAACCTCCATGAAAATGCACAAATTATAGCTTAAAAGAACTCCAACAAGATAAGGAACAAAATCATATGCTTACTTTCCAAAATGGTTGAAGGATGATCAAGTTGAGCTTCATTTCTTCAAGATGTGAATAGTGGAGGGTGACTTTTCTTTCCCTTCTCTCTTGCTGCGAAAATCCCTCCTTTCTTGACTAAGTTACAAGGATTGGGGTTAAGGGTTAGATAGTAGGTTTAACTAGGGTTATGTGGGTCCAAGAATGTGGTGATTTGATTAAGAAATAAGGGAGTTATGTTTAAAACCGTTGATACAAACTCCACGTACTTGCCGTGAAACCCTATACCAATACTTGGAGTTCTTGATTTTCGATCGTCCACTTCAAGGTTAAAATAGAGGAGTGTGACCCGTTTGCTATAATGAGCAAGGAACCAACACTATCAGATTTGAATTATAGGAGTGTGACCCGTTTGCTATAATGAGCAAGGAACCAACACTATCAGATTTGATAAGTAATGCACCCCGTCGACTATAATGAGTCGGGAAATGACATTATCCGGTGGAGGTTTGAAACTCCGGTGTCGTTCAACTAAGAACTTGTGAGTATAACTCACTTGAATCACAATTCATTCATTTTTTGACTGAATATTTTGAACTACAAGGCTGGAATATAAAGATGCATGCATGGGAATTCTAAGAGACAATTCAGAATTCAAAGAGACAAGCTAAATCCCGTCACTTTTCTTGTAGGCTGAATAAAATGGGCTTAACCTAATCTAAATGCATGCAAAATAAATAAAAAGATGGCCCAAAGTATAATATAATAGTTCAGGGCCAAATTACAATAAACTTAACACAATTTGGGCTTAAAATTCTATCACTAAGACATTGAAACAAGGTGGATTGGGTCCAGCTAAATACTTGTCTTCTTGGAGCTAATCTTGAGTTATTTGGATCAAAAGAGATTGAACTTCTTCTTGCATTCTTTTGGACCGTGACCTTGTGATAGGTCCAACATAACTTGGTTCATCTTGAGTTGTGATCATATCATCATTTGGATCAAAGTGTGGCCTTGTTGGACCAAAGTGTGGCCTTGTCTTATGATTCACATCATCCTGATTCCTATCATTCTCCCCTTCTTGAAAAAAGATTCGTCCTCGAATCTGGATCAAGATAGTCATCTCACAAAACAAATAGCCCCTTTTATTTCTCAAAGTAGATCTAAAACCGAAAATGAAATACACCAAAGTTGTCTTCTTTCTCGTTTTTTCTATTTTTTTTTTCCTTCTTTTTTCACATTCTTTACTCTCAAATGTTTGAACAAAGTCACAAGAAGTTTCAAATTCCTCAACTAAATAATCCCTTAAGATGAATAAAAAAGGGTGCAAAAAACTGACACAAATGAAACCGTTTAGATGATGCAAACAAACGTATCTATGTCATTTGAATATTACCGAAACAAAGCTGCCCCCCCCTTTTTTTTTAACGCGGCTTTTACTTCTCTTTTTGTGTGCGTTTTAAGCCTTTTTCGTAGTTTCTCTTTTTTTTTTTTTTTTTTTTTTTTTTTGCCTTTTTCGATTTTTTTCTGCAGCAATATAACAATAATGAAAAGAAATTATACAAAAGATAAAAGATACGGATACATAACCTTGGATGGAAACCTAAGCTCTAGATACCAAATGATACGAACTCCACGTACTTGCCGTGAAACCCTATACCAATACTTGGAGTTCTTGATTTTCGATCGTCCACTTCAAGGTTAAAATAGAGGAGTGTGACCCGTTTGCTATAATGAGCAAGGAACCAACACTATCAGATTTGAATTATAGGAGTGTGACCCGTTTGCTATAATGAGCAAGGAACCAACACTATCAGATTTGATAAGTAATGCACCCCGTCGACTATAATGAGTCGGGAAATGACATTATCCGGTGGAGGTTTGAAACTCCGGTGTCGTTCAACTAAGAACTTGTGAGTATAACTCACTTGAATCACAATTCATTCATTTTTTGACTGAATATTTTGAACTACAAGGCTGGAATATAAAGATGCATGCATGGGAATTCTAAGAGACAATTCAGAATTCAAAGAGACAAGCTAAATCCCGTCACTTTTCTTGTAGGCTGAATAAAATGGGCTTAACCTAATCTAAATGCATGCAAAATAAATAAAAAGATGGCCCAAAGTATAATATAATAGTTCAGGGCCAAATTACAATAAACTTAACACAATTTGGGCTTAAAATTCTATCACTAAGACATTGAAACAAGGTGGATTGGGTCCAGCTAAATACTTGTCTTCTTGGAGCTAATCTTGAGTTATTTGGATCAAAAGAGATTGAACTTCTTCTTGCATTCTTTTGGACCGTGACCTTGTGATAGGTCCAACATAACTTGGTTCATCTTGAGTTGTGATCATATCATCATTTGGATCAAAGTGTGGCCTTGTTGGACCAAAGTGTGGCCTTGTCTTATGATTCACATCATCCTGATTCCTATCAACCGTAAAAGGTGGCAAAGCTGCACGAGGCTGACATTTCTGGCAAGTTTTGGAGTTTCAAACGGGTTTAGAAAAATACAAGGCTAGGTTCATAAGCTCCAAAATTTCATTAAAGTCGAGAGCCACATCCAGAATTCGAATCCGAATTCCGGAGCTCAGGTTATGCCTTTCAGAACTCAAGGTGCGCTAAAACGAGTTAGCCTCTTTAGGTCTCTCATGTAACATCCCGCTTGTCCGAGCCGTACAGGTACGCATTTTTTAGAGTGTTTCATACGCGTTTTAATTATTTATTTATGCTTCTATGTGTTTATTACATTGTTTATATGCCTAATTGATTATTTGAATAATTATTTGTTACACTTTGTTAAGTATTTGTTCGTTTTGACCCAGTTTGATTCCCCGTTCGATCCGTATGACCCCGTATTTGCTCTTAAGTATGTGACTACGTGATATGAATGAAATATGCTCGTTATGAACTTTTCAACATGTTCTTTTTATGTTTTAAGTTTGTTTGATACGGTTTTTGAACCGTTTTGTTTGTTAAGGGACTCGAGGGCCTAACTCGTTTTAGCGCACCTCCTATTTCAGAAGGCGTAACTTGGGCTCGGAAATTTAGATTCGAATTCTGGAAGAAGCGTCAGAATCATAACAAAGAATGGAAGCTTTAGAACCTGAGTTTGTAATTTTCTAAGCCCATTCGAACCTCCGAATTTCGCCCAAAACATGACCCGTGTGATAGATTTGCCATGTTCGCCCTTTTTTTATCATAACCCACCCGTTTCTTATCTGAATTGCCCCATATTTGAACCCAATTGATACTAACTTAACCCTTTTTGATCCATTTGTCCCTCATTCAGATGAAGCCAATAAAAAGAGAGGAAAGCAGCAGTTCAACCGAGAGAGAAGGAGAAAGGGAAAATACTATTCATTTTGCAAGTTCTTGCTCCATACATATCCGATTCGTCTCAAATTCGAAAGGTAAGTCCAGAATCTTGTTCTCCATCTTCTCCTATTTCTTTTGAGTGCTCTTTAGCTAAATTTGATGGATTTTTAAGTATGTTATGGATAATATGATGAATAGTAAGGGTTTGTTAGAATTTGATGAATTTGGCATGAAATCTCTTGATTCTTGTTGGTTTGATGCATCATTTATGATCTTAAGACATCCATTATTAATTGTATGAACTTCTTTTAGAGTTAGGTTGCATTTAACGAAGGATATCATAAATGCTTTTTGTATGAAAATGAAGAGTATGAATGTTTGATCCCATTTCTTCCATTTCTTTGCATGTTAGTTCGGTTTTTGCATGGATTATGACCTGAATTTGATGCATATTTATTGTATGATCCTCCCCTTGCATGCTAGATTATTTAGGATTGGTTTTGCAGAAAAACAAAATAACCGAATCAGGGTGATGGGGGTCCTCCAAAGTACTGATCAACACGAGCGCAGAACCCTTCGAATTTAGCCTCCAACCTAGATTCCCACACATCGAATCGCTCATCGACATAATGCGCTAAATCCTCAACTCTCGCGATCACGGTGGTCAAATCAGCGCTTAATCCTGCCAATTCTACATGCAAGCCTCTCACAGTTGCAGGAGCTTCATCACAAGCTTCATCAACAATACGCGGGGTACTACGAAAAGTCCCAAATTCGTCATCTGGCCTATCAGGTATCCGAGCTAAAATCTCCTTCTACCTCTCTGAAAGCTCATCAAACCTGGCCTTACCCCAGCTATACATCTGCCAGAGCCGATCTGTATCCCGAATTGGCCACCATGGCAAATTACAATCCTTCAGTTCTCCATTCTCCCAAGCAATAGCCAAGCCTACAGTCTCCAAGTACTGTGGACCGAGATCATATCCAAAATCAACAGGCAAAGCTCCCCGCGGTCTCCAATTCATCTCCCGAGTAAACATCGTCACAAAAGCACCGTGAACAATCGTACCAGTAACACTCCCAGCAATCTCCTAAAGCTTCCATAAAAACTCAATCATTCCATCAAACTTGATGCCTTCCTTCATCATGTACAATATACCCAACTCAGTATCCGTAATGTGGCTATCTCTTCCATATCTAGCACAAAATCCCGTGGCTAAGATCCTATGGACTAGCACCCATACCAATGAATCGAGGTAGCTATCATGTGTGCAACGTGAGGAATAACTAGGAACACCCTCTCGCAAAGGAAAGGATCCCCATACCGCCTCTCTCTGCGCATCACTCCATTTAGGCAAAGAAGTAGTGGCATTAGCTGGGAAATGAAGAATCTCTCTTATCCGGCTCACATTCCATGCTCGAGTTGCTATATCATCTAAAGTGAAAGTCAAGGTGTTGTCCACCGGATCGAAGTTCATCGTGGTGAAGAAAGCGGCCGTCAACTTGCCGTACGTCATATCCGTTCTTCAATCTACCCAACTCAAATTTGCACTAGCTTATGATCTACAATTTAAGCTCAACATTCTCTACCTTCAACTTCATAATTCGGACTCAAAACTTCTTAGAAGCTAGGATTCTTCAAAGATTCAACCCAATTCAAGTTAAATTCAATTCAAGGTAGTAATCCTAATTCTAGCATGCATAACCTCTCAGAATTTATCAATTCAATATCAAAGTGTCTCCTAACATGCCAATTCAATCCTAGGTTTCAATATTAGATTGGAAAAAATTAACTCTACCAATTCACTCTAAGAAGGGAGATATTGACTTACTTCGATTCACAAAGAAAGAGAGAGTGTAAACTTGGTGGTAAAGCTTCTTGGTTGCAAATTGATAATGGTTGGCCAAAGGGAACTATTGAATCTCTTATAAGGTAGAATAAGTGGGTGCAAGTGTATTTATAGGTTTGGGGGAGAAAAATCCGAAATTGGGTAGGAAAGGAATTAATTTAACCCTGAAAATGTGTTTCCTAAACCCAGATTTTCGTGCAATCGGACCTGTAACGGGCGTTCCCGGTTTTCCTCTTGAAAAGGGTAATGGTCGTTACCTCTATTGGCCCAGACGTTTGACTCTATTAATGGGCGTTACTGAAAAACAACTACGAGGGTGTAACGCCCGTTACCTATACTGCCTGGGACTCCTGACCTCCTTAACGGGCGTTACCAAAAGGTAACTACAATGGTGTAACGCCTATTACTAAATGTTTCACCCAAAACACAATTAAAAAGCAAACACAACCCAGATGGTGCTTAGTCACGTTAATTAACCGAAATTAACTCATAAGATTCAATCAAACCATAGTTCACCATTTTCGAAACACATAAACACATATATCTATTCATATCAACAATTCATTCTCCTCACAAAAGAAATCAATGCCATACACACGCATACGAACAAAGTAAATGGACCTCAGTATTGACAATAACGCTCAAATCACGGTCCTTGCACCATCTAGACCTTGGCTTCCTAGCAAAACATCAAGCGACCTGCAAACGAAAGAGACAACTCAATTAACGCTAGAAAACGAGGACGAAAGAAACGAAAACAACGGAAACAAAAATAAAAGAAAAGGAAAGAAAATTTAGCTCTAAGTTATAGTTGTTAGCTTGACTTTGAAAACCAGATTGGGATTAACAATCCCCAAGTAACGAGTCACAAGGAGTGACCTCGTTCTTGTTACTCACAAAACCGGAGCTTGATCTCCAAGTATCTAATTCCAAAACATCCTTTATTCTCGATTTTCGAGACTTCGGTTCTCCTTCCCAATCAACTGCATCTCTTTTCTCCGTGAAAAGTGTACTTCCTTTTGAGGTATCACTTATAACCTTAATCATGTAACACTTATCCGAAATCGGTGGCGGTGTCATGGAACCAAAATTCCTAAACTCCATTCTTTCATCTCCTATTTTGAACGTGAGCCGTCCATTCTGAACATCTATATCCACTCCAGCCGTGGCTAGAAACGGTCTTCCAAGGATCAATGGCATCCTCTCATCGTGCTCAATATCAAGAACAACAAAATCAATAGGAATGTGAAATCTTCCAACTTTTACCAAAACATCTTCAAGAATTCCTATCGGATATTTCACCGATCTGTCTGCTAGTTGGAGTGTCATATTAATTGGTGTAAGCTCCTTCACTCCTAATTTTCTGCAAGTAGATAACGGAATTAAACTTACACTAGCTCCTAAATCATATAAAACATTATAAAATTACAACGAACCAATAGTAAGAGGGATTGAAAAAGTCCCTGGATCTTTAACCTTCGGGGGAAGCTTATGCTAAATAGTAGGACTGCATTCCTCAGTAAGTATAACAGTAGTGAAGTTCTCAGACTTCTCTTTGGTTGAAATCACTTCTTCCTCTAAGTTCTCCTTCTTAAATTCATCTTCCTCCTCAACTTTCTCTAGTACAACTTTCTCTACATCCGAACCTGCAAGTATCTTTGGACCTTCATTCTCTCTATTGTCTGACAAGTGTCGAAATTGTCAAAATAAATAGTATCCTATTCACAACTAAAACTTGTAGTAAAGTGCGAACGGGTCGATTCCTCAGGGATTGGATGAAAATAATTCTACTCTAACCACAAAAGAGTTCACTAAATTAACGAGAAAAGTTTAGGGGGGGGGGGGGGGTTGTTGAAGTTGCTAAACTAAATAAAAATAAATAAATAAAACAGGTAAGAATAATAAAACACTCGAAGAAGGATATTTGTCACTTGTTTAAAACAATTGGAGAGACAATACCTAGCTAAGAGTTACAATTCAGTTTTTAACATCGATCATAGACGCAAGGATAAATTCAGTTTTTCAAATAGACTAGCTATGGTGGATAGAGATTCTCGACTCCACCTCGTTTTCTCTTATGTGTAGAATAACCTAGAGACACTCAACAGTTACTCCCTAATTAACTTACAACCCCTAGAGACACTCGACAGGATTCAATAAGTCAACAGCATTGAGATTCAAGAAAACACTACCCCAAACTAACCAAGTCACGACACGTGCAAGATTCAAGTTTGATTGTTAACCCCCTTAGTGAATTAGATTCGAATTTACGACTTCCTATCACTAACGTGCTACTAATTATCTATCAAGCACTACGTATACTTCATGCAATCAAGATTAGCAATATGCAATTAACCACTTAGACAACTGGGCCCTAATTGAATAAGCAAGTAATTAACAATAAACACGACAACCGGGGAGTTAAGAAATACTTGAATTAAATTGAATTATAAAACTAATTAGGTCTCACGATGTAGCAAACATGAATTGAAAACTCCTAGCTAAGTACTATGGAATTAGTTCTGCATAGACATGATTGGAAACGCAAAATAAAAGGAAAACATAAGCTAACTAAGAGGAATAAGGAAGGATTGTTGCTCTCGGCCGAATCTTCAACTCTCGCTGCCAATAGTCTTCTGCCCAACTGCTGAGTAGTCTCCGTCTCTTTCCAGAAAAGTCTCCTGCCCAAGGATTTATAGCTCACGCACTTTAGCCCTCAAAATAGATTCCTAATCCAAAGTGTATTAGTGACTTGCTCTCCAAGTTCTCCTCCAATTGGGCTTCCGCACATTAAATTGCAAATATTCAGCCAACCCTTCTCTCATCTAATTAAGTCCACAAATTGGCCTTAATTAATTAATTAGTTTCATGCCACCATCCCACAAAGTCAAAGCCTACTCCAATTAGACCAAGAATTTGGGCTTCTCCAATAAATTCCATGCACGCGGCCCACACTAGCAGTCATAAAGTCACGCCAAACCCATTTCCAAATAAATTCCAAAGCTATCCCAAATATTATTACAAATAATAATAAATCTCCATGAGGCAAGTCAGCAACAAGAATAACTCCAGGTACGGTCAACCCCTAAAATCCTTCTAATTGGCCCGAAAAGTCTTCCAAATAATAAAATTGGCCCAACTGCACTTAAAACACGAAAATAGATCAAGGCACCAATATGTATCAAATAAAGCACTTAAATTGTGGCCATAAAAACACAAATATTAGAGAATAATGCATGCTAACAAATTGCCCCACACTTGTCCATTCACTCGTCCTCAAGGGAAATAAAAATCAATGAAACATTACTCCCATCAAACATTTTCACCAAAGCGAACCTCGAATTTTCGCCTAAACGAATCTAGCAAATTAAACACATTACTCAATCACATGAAATTCAACTAATTAGTTCAAAAATCATACCCTCGTGTGTAGTGTGAATTGAACAAGAGAATGTACAAAAATTAGACAAACAAGTTAATACTTTTCGCATAAGAACCGATCATCAATTTCGAATGCACCGTCACCCAATCTCCACTAATTTGACCAACTCATAACTCGGGATCGAAAGGTCTTTCGAGCTTGTAATGTAGGCTTGGGTCAAGGTAGGAAAAAGTAAATCAAAGGTTAACACCTTACACATTTTAAATAAATCCCAAGTGTTTCCCTTTATTTCTTCCCAAAGACTTCCCTTTCTCACAATGAATTCCTAACCCTTCAACAAGGCTCATACTCTCGTATTTTTTCTTCACTCTTTGCTTTTTGTTTTCAATTTGTTTTTTCTCTATTTTTCAGCTCATTTTCTTTTCTTTTCTTCTTGACTTCACTCTCTTTTTTTTCTTTTGTTTCATCAATCTCACAATTTTTCTATTCTAAACATAATGAAACTTTTCTCTTCAAACCAAAGAAAAGAAGTCTAGACATCAACAATATAATCCCAAAAAGAAAATGAGTAAGCAAGG
This sequence comes from Lantana camara, assembly GCA_037501455.1. NCBI lineage: Eukaryota > Viridiplantae > Streptophyta > Magnoliopsida > Lamiales > Verbenaceae > Lantana > Lantana camara. The sequence continues at coordinate 146,799 of JAZIFV010000019.1, forward strand.
TGTAACAAAAATGTGGGTAGGAAATTATATTGTGCAATCGGCTTGTAACGTGGCTAAGAAAGAAATATTTGCACAATACTAAGGCTCAGCGGGATCAATCGGGCTATTTTATTTAGTGAAAATCAGAAAAAAGGCTAAAAACACTGATAATAATGCCTAAGTCATCTCCCGAATAATTCGTCAACCAATCTATTTCGCCACGAAGGGAGTTAAAGTGCACTCTAATCAATTTTGAGAACTTTATTGAAAAACATAACTAACCTATCTAAGCAAAGTACATAAACTGTTCAATTAGTGCGCGATTTCATGTATTCAATTGCCTAATAAGTTCTAGCAAAAATTCACAGCTCAAGCTTAAGCAAACACATTCAAAACAGGAATAAATTATTCACAATTTCTAACATCCTCAAATTCAAGTAAACAACAAGTCAAAACAATTGATGCAGGAAAAAACAAAAAAAAATCGAATTTAAGCACGTAAGCCAAACAGAAAATAGGCTTATCCCTCCCCCCACACTTAAATCATGCATTGTCCTCAAGGCATAAAAAAATCGAGAGAAAATAGGACTTCCCTGAAGCGCAGATCTGGGGTTTTTTTTTTCCCCCGAAAAAATAGTATGAGCTTGGGGTACGGTCACACCTAGGGGTCAAACCTGTACAGAAGCATCAGCAGTGTAACAACAGCAATTCGAAAAAATTTGGCAAACAAAGCGCGCCTGGAAGACAACCAAGAACATCAATCTACTCAAATGGAGATAGAACCTCCATATAAATCCCCTCGACTATGTGGTGATGACTCTTCTAATCCATTACGCCCTCTAGATTGGGGATGATGATTCGTAGAGGTTCTCAATACAATTCGAGACTTATCAAAAAAAATTCCACGATCCCTCACAATGACTAGTGGATTCCTGAACTCAAAAAATACGTGAGATCTGAAGAAAATAGTGGTTAGATAATCAATAGTGTCAGTATACCAGTGCGTGACCTCAAAGCGTGGCCACATCTTACGATCACGTGTCCCGAAAAACTGCTCATCCAGCAATGCAGATTGTGTAGGCTTTGAATCTGCAAATTTTCCACTACCCTTGAAGGTATAACTCAGATAATCCAAGATCTTCTTGAGTTCCACAATAGGTGCCTGCAAAATGAAGGAATTCAGTTCAGTTATAGCGTTAGGAACATCAAAAATCCAAACGTCCCTATTCATAGACTTAAAGGCCTCTAATGGTACAACCATCCCACAAGGATCAATAGACAACCCAATATGCTTCGCCTTACTCTCTAAGTTTTCAAGAAGACTTAGTTCCTCTACATTGTTCAGCTCATTAGGCAGGTTTTCTATCACATCAATGCTAAAAACACTAGAAAATTTATTAGGACCTTTACTTGACTCATAAACATTAATCTTCTCAACATCACCATCAAATTCTAGAGTCAACAAGCCCTTCTTAACATCTATTTTAGCATTGGCAGTACTCAAAAAGGGACGACCCAAAAGGATATCAGAGGATTTCTCAGAATAATTATCCTCCATGTCCAATATGAAGAAATCAGCCGGGAAGGCTAAATCGTTGACTTGAACGAGGACATCTTCTAAAACACCTTCCGGGTACACGATGGAGCGATCCGCCAACTGAATGATGACACCTGTACCTTTCAAGGGGCCAAGATTAAGTGCATTATAAATGGATAGTGGCATTACATTAATCGAAGCACCCAAATCACACATGGCCTTTTTGATACCCAAATTTCCAATTTTACATGGGATAGAGAACATACCTTGGTCCCTACACTTAGGAGGAAGTTTCTTTTGCAAGACCGCGGACACGTTTTCACCCACACTAACCCTTTCATTCCCTTTCAACTTTCTCTTATTGGTGCAGAGTTCTTTGAGAAATTTAGCATACCTGGGTATTTGTTGAATGGCATTAAGGAGCGGTATGTTCATCTCAACTTTTCGGAATGTTTCTAGAATGTTCTTTTCTTCTTTCTGCCTTTTCGTCTCGGCCAGACGCTGCGGAAATGGGGGTGGTATCACCAAGGGCTGCGGCTGTGTTACAATCTCAATCTCTTCGTCACGGTTAGAGATCGAGGCATGGTCATTCTTTGAACCTGTACCCTCCTTCCGAACGTCTCCTGACTCAAATTTTCTACCTTGGCTCTTTTCTGGTGGTGGAGGGAGCTCTTTACCACTTTGGAGAGTGATCGCACTAACATTCTTTCTGGGATCTTCCGTTTGCAAGGGCAATTTCCCTTGATTCTCAATCCTGCTCAAAACCGTTGCAATCTGTCCCGATTGAGTTTTCAAATTCTTAACTTGATTTTCCAAGTTATTGAATCGGATGTCTTGGGGGTTGAGGGTTTGATTGGATTGTTGGTTTTGTTGGGATTGTGGAGGTCTAGGTACGAAATTCTGGAAATTGGGTGGCTTCGGTTTCTGGGCATAGCTAAGGCTAGGGTGGTTTTTCCATCCGGGGTTATACGTATTAGAGTAAGGGTTGTTATTTTGTGGATGGAAACCTGCAGCGTTCGTGTCTTCGAATGTGCCCTCTTGTAGGGATGGGCATGCATCGGTCGGGTGAGAAGGCTAGCACATAATTGGCAAACTGTTGCCGCTTGTGGTGTTCCTGCATTCATGTTAGATACCAAGATAGATAACATATTCTTGATTTCATTAAAGTGGGAAGAGCTCACCTCTTTTACCTGTCTCGTCATGTCGGACTTACCCTAGTATTTTTGGGAGGCTCTAGAAATTCTGCTAATTAGTTTCGTGAGTTCTGCAGGTGTTTTGATCATGATGGAACCACCACTCGAAGCATCCAACTGCCTTTTATCGGCAGGCATCAGGCCTCTGTAAAAGTTATGAACGATAGAATTTTCCGGGCAGGTTGTGATGTGGGCACATTGCAAGCAAATTTCGGTATCGCTCCCAATACTCATGCAAGGCTTCGTGTTCCTTTTGCTTAATGGTAATGATCTCCTGAAGGAGATCCAGGTATCGCTCAGCTGGGAAGAACCTATCCAGAAATTTGTCGTGCATCTGCTGCCAAGTGGTGATGGTTGCTGAAGGTAAAGAGTACAACCATTTTTCTGCCGCGTCTTGTAGGGAGAACGGAAAGGCACGGAGTTTGATTTGGTCTTCAGTAACTCCATGAGGCTTTGTTGAGCAGCATACCATGTGGAACTTGCTCAGATGTTGGTGTGGGTTTTCGTTTTCCAAACCACGAAAGATGGGGAGCAGGTGGATAGTACCAGTCTTTAGTTCGAAACCTGCTGCCACCTCTGGAAAAGTGATGCAGAGAGGCTGTTGTGCGGTTATGGGACGCACGAGATCTTCCATGGTTCTACGTTCTCCTGCTTCGGCTACTGCCATCGTTAGGGTTTAGTCAAGCTTCGTGGTCGATTCTTTCTGTTCGTCTTCTGGGTGATCCGCTTCAGTGGAGGGTTCTTCAGATTGGATCAGAATTGAATTTTCCGCTAGATCCTTGCGGGTCTTAGCTTGTTTTCTTAACGACTTTGCGGTTTTTTCGATCTCGGGATCGAAAATTAGCTCGTCAATTCCGCGAATACTCCTGTTCATAAAAGAGAATTAAATTCGATTAGAACAATCCCCGGCAACGGCGCCAAAATTTGACAAGTGTCGGAATTATTAAAATAAATAGTATCCTATTCACAGCTAAAACTTGTATTAAAGTGCGAACGGGTCGATTCCTCAGGGATTGGATGAAAATAATTCTACTCTAACCACAAAAGAGTTCACTAAATTAACGAGAAAAGTTTAGGAGGGGGGGGGGGGAGTTGTTGAAGTTGCTAAACTAAATAAAAACAAATAAATAAAACAGGTAAAAATAATAAAACATTCGAAGAAGGATATTTGGCACTTGTTTAAAACAATTGGAGAGACAATATCTAACTAAGAGTTACAATTCAGTTTTTAACATCGATATAGACGCAAGGATAAATTCAGTTTTCCAAATAGACTAGCTATGGTGGATAGAGACTCTCGACTCCACCTCGTTTTCTCTTATGTGTAGAATAACCTAGAGACACTCGACAGTTACTCCCTAATTAACTTACAACCCATAGAGACACTCGACGGGATTCAATAAGTCAACAGCATTGAGATTCAAGAAAACACTATCCCAAACTAACCAAGTCACGACACGTGCAAGATTCAAGTTTGATTGTTAACTCCCTTAGTGAATTAGATTCGACTTTACGACTTCCTATCACTAACGTGCTACTAATTATCTATCAAGCACTACGTATACTTCATGCAATCAAGATTAGCAATATGCAATTAACCACTTAGACAATTGGGCCCTAATTGAATAAGCAAGTAATTAACAATAAACACGACAACCGGGGAGTTAAGAAATACTTGAATTAAACTGAATTATAAAACTAATTAGGTCTCACGATGTAGCAAACATGAATTGAAAACACCTAGCTAAGTACTATGGAATTAGTTCTGCATAGACATGATTGGAAACGCAAAATAAAAGGAAAACATAAGCTAACTAAGAGGAATAAGGAAGGATTGTTGCTCTCGGCCGAATCTTCAACTCTCGCTGCCAATAGTCTTCTGCCCAACTGCTGAGTAGTCTCCGTCTCTCTCCAGAAAAGTCTCCTGCACAAGGATTTATAGCTCACGCACTTTAGCCCTCAAAATAGATTCCTAATCCAAAGTGTATTACGTGACTTGCTCTCCAAGTTCTCCTCCAATTGGGCTTCCTCACATTAAATTCCAAATATTCAGCCAACCCTTCTCTCATCTAATTAAGTCCACAAATTGGCCTTAATTAATTAATTAGTTTCATGCCACCACCCCACAAAGTCAAAGCCTACTCCAATTAGACCAAGAATTTGGGCTTCTCCAATAAATTCCATGCACGCGGCCCACACTAGCAGTCATAAAGTCACGCCAAACCCATTTCCAAATAAATTCCAAAGCTATCCCAAATATTATTACAAATAATAATAAATCTCCATGAGGCAAGTCAGCAACAAGAATAACTCCAGCTATGGTCAACCCCTAAAATCCTTCTAATTGGCCCGAAAAGTCTTCCAAATAATAAAATTGGCCCAACTGCACTTAAAACACGAAAATAGATCAAGGCACCAATATGTATCAAATAAAGCACTTAAACTGTGGCCATAAAAACATAAATATTAGAGAATAATGCATGCTAACATTGTCTCTTACAAATACGGCCTGACAATGCTCCTTAGGATTGTTTTCGGTTTAGTTCGGTAGCATTCCTGGGCCTCTCATATTCAGAGATTAGGCAATCTAAACAATCTGAGTCTCCAAAGTTCTGGTCTGATTTACCACTTGATCTAATTGAGCTTCAAACTTTTCATGTCGACCCCTAGACATGGTTAGGAATTTCTCAAGTACAACCTCCCATCCCTACTTTTGCTCTTGTTGAGGGGGCGCAGCATTAAATGGGGCTGGTGGTCATGGTTGAAATTGCTACCTAGGCTGAAACTGCGGCCTAGGTTGAGGTGGTTGTTGAACATTCTGATTATTAGACCAAGACAAGTAAGGGTGGTTCTTCCATCATGGAATGTAGGTGTTTGAGTAGGGATCATTTGCTGGTTTGAAGTTGTTTGCATAATTCACCTGCTCTTGCACCTGTTCTCCTGCATTGGTATAAGGACACATATTAAACTCATGTGGACCACTACAAATTTCACACGTTACCCGAACTGGTTGGGATTGTATCCCAACTGCGTTGACGGAAAGTTGATCCAATTTCTTGTTAAGGGCCTCGAATTTGGCATTGATGGCGGTTAGGCCATCTAACTCTATGACTCCTGCTTGCACTTTTGTTGGTTGCAAATGGCTCCTCTCATGCACAAAAACATCATTTTGTGACATATTATCTAACAACTCAGTAGCAACTGCTTCAGATTTTGCTATGAACGCTCCGCCAGCTGTGGTATCCATCGCTCCTCTAAAAGTAGGGGACATCCCATTATAAAAAGTCTGAATCAATAACCAACAGGGAATCCCGTGATGTGGACACTTCTTCTGCAAATCTTTAAATCTCTCCCAAGCTTCATAGAAAGACTCTCAATCCAACAGCATGAAACCTTGAATATCATTTCTGTACTTCGTGGTTTTGCTAAGTGGAATGAACTTGGCTAAGAAAGCCTGAGATAATGCTACCCAAGTCTGAAAGGATTCATTTGGGACAGTACTCAACCATGCTTTAGCTCGTTCCCGAAGTGAAAAGGGAAAAAGCCTAACTCGGATAACATCAGTAGTGACATTGTGAATTTTGAAGGTATCACACACTTCAAGAAAATACTCAAGATGTGATGCCGGATCCTCCAGTGGGAATCCTGAAAACGGATTATTCTGCAGCAGAGTGATGATAGCTGGTTTGATCTCAAAGTTATTTACTGCAATCGGGGGACGGGCTGTAGTTTGAATTGCTCTAGCCTGCGGCACGTTATAATCTCTTATGACCAGTGGTGGTGGTGGGTTTGGTTCAGCCATCGGTACAGTAATCGGTTTCTTCTCCTTCTTACGCCTCCTCGTAATAGTACTCGGTGTTCTCTCGATTTTCGGATCGTATGGTACTAATTCCGGATCTTGAGATCTTCGCATGCACCCTAAACCTGTACAAAGGAAAAGGAATTCCTCAGTTCAACTCCACAGTGACAAAGATAATGAACACAAAGTAAAGTAATAGTCTAAAGCACTAGATCAAAATATTTGAGTAATATTGATTTAAGACGCCCTCCCCGGCAACGGCGCCAAAAACTTGTTGTATGATTTTACTACAGTTAAAAACCAATCTTGCAAGTGTACACTAACGTACGCATAGCACAATAGGATCGAACCCACAGGGAAGGGAAATCAATCACTACTCTATATCCTTCTCTAATCTAAAGACTGAACGAAAGCAATTGGTGTTGTTATCTATTAATTTACTAAAACAGAATTAACAATTAACTAGAAATAAACGCAAGTAATACTAAAACACACGAATTAACTTCAGTAAACTAAACACGCAGGGCAAAGCAATGAATCATACATTCAAGAGCCAATATAATACTCGTCTGACAAGTGTAATTCTACAACCTAGTCACTTATATTTGTATTACCCTCTCTTAAGGTCTAACCAAGTGCTTAATTAGTGTTCAATGTTGCTCTCACAATCACCAATAGTTAATTAAACCATAGGAACAAGACTAGTGCAATTCAATACTCTAGGAGCTCGACATGGAATAAGATTACTATTGTATAAGCTAGAACCAAATCTCTTTGTATTCTACAACTTACAAGTTATGAAAACCATCTAAATTACCATCACTCTTTCGATCTATAGGCAATTATGACATACGCCAAGGGTGATCAAGCCATCACGAGTCAATTCAAACCTGTTTTCAAACTAAGAATTAATACAAGTCATTCAAGCATCATATCAAACATCTATCATGCAATCATCATCACTCCCCTAGCTCTAGAAAATTTACTCATAATTAAAATAAAACTCATAAAACTAAAGGGAATTGCTTTAAAAGAAATTATATTCATCAAATCTTAACAAAGTCTCAAAAACAAAAGCATAAACATTCAGTAATATCTAAAACGAATCTAACATACTAGAACTAATCAAAACTAAACTCAAAGGAATTAGTTTGTAAATTAAAGCAACAATCCTTTCGTCTTCTCGATTTCTTTGAAAAACTTCTGAAACTCTTTGTCTTCTCTCCAAACCCTAGATCACAACCTCGAAAAAAAGCCCTCTGAAAAAGACTCCAAAACGTACTAATATAGCAGCCCAAATAATTCTCTCTCCGCCCTAGGAAACGGGCATTACCTCTCTATGTACCATTATTGTTAACGCCCGTTACTGGTGAAATCGCAATAACGTTTTATTAGTGGTAACGGGCTGTACAGGGGTAATGAGCATTACCCCTCTTCTCTCGCCAAAACCTCTATTCCCGTGTCTTGTAACGGGGGTTACAATAATTGAACTCCTAAGTGGTAACGGGAGTTACCACATTTTTCTCCAAAAATGCATGAAATTGCTTCGCTTCGCCGTTTCTCATCTCCAACTCTAAAATCACCTAAACGGAGCAAAATAAACACATAAACGCATCAAACGGCACAAAAAAATATAATCAAATTACACTCAAAACCATACAATTTCTGCACTCAACATTTAACATGTCTCATTATGTGTTAAGTGTTATGTTATGAATTTATGGCTTGATTTATGTATTCGTTTTCGATTTACGATCTCATACGTGCAACATGCTACCTTAACGCGCTTATATGACTTCATGCTTCAGTTATACACCTTGCATGATTTTTCTTTACCCTTATATGTTATAAAATGTCTTCTTAATATGTTGTATGATATGTTATGCATGTTATATGAAATTTGTGAATTTATTTTGGTAATTTTGATGCTTTTACGTGTAATGTATGACCTAATTTGCGTTATATGCCATTTAACGTGCTAGCATGCATCAATGTTCCGTTTTCTTACCTTGTTTGATATTTACTTGATTCTTTTATCGTATGCATGCATGCCTAGTATGTTTTATGATGTGTTATGCCCATTGCATGAATTTTATGAATTTATTTGATATGATTTAGGAGACTTATGATTTGATATGAATTTGCATGCACTATATGGTAATTCGTTGCATCTTTTATGCATCTTTTGCATCCGTATGCATATGCCAAACGTCTATATGGTTCATTTGTGAGTCTAAGTCCGTCTTTCGTCCTTTGTTTTGTTCAGAGCTTTGTTTCGAGGGAAAGGAGGTGGTCTTTTAGGTGTACTCCAGTCCGTTTTGTTTGTTGTGGTCGAAAAGGTGAGGTTTCTTTCTTTTAGTTATTACGACCAACAACCCTTGATGTGATTTAAGCCCGCATGCGACCTATGTATATGTATAAGTACTTAGATAAGTGTTCAATACGTATTTTGTGGGATTTTTGGCCATTTTGTTATGAAATATTTGAAAACACTTTTATGTATATGTATGAAATATTTTCGTTTGTTTGTTTCGAAAAGAGTTTGTGTGTGTGTTTTGAAACCGCGAGTTATATTTTGAAACTATGTTAGATTTTTGAAAATTAAGAAATTTTGAACTTATGAACAATTTGAACAATTAGATTGGGCCCTGGAGATTTGTGCGAAGGAGACCCGGGATGGTGTGGGCCGTCGGGTAGTCGCTAGCATGGTCTCCACACTTAAAGATCAACCCTGAACTCACCAAGAGGCTTGGTGGGGGAAGGAGTCCTCGGGCGTGACCGTCATGAAACTTACGACCCATACTGTATGACTGATGGTCAGGGTGGCGCTACCCTGCCATCACCCGGAGGAGAGGTATGTTCGTTTGATTCTGAATGATGTTTGCTTTTGATTTAGATCTTTGACTTATGGACGGAGTTAGGTTGGTCTGAGGCTCGTACTCGTCGAGTTGTGTGTGTGACTTTGAACTTGGTTTGTGAAAAGGGAGTGGATTCATAAGAAAATGTTTTGGATTGCAAAAATCACGCCCCTGTCCATGAACCCTCAAATTTTGAATATGCTATACTCTATGTATATGTATGTGTGAGTGTGTTAGCCCCCTCACCAGTCTTTAGGAATAACCCCTCCTCGTTGTCTTCTTTTTCCCCTTCCGGTTTGTTGAGTTTGCAGGTGCAGGTTGGTGCGTGCTAGTAGGCGGTCCTTTGTTTAGTTTTGTACGAGTTTGTCAGTCGGGTCTTTGCATCTTTGAATTTCGGATTGGTCTTATGTTTAAGATATGTATGAAATTTTGTATAAGATTTGATTCAGAAGTTTGAGCTTAGAAAATTGTATGATTAATTTGGCCTTGGATGGGCATAGAATGTATAATATGTATTAATTCGAACAAGCATGTTTGTATTTGAATCCTTGTGCTTCCGCATTTGATTTCGATTTATTATGCGCACTCTGTATTGGGTCTAGACAGCCTAGCTAGTGTGCGTGTTTTTGTTTGTCACCCGTTCGCTGTAGTCTGATGCATATGTAGAGTTTCCATTTCGTTACACGTGTCGTGCTATAGTGCGGGGGGTGTAGTGCCTTGCGCTCTGGGGTGCTACATCTAAAGTGGTAGCAGAGCTCTTGGTTGCAAAACGAGAGCTCTGGCGTCGTGTCCGGTCTGTCTAGGTCGTTTGGCTTAGGATTTTGTGTTTGTTTGCATTCACAACATCACCTTATGTGAATTATTTGTATTATTTGTCTTAATTGTTCACATGAACATGCACCTATTAATCGATATGCACCTATATTTGTATTGTAGTTTTGAGCTTTTCAGGATGTTTCCACGTCGACATCGCTCCGGTCAATCTTCACATCAACACACTCGTCCGCTTTTCAATGCTGAGGAGTTCATGACCGCTATGTTTCAACAATTCCAACCGAATCAGGGACAATCTTCATCTACGGGACAACCCATGGATTCGATATCGACTTTATACCGGGAATTTGGGACCTTTAACGCTTCACAATTCCGAGGAGGTGATGATATTAGAGCCGAGGAATGGATTTCAGAAATAGAAGGCATATTTAGAGTGTGGCCATGTGAACTTCAAAACAGGGTCCGCCTTATTACACTACTTCCGTAACACCATCCATTTCAAATAGGACTTGTCCCGTGGACACACGAGCAATCCAACCATTAGGATTTCCTTTTCCTCTTCCCATTCTGAATTATGTAGGTTCCTAACCTGGCCCGAGTTGGAAAAGGTAAGTAAAGGGTTAACCAAAAGCGTTTATAATCTCGATCCTCTCACGCGTTGCATTTTATGTGAATTATGTGTCTTTATGTACATTTTAATTCCTTTATTGAGCAAATATATGGGTATCATCCCATGAAAACCTCAGGGGGCATGTCACTCAACTCTTTTTAATACCTAAACCTATTCCTTGTGTCTCAAAACTTTTTCTGAAATAGGACGAAAATTCCAAAAATGCCCTTGAGATCTTAAATTTTTCCTGAAATTCTAAATTATCTCCCGAGACACTTTACTTACCCAATATCATAACCAAATGAATCCTTGCTTTATTGCATGAATTTTAATATCTTTCGTGAACCCTAGTTCCCATCCTAGCTCACGTAGTATCGAAAACCGTCCAAAAACCTTAGTTAATATTCACACCGTAAACAACTTTTCATTTGATCACTTTTTGCTATTCAATATTATAGTCAAAATGATCCTTGAATTATTTCATGAATTGACACATTTTTACCAAAACCTAATTCTAATCTTAGCTCGTTCCATAAAAGTTTAGCTATTTAATTTTATTATTTTTACTATAAGCGTTTAACTTATGTTTAAATTTTCGAATAATACTTAAAATATTTCTCGAATTTTTCTACAATTCATGACCACCATCTCGACTTTCAAATCTTATCCTAGCTTCGTTTTATACAATTTTTGAGGATTTTCAAGATCTTTAAAGTCTAAACTTTTAAACGAAAAACTTGAACGAAATATGTTTATAATCATTCCAAAGCTCATTTCTCACTATTTTCACTACTTCAAGCTCTCATCTCTAAACTTTAGAATAAATTTCACATTATTTTATAATTATTTTTATTAAATTATGACATCATCATGGATGACATCACTTACTAAAACCAGAAAGTTAAAATATATGATCTAAAATCCTACACATCTCCTACATATTATCTACATATTTCTTATGATTCCTAACCCTCCACATTTCCTTCCTACATAGAATGCAAGATGTAGGATCTTAAAATCTTCCACATTTCCTACATAATTTCCATAGAATTTTGTGAATAAAAATTCTGCACATTTCCTACATATTTTTAGAAATTGCTCTTAAGCCCTTAAGTCCTACCTATAAATACCCCCCAGACCTCACATTTTCAAGATAAAAATCACTCTCTTCTCCCCCTCCAAACCTCACGCCTACACCTCTCTCTCTTCAAGGTATGTTTCATTTTTTTTATGCTTTATTTTATGCTTTATATTATATTTAAATTATGCAATTTAAATTATGTTTTATATGCTCTAAATTATGCTTAGAAATTCATGATAGGGAATTATGTTCTAAGAATTTATATTTTATGATTTAGGAATTTAGTTTATGAATTTATTTAAATAAATGCATGTTTATTTTATGAAATATTATAAATATGTGTTCATATAGTCATAAACATGTTCTTGAATATTTGAATAAATTCATGCTTACGAAATTTAATTATGAATTATTTTTCGTGAAAAGTTTATATATTTTGCTACATTATGCTTAAATCTTATGTTATGAATATGAATTTGATCAAGCATGTGTAGAACATTTTATGAATACTTGGATATGATCAAGAACATGTTCTTAGAGTTCTTGAACAATGTGTGTAGTGTGTGTATCGTGTATGTGTGTAATGTGTGTGGGAATATGTTAAATCTAATGTTTAAGAATTTTTAATCCCCTATGCTTAAATATTAATCGTTTTTCATTAGTAACTTTGACTTTTGACTTTAAATATGAACTTTGACTAATAATATCATGTAGTAATTTCAAGAATCAATATAAAATAAAATTTGGATTTTTTAAGAAAGGACTTTTGTCTAACGATTCCAAAATCGGGGATTAAATAACGTTTTCAAAATCGGGTTCACTTTTATTAAAAATAAACCTTAATTTGGATTCATAATTTGAATAAGAATTTCTTGGTTAATTCGGTTGTATGACTTTGGTATCAGTATGTTTTACAATAATATTTCAATTCTAGATTACCGAATTTCCTGTAAATTTACTGTTACTCCTTGTTACAACATGCTTTAATTGTGCTCATTCATGTGTCTCATTAGTATAGAAAGAACTTAGTTCTCTAAGTCCGTAGTAGTTCACTACTTTCAGAAATTAGGTCTGGACAGTGGAACCCCGAATACTTTACTTGATTCCATATCGTAGCAGGTGAGGTTTAAAAATATTTTTCAACTGGGACCATGGGTCTACATATAAGATATTTTATGATTTATCCTAATAAGGGTTCAGTCTTATTTTTCCTAATTATAGTATTATCCCATTCTTGGGAAAATATATAATATAAGGATATCTATTATCCTATTATATTATACAAAACAAAATCCTTGTTACAATCGTAACATACTCAAATCCGTTTTGGTGAGTATTGATATAATGTAACTCTATTATGTATTTAAAATACAAGATCTGTATCTGTATCTGTATCTGTTGGGCCCGGTGGTATGGTAGAACTAATAGCCGGATGGGAAGGTCCATCTTCTATTACTATACGTGCCGCCAAATCTGATCTTAATATTGGTCTAACTGGAGGTTAGTTATTCCACATTAAGTGATGGGAAAGGTACGTCCCTCCCTCTGTCTATATCTGGATCTCGAGGGATTGCTCCCGACAGATCATGGAGGAAAGGCTGGATTGATTCTGTTATTTCTGATTTCATTCTGTTTAAGGAGTAAAGGATGGAGAACGCCTACTTGCAGGGCATTAATACTTTATTGTCATACGGTTCATATTTTCAACAATTTGATACCCAATCCCTTATTTCCCTTTTTCTCAAAATAAATATGAACCAAATATTTGTATTGATTACTATTTTATTGATTTCCAGTATAATACTATCGATCTATTGTTTTACTAACAGTTTCCAACTCCAACTTTTATAGTAAAGTACCTTTTCAAATATATCTATAGGTATATATATAAATCCCAACTACCCCCTCACTTAGTCACTTTGACTAACCCTCGTACTTTACAAATCATGTTGTCAGGTTCAACAGACGCTTACTAGAAGGTATCTTGAAGCTTAGTGTGTCTTTTCATTTGGCATAATAGTTCAAGGTTCTTTTGAATAAGTTATGCTTCCGAGCTTGTAATTACCTATTACGGCCATTACATGGTCACTACCTTTGACATCTATATTATGCCATTACTTGCTTATTTATTGCATTTCCCTATCATCGTTTCAAAAGTTTTAAATTACCAATATTTCCGCTACAGTGATTTAATACTCTGATATTGTATAGCACTGTCCATTCGCCGGAGTGTTTCTCGGGTGCTAGGCCTCACATCCACTCGGGGGATACTTAGGTGCGGGGTTGTAGTGTATCCGCGCTACAACTTCTTCAAGGAAAAACAAATTTATGGTGGTCCAGAGTTACTCAACACCTAGAGGCGATAAACGAAGAGTTGACATGGGATGTATTTATTCGGGAATCTAAGAAGAAGTATACACCGACTATTCTACAAGATCGAAGAATTGAAGAATTTCTCACCCTCAAACAAGGAAATAAAATGGTTATGGAATATTTGGAATAGTTCGAACGATTGGGTGCTTATACCAAATATTTTCAATGAGGATCGGGTAAAGACTAGGTATTTTATGGAAGGCCTCCGGGGCGAATTCAGGGAAGCTTTGATGGCAAGAAGTACGGATACGTGGGACCTAGCCATGGAGAAAGTGCTACGGATCGAAACTCGGTGGATAGCAAGAAAAAGATATGAAGAAGAGGTATCGGGACAAACTTTTGGGTTAAGCTCATGTTCCAATTTGCAAGTGGAAGAAAGATTGATTCAACGTGGAAACCGAACTAAGAAAAATGACAAGAAACCTAAATCCGGGAAGACCCCTCGATCAGAGAGAGAATTTCAACCATGCGCCCACTGTGGGAGGGGCACCAACCATGCATTTGATGGATGTTGGATTAGGCTAGGGAGATGCTACCCTTGCGGGTGTTCAGAGCATGAGATTTTCGATTGTAACAGTTCGAGGGCTAACAAACAAAGGAGCCAAAATCAAAGGCTTCAACTTGGAAACCAAAGAGCACCCGAAAATTGAGATAATTGCATTCCTAGCATCTCTTTCATGCATATTTATATCTCGGGGAAACCCACTTGCTTGTTTGATTTCTTTCACCGTGTTGCTTCTTGCATTTGTTTTGTTGCGTGTGTTACTTTCTTTTTTGTGGAACTCTCTTCTTGAAGAGAGTTAGTGAGTTGAGAGCTCGGGTGTTTATGAGTTATGACGTCTGAGTTTGCCGGTGTTTTGAAGGTGCCTTCTTGTTGAGGTACGGTTCTTGGTTTGAAGAGAAGACCTTTGGAGTTGAAGTTCACCTTCAGAGTTGATCAAGACCTTGCCTTAGGACCTGAGGACAGGTCCTTTTGAAGGAGGGGAGTTTGTAACATCCCGCTCGTCGGAGGCATACAGGTACGCACTTTCGAGAGTGTTTCATACGCATTTTATTTATTTATTTATGCTTCTACGTGTTTATTACATTGTTTATATGCCTAATTGATTATTTGAATAATTATTTGTTACACTTTGTTAAGTATTTGTTCGTTTTGACCCCGTTCGATCCGTATGACCCCGTATTTACTCCTAAGTATGTGACTACATGATATGCATGAAATATGTTCATTATAAACTTGTCTACGTGTTCTTTTTATGTTTTGAGTTCGTTTGATACGGTTTTTGAACCGTTTTGTTTGTTAAGGGACTCGATGGCCTAACTCGTTTTAGCGCAACTCCTGTTCCGGAAGGCGTAACTTGGGCTCGTGAATTCGGATTCGAATTACGGAAGAAGATTTGAACTCGTAACAAAGAATGTAAGCTTTGTAACCTGAGTTTGTAATTTTCTAAACTCATTCGAACCTCCGAATTTTTCCGAAAATATGACCCGTGTGACAGATTTGCCATGTTCGCGCGTTTTGATCGTAACCGACCCATTTCTTATCCGAATCGCCCTATATTTGAACCCACTTGACCCTAACTTAACCCTTTTTAATCCCATTCACCCCTCACTCGGACCCAGCCAAGAAAAAGAGAGGAAAGAAGCAGTTCAACCGAGAGAGAAGGAGAAAAGGGAAAACACTATTCATTTTGCAAGTTCTTGCACCATACACATCCGATTCATCTCAAATTCGGAAGGTAAGTCCAAAATCTTGTTCTCCATATTCTCCTATTTCTTTTGAGTGCTTTTTGGCTGAATTTGATGGATTTTTAAGCATGTTATGGATAAGAGAATAGTAAGGGTTTGTTAGAATTTGATGAATTTGGCATGAAATCTCTTGATTCTGGTTGGTTTGATGCATCATTTTTTATCTTAAGAAATCTATTATTAATTGTATAAACTCCTTTCAGAGGTAGGTTGCATTTAATGAAGGATACCATAAATGCTTTTTGTATGAAAATGAAGAGTATGAATGTTTGATCCCATTTCTTCCATTCTTTGCATATTAGTTCGGTTTTTGCATGGATTATGAACTGAATTTAATGCATATTTATTGTATGATCCTCCCCTTGCATGATAGATTGATTTAGGATTGGCTTTGGTTGGTTTTGAGCTGCTGTTACTCTGTTTTGCTGCTGCTGCGTGCTTGGCCGCGACCGCGATCGCGCCAAGCTCTTTCTTGGTCGCGGTCGCGACCCATTTTTCCTCTTGATGCGTGGTCAGGTCGCGGCCATGACCATTTTTATTTGGTTTTCATTCACGACCGTAACCTGTTGTGGCCTTGGGTTCGAGTTGTTGGTCGCGGGCGTGACCAATTCTTGGAGAGAATTGGTAGCGGCCGAGACCACCCTGTTCTTGTTGTGTGTGTTGTTTTGCTTCGTTTTCTTATGCTTTCTTTGCCTTTTATGCCTTGTTTAAGACTTATATGTTATGTTAACATGTCACATTATCTGTTAAGTGTTATGTTATGAATTTATGGCTTCATTTATGTGTTCGTTTTCGATTTATTATCTCATACGTGCAACATGCTACCTTAACGCGCTTATATGACTTCATGCTTCGGTTATGCACCTTTTATGACTTTTCTTTGCCCTTATATGATATGAAATGTATTATTAATATGTTGTTAATATGTTATGCATGTTATATGAAATTTGTGAATTTATTTTGGTAATTTTGATGCTTTTACGTGTAATATATGACCTAATTTGCGTTATATGCCCTTTAACGTGCTAGCATGCATCAATGTGCCATTTTCTTTCCTCGTTTGATATTTGTTTGATTCTTTTATCGTATGCATGCATGCCTATTATGTTTTATGGTGTGTTATGCCCGTTGCATGAATTTTATGAATTTATTTGATGTGATTTAGGAGACTTATGATTTGATATGAATTTGCATGCGCTATATGGTAATTCGTTGCATATCTTATGCATCATTTGCATCCGTATGCATATGCCTAGCATCTATATGGTTCATTTGTGAGTCTAAGTCCATCTTTCGTCCTTTGTTTTGTTCAGAGCTTTGTTTCTAGGGAAAGGAGGTTGTCTATTAGGTGTGCTCCGATACATTTTGTTCGTTGTGGTTGACAAGGTGAGGTTTCTTTCTTTTAGTTATTACGACCTACAACCCTTGATGTGATTTAAGCCCGCCTATGACCTATGTATATGTATAACTACTTAGTTATGTGTATCAAAGTTCATGATTGTGTAACGCCCGGACGAGGGCATCTACGCCTATCCCGCGCTACGTACCTAGCTTGTATATAGAATGGCTATCCATATACCCACCGAGCGCGAAGCAAGCAGTGAGAAACGGACATCCTAGCTAGGCGGTGCTAGACTCACAAAGCGAGTAATAAACACAAGTAATGCGGAAGCTTAAATCAAATTGCGTTCATAATCATAAAAGTAATATCCAACAAGTATTGACCATCACGGTCCAGCAAGAAAATGCTCAAAATACGGAAATGTAAATCCCTCCTAATGACCATCACGTCCCAAACTAACATAAAATCATCATACGGAATAAAACCATAAATCTCGGAACATAACATAAGTCATAAAGTAAAGTATGCTTAAGCGTAAACAAGTACAAGCTAGACTCAAGACAAAACTCTCAAAAGACCCCGCCTAGCTCGACTACAAAACGCGACCTGTGGACACGAAAGGTAAAGGAGATCAGTTCAAAGGGAACCGGTGAGGAGAAGTTTACATAATACATTAAAAGGGTTCAATGTATGCTAAACCAAGGATTGTTCATGATCCGAATGAGTTTTTCAAAACAATGCAAGTTTTCAAAATATATGGATCATAAACTATAAAACACCCTGCTCGGCGAGAACGAGCACTACAACCAAACTTCTGAATCCAAACCAAAACAAACCAATCCATCCTCAACGCCGTGATGTCGAGGGATGCAGCCCCCGAACATCGGTCCAAAACATTGGGAAGTGAGTCCATTAAACTCCACATTCCACACTCGAGTATACCTCAGCCCCAACAATCCATTGGAACCAACAAATATCTCTTCCAAGTGGGAACTTCGTAAGAGGTAACCGTCGGCCCTTGCCTTCCCGGTATCCCTACTTACTCCATCCCCGAGCCATGCCACTTTCATAGCATGAGCCAAAACATCTCGCTACACACGCGTATACATAATATCCAATAAAGTTCCAAATGCATTTTGGGTATCTATCCCATATACCAAAACTCATACTTTAGTTGTAAACCGCTGATCTTAAGCAAATATCAATACTACGAGCAAAACTCACAAACTTGGCTTATAGAGCCTATATATATATTTTGAAAACAGAGATTAAAACCATCAAACATGAAAGGCTTTAGGTGTCCACAGTTTTGGAAACATTTTCACATAATAGCTCCTCACCTTCACCAAAAACTTCGAAGGGCAACCACGAGCAACAAGCTACTCGACCGTAGACTCACCACCTAACAAGACAACATACTAACAAAGGTAAGACACGACTCAAAACCAATTAAGACGACGCACGGCTTCAAGAAAGAGTAAACATGCTCATGGTATGCAACTGAATGCCCCAGTATATCGTAAGTTCAATAATGATGATCAACAACATCATATAAGTCACATAATAAGCGTTCAAGTCATAAGGTAAGCAAATAACAACATGTGAACCATACTTAGCACAATTTCACGCGTAATCGGGGCATGTAAGAGATTACAATGCATGAAAACATCATTCCAAGTCATATATATCATATTAGGGGTGTAAGAAGTGCAAAGGAGGTGAAAACGAAGTAAAACGAACAAGATCACAAAAATCCAATTTTTGACCCGAGGGCCTTGACGCGGGAAGTCACCTCCAAGAACAAAAGTAACACGGGGGTGTCACATGCTACTGTAGCAAAACGAAATTATTAACACCAAATAATATGCCCAGAACATTTAGGCAAGAATATGCATCAAGAATTCCAACAATTTGCACATATGAACTTTATCTTCTTCATGTATTCAAAGCTCAAACTCAGCAATGGTGAAATCTTCAATCATGCAAGAAACTTAAGGAAATTAATCACATTCTTCATAAAAACACATAAGGAACAAGAATCCATCAACAAATCAACCTAAAACAAGCTGGAACGAGAACATGCAAAAATCTGCATAAAAGCTTCAAAGATCAACAATGGTGATTTCTTCAAACAAGCATGAAAATGAGAAATTCTTACACCAAATCATTCCTAGTAACATAAGAAACACATTTCCATCAGTAAATTCAGATTTAATTTATCTAACATGAACCCTGGATTTCAGATTCAAGCTTCAAGTTCAAAGGAGAAGACCCACATAAGCATTCAAGCATTTCTTACCTTAAGAGCTGAAAATCGAAGAGGGAGTCTTGTTCTTTAGTCTTGAATCTCCAGGTTTAGTCTTCACTCTTGTCTCTTGAAGATGGCTGGAAGGTGTTTTTGGTGTTCTTGAGAGAATATGAATAGGTTTGAGAGAGTTTGTGTTTGATTATTGTGAAATAACGTAAAATGAGGCTTAGGGTGTTAAAATCTGAATTGGCCAATTGGGTCAGCCATATGGGTCACGAACCGGGTCAATTGGAGCGGGTTAGGAGTGAAATTGGGTCTCAAATTGGGTTGATTTCGAAATTGGGTCGCAGGTCAACAGTTAAATGCTTAAAAGGTTGACTTTCGTAAAATGGCCATAACTTCTTCGTCCGAACTCCAAATCGAGCGATTCAAACACCCACGAACTCATAATCGAATTATCTACTCAAGTTCATTAAGTTCTATCCAGTTCCAGGCTTGGAAAATAAATTTACCATTCAGTCCCTAACTTATGCTTTAATGTCTATATAAGCACATTGTTTCTTTTAATCACGAAGCATGCTTTCAAAACCCAATAAACACAATACGAGCATATAATTATCAGGTCAAATAGCCACATATAGCATGCAAATCATATATTTCACAAAAGCACGAACATGATAAATGAATTAAGGTATAAATTCACATAACTCAAGCTTGAAGGATAAATCGTTCACTCTCGTAACCAAAACTTACCTTATTCGAGAAACGGGGTGTCACAACCTCCCCTCCTTAAAGAAATCTAGTCCCCAGATTCACCATCGGAAAACAACTCAGGATGAAATCTTCGCATCTTCTCTTCCACCTCCCATGTTGCTTCTTCGGACTTAAGATCTTTCCAAAGTACCTTAACCAATGGTATTTGTCGATTCCTTAACTCTCGTACCTTTCTATCCAAGATCTTCACCGGTTTTTGCTTAAACGTCAAGTCCGAATCCAATTGTACATCATCAATCGGCAAAGTTTCCATCTCATCTCGAAAGTACTTCCTCAATTGCCATACATGGAACACATTATGAATTCCCGTGGGATTCGGAGGCAAATCCAACCGATAAGCAACCTCTCCAATACGTTCCACAATCTCAAACGGACCAATGAATCTCGGATTCAACTTACCACCCTTTCCAATTCGTGAGAAGCCTTTCCTAGGTGTTGCCTTCAAGAAGACCTGATCACCCACTTCGAATTCCAGATTTTTCCTTCTCCGATCGGCATAACTCTTTTGTCTATCTTGTGCCGCTTTCATATGTTGCTTAATCTTTTCAACTTTATCAATTGCTCCCTTAATTAGATCGGGCTCGGTTCCTCTTTCCAAACCGTCTTCCTCGGTCCATTTCCATTCCTCAAGATCCCAATAAAGAGGTGATCTACACTTGCGACCATACAATGCTTCATACGGTGCCATCTTGATCGAAGATTGGTAGCTGTTGTTGTAGGCGAATTCGATCAAAGTCAATTGCTTATCCCACTCATCCGAAAAATCCATTACACAAGCCCTTAATAGATCTTCAAGAAACTTAATTACACGCTCGGATTGTCCATCGGTTTACGGATGAAATACAGTACTAAACTTCAACTTCTTACCCCACAATCTATTCAGAGACTTCCACAACTTCGAAGTGAAACGAGGATCTCTATCCGAAATGATACTAGCGGGTATCCCATGTAATCTTACAATTTCTCGGTGATACAACTCCGCTAATTTCTCCACTTTATCGGTTGATCGAATCGGTAGGAAGTGTGCAGATTTGGTGAGACGATCCACGACAACCCAAATTCCATCAAATCCCTTTCGAACTCTCGGAAGTCCGGTCACGAAATCCATAGTGACTTGTTCCCATTTCCATTCGGGTATAGGTATCGGTTGTAACTTTCCCGACGGTAGTTGATGTTCTGCTTAAACCCGTTGACAAACCCCACATCTCTTAACAAAATTAGCTACATCGCGCTTCATACCATGCCACCAAAACTACTTCTTAAGATCCCGGTACATCTTGTTGCCACCTGGATGCATCGTATAAATGGTCCTATGTGCTTCTTCAAGCACTAACATTTGCAATCCACCCGGTATACATACTCGGCCCTTGTACCTAAAGATCCCCAAATCATCAAATCCAAACTTGGACTTCGGATTAGCTCTTGCTCGAACCACTGTTCTTTGAATCCACTCATCCTTTGATCGAGCATCTAGGATTCATTGCCTCAAATCCGGTCTTATAGTGATGCTAGCCAACCTCGATTGTGAAACAAGGATCTCGTCCTCACTCTTACCGGAATCAACCTCAAGATTAGCAATCTTTGCTTTCCGGCTCAAGGCATCCGCTACTACATTCGCCTTCCCCGGGTGATATTGTATGACACAATCGTAGTCTTCTAGAAATTCCATCCACCGACGTTGTCTCATGTTCAATTCCTTTTGGGTGAACAAGTAACGGAGACTCTTGTGATCGGTGAACACTTCAAACTTAATCCCATAGAGATAGTGTCGCCATTTCGCTAAGGCAAATATCACCGCGGCCAACTCAAGATCATGTGTTGGGTAATTCTGCTCGTGCTCCTTCAATTTCCTCGAAGCATAAGCAATCACTCGACCATTTTGCATAAGCACACACCCCAATCCTTCGTTGGATGCGTCGGTATAAACTAAAAATCCATCCGGACCTTCCGGTAGTGTCAACACCGGAGCCGTTGTCAATTTCTCTTTAAGCACATGGAAGCTCTCTTCACAAGCTTCATCCCACACAAACTTTGTTTTCTTCTTCGTCAAACGAGTGAGAGGTGTTGCGATCTTAGAGAAATCCTGCACGAATCGGCGATAATAACTTGCTAAGACAAGAAAACTCCTTACTTCTGACACATTCTTCGGTTGCTCCCAAAGAGAAACGGTTTCTATCTTAGAAGGATCTACTGAAATTCCATCACCGGAAATAATATGTCCCAAGAATGATACCCGATCCATCCAGAAGTCACACTTGCTATACTTAGCATACAACTTGTGCTCACGAAGCTTCTCAAGAACCAAACAAAGGTTCAACGCATGATCCTCAACCGATTTAGAGAAAACCAAGATGTCGTCAATGAATATAACCACATACTTACCCAAGAACTCCTTGAAAACTCGATGCATCAAATCCATAAATGTGGCGGGTGTGTTAGTCAGTCCGAAGGGCATCACAACGAACTCATAGTGTCCGTATCTCGTGTTAAAGCCCGTCTTCGGTATATCCGACTCCTTAATCCGTAACTGATAATACCTTTATCGGAGATCGAGCTTCGAATATACTCTCGAACCTTGCAACAAATCGAACAACTCTTCAATGTGCGGGAGGGGATACTTGTTCTTCACCATCATCCTATTCAACTCCTGATAGTCTATGCACATACGAAGTGTCCCATCCTTCTTCTTCACGAACAACACCGGAGCACCCCAAGGTGAAGTGGTCAGCCGTACAAACCCGCGCGCCAATAACTCATCAAGTTGTATCTTAAGTTCTTTGAGTTCGGCGGGAGCCATTCTATACGGTGTCTTCGAGAACGGCCTGGCCTCTTGGAATAGATCAATAATGAATTCGATCTCTCTTTCCGGTGGCAAAGTCCCCAAACTTTCCGGAAAGACATCGGGGAACTCATTTGCCACTTTAGTCTCTTGAAGCTTAACTTGATCTTTAGGCTAGTTCAGCACATATGCCACATACCCGGTAGCTCCATCTCGAATAAACTTCTTAGCTTCCATCAAACAAACAAACGGACTCCCTCGAACACCCGAACCCGTAACAACACCGGTACCTAACTCGACCTTCTTACCAAAGCAATCCATCTTTGCCCGATGTGCAAATAACTAATCCATACCGAGTATCACGTCATACTTCTTCATCGGTATAGCAATCAAGTTCGCCGGGTAAACGAGTCCCTCAATACTCACCGGATAGTTACGGTAAAAACAATCGGTTCTAATCACACCACCCAAAGGAGATCGCACAATATAAAGTATAGAATCACTAGCAACACTCAAATTCAACATAGTAACCATAGAAGGAGTAATAAACGAATGAGATGCACCCGGATCATATAATGCATGTATGGGGATGTCATGTATGTGGAGTGTACCTTCCACCACGGCAGTGGGGTCGATCTCGGTGTTCTCTTGCTCCCTATCCAAAGCATAAGCTCGAGCATAAGCCACGGGTCTTGTCTCATCACCCGGTCGTTGTGGTTTTGGTTGATCACAATCCTTAACCAAATGCTTAGGGCTGCTACAATTGAAACACATTCCTTGTTTCTTCCAATAATTATTCCCAAAATGTGATAGACTCCCACAATGATCACACGGATCACGTTTCTTGGTAACTTGTGGAACTTGCTTTCCTTTCCCTTTATGGCCCATCATACGGCCCCTAGAAGATGGTTGTGGCGACTTAGAGAACGATTGTGGAGTTGTCCTCTTGAACCCCGAACCGGAACCAACAACACTCTTCTTAGCCCCAAGTCTTTGCTCTTTCGCTTCCACTTTCAAAGCTAATCCAGTAGCATCGGCCCAAGTATCAATGTGTGCCGGAGCTAAGGATCTTGCTAGCTCCACTCGAAGTCCCTCTACAAACTTCTCACACTTGCGGTCTTTCTCCTCGGTGATATGAGGTGTATAAGGAGACAATCGGTTGAATTCGGCTATGTACTCGGTCATGGACATGCTTCCTTGCTCCAAATTCATGAATTCTCTTTCACGGCGCTTCCTTGCTTGCTTCGGGATATAGTGTGCCCGAAATTCTCTATCAAATATCTCCCAAGTGACATTGTCCTCAACTACCCCAAGACGGGATACGGTGCTACGCCACCAATTGTATGCCTCATCTCGAAGAAGGTCAATGGCACACAAGTAATGCTA
Organism: Lantana camara; assembly: GCA_037501455.1. Classification (NCBI taxonomy): domain Eukaryota; kingdom Viridiplantae; phylum Streptophyta; class Magnoliopsida; order Lamiales; family Verbenaceae; genus Lantana; species Lantana camara. The sequence goes on from JAZIFV010000019.1 coordinate 171,281, forward strand.
GACTCACAAAGCGAGTAACAAACACAAGTAATGCGGAAGCTTAAATCAAATTGCGTTCAAAATCATAAAAGTAATATCCAACAAGTATTGACCATCACGGTCCAGCAAGAAATGCTCAAAATACGGAAATGTAAATCCCTCCTAATGACCATCACGGCCCAAACTAACATAAAATCATCATACGGAATAAAACCATAAATCTCGGAACATAACATAAGTCATAAAGTAAAGTATGCTTAAGCGTAAACAAGTACAAGCTAGACTCAAGACAAAACTCTCAAAAGACCCCGCCTAGCTCGACTACAAAACGCGACCTGTGGACACGAAAGGTAAAGGAGATCAGTTCAAAGGGAACCGGTGAGGAGAAGTTTACATAATACATTAAAAGGGTTCAATGCATGCTAAACCAAGGATTGTTCATCATCCGAATGAGTTTTCCAAAGCAATGCAAGTTTTCAAAATATATGGATCATAAACTACAAAACACCCGGCTCGGCGAGAACGAGCACTACAACCAAACTTCTGAATCCAAACCAAAACAAACCAATCCATCCTCAACGCCGTGATATCGAGGGATGCAGCCCCCGAACATCGGTCCAAAACATTGGGAAGTGAGTCCATGAAACTCCACATTCCACGCTCAAGTTTACCTCAGCCCCAACACTCCGTTGGAACCAAAAAATTTCTCTTCCAAGTGGGAACTTCGTAAGAGGTAACCGTCGGCCCTTACCTTCCAGGTATCCCTACTTACTCCATCCCCGAGCTCTCAAATCCAAATCCAACCATGCAAGCGTCCCTGGAAGGTACCAAATCTCCATGCCACTTTCATAGCATGAGCCAAAACATCTCGCTACACACGCGTATACATAATATCCAATAAAGTTCCAAATGCATTTTGGGTATCTATCCCATATACCAAAACTCATACTTTACTTGTAAACCGCTGATCTTAAGCAAATATCAATACTACGAGCAAAGCTCACAAACTTGGCTTATAGAGCCTATATATATATTTTGAAAACAGAGATTAAAACCATCAAACATGAAAGGCTTTAGGTGTCCACAGTTTTGGAAACATTTTCACATAATAGCTCCTCACCTTCACCAAAAACATCGAAGGCCAACCACGAGGAACAAGCTACTCGACCGGAGACTCACCACCTAACAAGACAACATACTAACAAAGGTAAGACACGACTCAAAACCAATTAAGACGACGCACGGCTTCAAGAAAGAGTAAACATGCTCATGGTATGCAACTGAATGGCCCAGTATATTGTAAGTTCAATAATGATGATCAACAACATCATATAAGTCATATAATAAGCGTTCAAGTCATAGGGTAAGCAAATAACAACATGTGAACCATACTTAGCACAATTTCACGCGTAATCGAGGTATGTAAGACATTACAATGCATCAAAACATGATTCCAAGTCATATATATCATATTAGGGGTGTAAGAAGTGCAAAGGAGGTGAAAACGACGCAAAACGAACAAGATCACAAAAATCCAATTTTTGACCCGAGGGCCTTGACGTGGGAATGTCACCTCCAAGAACAAAAGTAACACGGGGGTGTCATATGCTACTGTAGCAAAACGAAATTATTAACACCAAATAATATGCCCAGAACATTTAGGCAAGAATATGTTTCAAGAATTCCAACAATTTGCACATATGAACTTCATCTTCTTCATGTATTCAAAGCTCAAACTCAGCAATGGTGAAATCTTCAATCATGCAAGAAACTTAAGGAAATTAATCACATTCTTCATAAAAACACATAAGGAACAAGAATCCATCAACAAATCAACCTAAAACAAGCTGGAACGAGAACATGAAAAAATCTGCATAAAAGCTGCAAAGATCAACAATGGTGGTTTCTTCAAACAAGCATGAAAATTAGAAATTCTTACACCAAATCATTCCTAGTAACATAACAAACACATTTCCATCAGTAAATTCAGATTTAATTTATCTAACATGAACCCTAGATTTCAGATTCAAGCTTCAAGTTCAAAGGAGAAGACCCACATAAGCATTCAAGCATTTCTTACCTTAAGAGCTGAAAATCGAAGAGGGAGTCTTGTTCTTTAGTCTTGAATCTCCAGGTTTAGTCTTCACTCTTGTCTCTTGAAGATGGCTGGAAGGTGTTCTTGGTGTTCTTGAGAGAATATGAATAGGTTTGAGAGAGTTTGTGTTTGATTATTGTGAAATAACGTAAAATGAGGCTTAGGGTGTTAAAATCTGAATTGGCCAATTGGGTCAGCCATATGGGTCACGAACCGGGTCAATTGGAGCGGGTTAGGAGTGAAATTGGGTCTCAAATTGGGTTGATTTCGAAATTGGGTCACAGGTCAACAGTTAAAGGCTTAAAAGGTTGACTTTCGTAAAATGGCCATAACTTCTTCGTCCGAACTCCAAATCGAGCGATTCAAAAACCCACGAACTCATAATCGAATTATCTACTCAAGTTCATTAAGTTCTATCCAGTTCCAGGCTTGGAAAATTAATTTACCATTCAGTCCCTAACTTATGCTTTAATGTCCCTATAAGCACATTGTTTCTTTTAATCACGAAGCATGCTTTCAAAACCCAATAAACACAATACGAGCATATAATTATCAGGTCAAATAGCCACATATAGCATGCAAATCATATATTTCACAAAAGCACGAACATGATAAATGAATTAAGGCATAAATTCACATAACTCAAGCTTGAAGGATAAATCCTTCACTGTCGTAACCAAAACTTACCTTATTCGAGAAACGGGGCGTCACAGATTGGTTGCGTGGTATCAGAATGGGACGTGTCCTCTAAATGTGGCGTGGGCATATGTCGAATTTCTTCGAGTTCTGTGATCTTGCCTTTCTTTTCTTCTAGGAACGATTCCTCAAGAAAAGTTGCATTTCTTGAAACAAACACCTTTTGTTTAGTTTGATCATAGAATTAGTATCCTATGGATTCCTTAGGATAGCCAATAAAATAGCATAAGTTAGAATGAGCTTCTAACTTCTCTCCCACTGTCCTCTTCACATAAGTAGGATAACCCCAAATTCTTAAGTAAGTATAACTAGGGATTTTACCATGCCATATTCCGTAGGGTGTTTTGGGGACTGACTTAGAAGGAACAAGATTCAAAATCTTGGCTGCACTTTCTAGAGCTTAACCCCAGAAAGAAGGTGGTAAGTCAGTGAAACTCATCATGGAACGAACCATATCAAGTAGGGTTCGATTCCTTCTCTCAGAAACTCCATTAAGCTGAGGAGTTCCTGGAGGAGTCCACTAAGAGATAATGCCATTATCTCTGAGATGATTAAGGAATTCTTCACTAAGATACTCGTCACCTCGATTAGATCGAAGTGTCTTGATCTTGTGACCAGTTTGGTTCTCAACCTCCTTTTGAAATTCTAAGAATTTCTCAAAAGCCTCAGATTTGTACTTCATTAAGTACACATAACCATAACGACTAAAGTCATCAGTGAAGGTTATGAAGTACTGATGATTGTTTCGAGTGATTACATTAAATGGTTCACAAACATCAGAATGGATCAAATCTAAGGTCTTTGTGGCTCGTTCCACACCTCCTTTGAAAGGAGTTTTGATCTTTCCTTTGAGATAGGAAGTCAACTGTTTAAGGTTATTTTCAGAGAATGTCCCTAAGGTAGTTAACTTGCTAATTCTGTTCTTAGAAACGTGTCGTAATCTAGCGTGCCACAAAGAAGCTGAGACTTCGTCTTCTCTGTTACGTTTTGTTTCTGATTGTATATTGAAAATATTACTGTTTTGAGTCAGATAAAGTCCATTGTTCAATGTACCAAGATGTATTGAAAAATTATTCTTTTTGAGAAAAAAGTTACCATTCTTAATATTAATTTCATAACCTTCGCAATCAAGTATTGGAACTGAAATAATATTACAAATAATGTCTGGTACATAAAGGACTTTATTTAAAACTAAAACGAAATCACCTAAATCTAATCTAATTGTGCCTAAACCTTGAGCTTCCACCGTTGGGCCGTCCCCAATCTTCAAGACACATTCTCCTCCCTTCAGCTGTCGGACCTCACTTAGCATCTGTACATCATTACAGATATGAGATCCACAACCGGTATCAAATACCCAAGAGTTAGAATTAATAGAAAGATGTACTTCAACGAGAAACAAACCTTTCTTTAGAATAGCCTTGTACTCTTGGCAGTTTGTCCTCCAATGCCCCGGTTTGCTACAATGGAAGCAAACGTCCTCTTTCTTATCACGTTTCTTCTTTTGGACTTTTCCCTTCGTGATGCCTCCATTGGGCCTAAGGGACTTCTTCTTCTTTTGGGCTTTCTTGCCCTTGCCTTTGCAAGGCTCAGAAGAAGATGGAGCAGTGACCATCATAACCTTATTGTCCTTCTTGATCGTGCTTTCAGCAGTCACAAGCTGACTATTCAGCTCAGCTACACTAGCATTTGCATGATTCATGTTGAAGTTAAGGATAAAAGGATTGAATGATGGTGGGAGTGAGGCTAGCAACAAATCCACTGAAAGCTCATCCCTCAGTGGCATGTCCATGGAAGCAAGTTTCTCAATGAGAGCAAGAAACTTGAGTCCATATTCATAGACACTTGCACCTTCCTTCATTCTCAAATGGAACAATTCCTTTGTTGTGTTATACCTTGTAACACGCTCATGAGGGCGGTAAAGTTGCTCTAAGTGGTCGTAAATCTCCCAAGCGAATTTAATGGAGTCATGCTGTCTTTGCATGTTCGGCGACATGTTAGCAAGCATGAGATAACGGGCTTAGAGATTATCATCCTTCCACTTCTGGATCGTATCCCGCTCGGTCCGGGTCGGAGCGTCCCCTTCGGGAACGGGCTCCACCTCGTAGAAAACATAAGTTCTCTTCTCAGAATCTAGAACGATTTTTAGATTCCTAAGCCAATCAGAATAGTTGGGACCAGTCAACTTGTTTGACTCGAGGATCGATACTAGAGGGTTTTTGGTTGCTATTTCAAAACACGTAGAGAATCACAGAATCTACGACCTAAATGGAAAAACAGAGAACTAGTGAGCATCCTGATTAATAACGATATACATAAGATTAGGTCTTTAGTCTATGTAGCTCCCACTATTTTTCAAAGATCTATAATTCCCAAAGATCTTAGAGGATACTTGCTATCCCAATGGGTACTAAGATCCTAAGCACTTAACCTTGAACCCACCACTCGTGGCCATTCTCAATTTAGCCTAAGGTAAGTACATCTTACCAATTCCAACACTGTGGAATTCTTAGTAATGTTTTTGCATCACCTATCTTTCAATATGGACCCACGACTCGTGCGACATCCATATTTACTTAGGGGTTAAGCTAGACCCATCAATCATAAGATCATGATCAAAACTTAGTTCGAACTACCCACGACTCGCGGCCATCGCCCTTGCTAAAATTGATCAGAAATATTGATCATTTAAGATCAATTAGGAAACTAAGAACTAATAGGTTTCACATAGACACCCCACGACTCGTGGCCAGCATCTAGCTTCCCCTATTAAACTTAGGTCCTATTGATGGAATGCTAGGAATTTAATTCAAAGTTTGCACCTCGAATTAAACACTTTTTTCGAAAATTAGCTTAATATTTAATGGGAATTTTTGATGTAACCGGAGAGTTGTCCGGTTCGACCTCACCAACATATATGTTATCCAATTTTAATTAGTCTTGATTAATGCAAGTACAACTTAAATGCATTTCACACAAGCACTTAGCAGATAACATGTCCTAGCATGATACTATCATGTGATGATCATGGGTTCTACCTATCTTATGCGTGATGTGTGGGAGCCACTCCACAATCACAAGCTCTAACATTCATGCCATATAAAACAGTTTAAATCACATAAGGGAGTTGGAAATAAAACGATGCCCTATCTATTACAATAATAGAAATCCTCTCTAACATTTTGAGAGGTCATCACTTATGGCCTCCATCTTGTTACTTGTTGTGTGGATCCATCTTACTCCATGGGCGCATTGTCTCCAACATGAAAGAAAAAGACCTCACCACCTATCTCTACTCTCAAATTACAATAAAAAGAAAAAGACATAAAGTAATAAGACTCAATCTTCATATTGGCCTTACACAATTACACGGGGCATACCCCGGCCTCAAAAAATTGTAATATGGAAAGCCACATAATAAACACATAACAGTACTCACATAAGTGAGGCACCGACCCAATTGAAAAACGCAACTATGGGGCTCCAATCCCAATTTAAACGATCCATGTGCATAAAATAAATCATACATAAGACTAAACCCATGATCACCTAACATGCATAAATTGCAAGAATTTAAATTTAACCAATAAATTAAAATTCTCGCTTGAAGCTCTAATAGCTTAAAACATGACTTAGATGCAATTCTTGTTCAAGAGCTTTTTCTATAAAACCCGAAAAATAATAAACTAATAAAATTCCAATTAATTTCTGAAAATTAATAATTTTATTCCTTCAATATTTTCATAAAAAAATGTTTGTAATTTTCCCAAAATTTAAATCGCTTTAATTTCTCAAAATCCCAATTTAAACAATTATTTCAAAAATAACTTTTAATTTAATAAATCAAAATTTTTCAAAAAAATTAAATCGGGATTGGATTGGACTAAACACGAAAATCAAGATCGCGAAACGAATGGCCTGGAACGAACTGCACACCCGCCCTAGACCATGCTTGGCAGCCGCACAGCATCACGCGCATGGAAGCACGCGCCAGCACTACGCGCAGCCGGCAGTGTGAGCTGCTAGCGCGTGCGCATGACTCGTATCCTCGCGTGCGTTGCGCACAGCCGCTGGACAGCGCCTAGGCGCTGGCGGGCGGCCTCTCACATGGTTGCATGAGGGATAGGTGGACAGTCCCGCGTGGCGGTGGCGCGGGCCTGGGCTCGTATTTTCGTAACGCGATTTCGTGTTTCATATTTTAGTTTAAAAAAAAAACAAACAACAATCCGAAATTTAAAACACGATTTAAATATATTTGATCCAAAATAATTTTAATCAAATTTTCAAAAACATTTTTCAGAAACTTTAGGATAAATACTGTTTCGTATTTCAGGCTTTCTAAAAGAACTCAAGAATACTCAATTCGCATCTAAGCCTAAGAATTTCTACCAAATTCAGAATAATTGAGACGAACCAGAAATAGGCCTTACAAGGTGGCTCTGATACCACTTGTTGGGAAAACAAAAGGGAAACGCCGCGGAAATTTAAAATTTTTCCCAACGAAGCAAGGATCGAATCTTGCAATTCCTATTCCCAAATTCATAGAGATCAAGAAACTCACTTAATTAAAAGCTTTCTTGACACGTTCTAGCCGCCCAAGAACGCTCTTCACGTGGCTTGATCCCCAAAAGCTCCTTCAAATCTTTCAAGACTTCACGATAGTAGCCCTCTAGTGACATAGTCCACCAACCGCGACCACGATCCGAATAGGGAGGATGCTAGTTCTATATTCGGTGTTTAGGCTCTAGGGTTTAGTGTATAATTATGCAGAAGGAGAAATTGTGTATCATCCTCTCATGGGGTTCGAACCCCTCACTTTTATAGGGTTAGGGTTCGAACCTTATTCCTTATTAGACAAGGAATTCCAAGCCCTTTTGGAAAGGGATTTCTTGATTGGAGATTAAGTCTCTTACTTTGACCAAAAGTCTTCCTATTGATCAATTTGGAAAGCAAGATTCTAATCTAATTCTTTTAGATTATTATTTTTACTTTATTTATTTTACAATAAATAACTTGAAGACTAATAATATAATAAATTCATAATTAATTATTTATTAGACTTTATTTCTCCAAATTAGAACTTTAATATTGATTCAAAATTAAATGAAAGTCCATTAAATAATTAACACATTAATTATTTAATATTTATACACATACACACACGTGACTACATGTGTCCATAAGGACACGTGTCATACACGTGTTCCACACGTGTGGACCCCACCATTCACTTAATGGTTCGATCAACTCATTTAATCGATTCAAGCCTTAACCCACGTGAGCGGGTTGCTTTGTGTGACCCTCTAGGTTCTTAATTCAATTAGCAGTGACCCTAATTAATTAATTCTCTATTTAATTAATCAGTCCACAGATCAAACGACATTAGTATAGCAACAGGTGTTTGACCCCTAGCTGAATAAGAATGTCTCGATTCGACAGAACCTTTAAGTCATTGACTTATGTGAGATACAATCCTCCTACGTCCCATCTCTCAATCAAGATCTAGGGCAAGGGAATAATTAGAACCCTAATAATCTTGATCTTAATGTTAAATGCATTTCATATCCATTTGATCTCAATCCAAGAAACTCTTTTCTTGATATCTTGATCCACTGCCTTGGCCAAGGACTCCTAGATGGCATATGAATGACTTACACAATAAGAGAATCATCATCTTGCTAATGCAAGCATAGGTCCTTTATTGATTCTCATATACTTTCATGTGCCACTTGTGCAGCCCCAGCATAAGCCTTGAATCAGTTGTCTAAGGCGACACCCTTTAAAGCTTACACCTAAGACTACAGAGTTAGCTCATAAAGTATCAATGGAACCTCAAGTTTAAGGATCACTTAATCACATCAATGACTCGTGAGATATTTCCTAATCTGGAAGTTTCTATTTCCCGATATAGAAACTTCCTTTCCCATTTAGGAATCTTCTCACATGGGACACCTCAGTGTGCCTACTCAGAATAAGTAAGCACCCCCATGTATCACGCACGTATCAACTATACACTTTGCACCCCATGAAACAAGGTGGTCCTTTTTAAGGGTGTAATCACACGAGCAATCCTCGAACTAGTCAGGTTAATACTCCCACTGTCTTTTGACCTCATCGGCTTGGAGTGATTTCTAGTCATGACTTATGTGATATAGGGCTTGTCTCATGAACCACTTCCCCTAAATGGTTGAGTCCTATAAGTCATATTGATTAGGGGAGTTCTTATACATGCACAGTCAAAAGGAAACACACAATCAAACAAGAGCATACAAAGATATGTTGCCTCAATTTGTATTGTTCAAAGAATGCTTGTGATTTACAAAAGGAAAGTCCTAAAGCAGACTATTACATCGGCTTTCAGGGCACTATTCCTAACACCTAGCATGGTCTCCACACTTAAGGATCAACCCTGAACTCAACAAGAGGCTTGGTGGGGGAAGGAGTCCTCGGGCGTGAGCGTCATGAAACTCACGACCTATACTGTATGACCGATGGGCAGGGTGGCGCCACCCTGCCATCACCCAGAGGAGAGGTATGTTTGTTTGATTCTGAATTATGTTTTGCTTTTGATTTAGATCTTTGACTTATGAACGGAGTTAGGTTGGTCTGAGGCTCGTATGCGCCAAGTTGTGTGTGTGACTTTGAACTTGGTTTGTGAAACGGACGTGGATTGTAACGCCCTAACTTTTCTGTAATCTAAAATGATGTATGTGTTTACTAATTTGCGCGAATTGATTGGCTATAAGTGCTTTATATATAAAATGTTAAATATTTATATCTTTAATTTCTTTAATATTAATTATATACGAATTAGTGACTTTTAAATCTTAATGTATTAATACTATATATATACATATATGTAATTCGTGCTATGTATTTTTAAATTATATGTAATTAGTGCATTTTGATTTAATGTTTATTTAAGTCGCACTTTAGATTATATGTTTAAAAATGAGTTTAAATTTGTTAATTATTATGAAATGTTATGAATTTATTTATGCATTGCTCACGAGCGTTATAAACGTGCTACGTTTTTATATGATTTGATATCGAAATTTTGTGAAAATTTAATATGTTGGAGATATACGTGTTATGAACATGGATATATGTCGTTTCATGTTTTTGGATTCATTTGCATTAGTTTCGAATTTATTTTGTTCTTGGAATCCAAATCGGGGGCTAACGAGCAATTAGCGGACCCTTGGTTCCGTATGTGATATCTTGAGCTAGGAAACTCGGATTCGAGTTTCGTTAACTTCGTTGAACTCGTAATAAAAATTCGAGTTTAATGAAGTTAGCCTTATATTTTTCCAAAGTTATTTGAACCTCCGAAATCCAACCGAAAAGTGCTACGTTCGTCAAAACTGCCATAGCTCAATAAAATGGCCATAACTTTCTCAGACCTTGACCAAATTAACCATGGTTTGATTATTTGGAACCCTAACTCAACCCTCTAACAGCTTTTAATAAGCCTAAACCGAACCAACCCTAAAACTTAGAGAAATTTTAGCAAAATAGCCCTGCTCTCCAGAAAATCCCGTAACCCTTGTGCACCTTGGAGATTCAAGCTCAAATCTCTTCCATCTTTCATCCAATCCGCAAGGTGAGTTTAGGGTTTGATATACATTCAATATGTGTCATTTTAAGCTATGCATCCCTAATTTTGAGCTTATATTCATGGAGTTTGAAGGAGGCGAATGAATAGTTAAGTTATAACTTCATTTTTCAATTCATGGTTTAAACTTGGTTTTGTTGAGAATTTATGCATGAACTCCGATCACTTCAGCTTCCATTATGTATATTTGAACTTGAATTTGACGTATGTTAAGTGCATGAGAACCCACCATTGTTGAACTTCATGAAACTTGAAGGTTTATGCAAGAATAAACTGCTCTTTGTTTAGAACTGTTGTTGCTGCGTTTTGGGACTGGTTTTGCTATCATTTGTTGCCCCTCTTTACCTTGTTCGTTGCTTGTTTGATGGTTGATGTATGCATGAGGTAGCTGCTTTGTTTTATGATGTTTTGCCCCTGTTTTTCGGCTTGAATTGTTGTTGTCAGCTGCTGCTAATTCCTTGCTTAGTTGCTGTTAGTTTTCAGTCAATTTTGTGGGAGTTTTTGCCTGAAATTGTATGCATTTCATTAAGTTTTAAGTTGGTAACATGCTTTGTTTCCTTTCCCTTTCGTGCATGCCCTGTTTGTGTGGTTTTTTTCGCCACAGGCACAAATCCACGGGGCTGGATTTTTCCCTTTTGAAAAATCCATGGGGGTGGATTTGAGTCAGTGAAAAATCTATGGGGGTGGATTCTGTCCAGCCTATCCTCATGACTCCGGTTCCATTTTTCTTGTTTCTCTTTGCTTGTTTATTTTTCTTCCACCTCTTTTATGACTTCTATGCTATATTAACATGTCATATAATGTGTTATCTTATGTGTTATAAAGTTTGGTGAGTTTTCGTTGAATATTTTTCGAGTTATGCGTCAATATGTCTTTTATGCTCCTAATGTATGCTTCCAAGATGAGCCCTAATTGCTTCTTATCTCTTATTTTATGACTTATGTGATATGTATACATGTTATACTATGTGTTATGCGCATTATGTGAATTTCTTGGATTAATTTGGTATGATTTATGAAAGTGATGAACGTAAACGAATTTGAATGATTCTTGAAATGAATGTATTGAACGTTTATATGTCTTTGAGATATTAATCGTACACATGAACGATTCCTTGACATAATATCACCTTTTGGACCTTCATAACCTATGTTATACTTGTCGTATATAGTTTATGGCTCAATATGTCTTCCTTGCTCCAATATGGTACATGCATGCATTGATGTTTCATGCTTGAACCCTAAATGATGTTGTGCTTCTTTTTAATGATTGATATGAAGTGTTTACATGTTATACTATGTGTGATGATCGTTATTTGAATTTCTTAGATTTATGGGGTATAGAAATGAAAGTCATGAACTCATATGGATATGAACGCTTCTTGAAAGAAATGAATGGCTTGTATACATGTCTTTAAGACATTAATTGTGCACAAGAATGTTTTTATGACATGATATCACATCTTATACTTTCATATCGTATCCATTACATTGCCGTGCGTCATATATGGTACATTTGGAGTCTTGAGTCTTACGTGTATACTCTATTGTCCTTTGTACAGTTTTCTCTATGGCGGAGACTTGCTGGGTCTTAGGACACTTCTGGGTCCTCTTATATCTTCTTAGTTTTGGTTGGTAAGCTAAGGACAGGTGGGTTTCTCTACTATTTAATTAAATGACCCTATATACTCCCAATGTGTAAAGATTTCAGCCAAAAGTATACATGTATATAGAGTCGTTTTCATGAGTCAATGATTTTAAAGTAAAGCCCTTCTTTTATGAACCTACCAAATGTTTTGGCGAGAAAGAATGAATGAATGCACAGAATGGGGCCCAGGGACTTGGTGTGAGTGGTGATCAGGGGAGGCGTGGACCGACGGTAATCCCTCACACTAGTTCCACCAATGAACGGTGTAACCGTACCTCGTTAGGAGTTAGCGAGGAATGGACGCTGAGTGCCATCTGGGGAGTCATGTTCCCTTTTTGGTCGATGAATGGATGGTTCGGGCCGATCACCCGGCCATCACCCCAAGGAAGAAGGTGTAAATGTCTATGAATGTGCATGAAAGAATGAAATGCATGAAAGAAAGAAAGAAAGAAAGAATGTTTAATGAACTACACGAGGTGTTGGTTGGCGATAATGCACGCCTACTCGCTGTGCCACGAAAGACCTAAAGAATGAAAAATGAACGTTATAATCCCTTTTGATGACTTCTTTATTTTACCCACTTGGGAAACGCTCTAAAACTTCATTTGGGATTATAACCTGCATGTGAATGTTTAAATATTGTTATATATGCTACTTATGCCCCATTTTATACACACCAGTCTCGTATAGACTGAACCCGGATTGTTTTCAGTGTTCGTGGAGGTTTGGAGTGCTAGGCGGGAAGTCAAGTCTATTAAGTCTTTCGGTTAAGTCAGAGTCGGTCTATGTGCATATTGAATCATGATTTGTTTAAGTATGAAGATGTAAGATTTGTATTGATTATTACTGCTATCATGAATTCTGAATGAGTTTATAATAACAGAAGGAACCCGTAGATGGTGTTTTGTGATGTTATTGGAATTTCGGGATTAGATATCTATGCTAGTCGAACCCGTTACTCTGTACTTACCTTGCTATTTATGAAAGTACTTTGCTTCCGCATTGGTAATATTTTTGTTTTATTATCTCTTTGGTTACGAAAGTTAGCTCCCGCCTAGCCTAGCGAGTGTGTATGTCCCCGTTCGCCCTGATTTAGCTCGGGTATGGATTGTCCATTTCATATTCGGGTCGGGTCTCGGTGCGGGGGATGTGGTATCATGCGCTCGGGTGCTACATGGATTCATAAGTACTAAAATTTGGTTGATTTTGGCCTTCAGGCTTAACTCGTTTTCTTATACCTAGTATCACGTGAGAAAATGTTTTGGATTGCAAAAACCACGCCCCGGTTCATGAACCCTCTAATTTTGAATATGCTATGCTCTATATATACATATGTGTGAGTGTGTTAGCCCCCTCACCAGTCTTTAGGACTGACCCCTCCTCGTTGACTTCTTTTTCCCCTTCCGTTTTGTTGAGTTTGCAGGTGCAGGTTGGTGCGTGCTAGGCGGCGGTCCTTTGTTTAGTTTTGTACAGGTTTCTCAGTCGGGTCTTTGCATCTTTGAATTTCGCATTGGTCTTATGTTTAAGATATGTATGAAATTTTGTATAAGATTTGATTCAGAAGTTTGAGCTTAGAACATTGTATGATTAATTTGGCCTTGGATGGGCATAATATGTATAATATGTATTAATTCGAACAAGTATGTTTGTATTTGAATCCTGTTACTTCCGTATTTGATTTCGATTTATTATGCGCACTCTGTATTAGGGTCTAGACCGCCTAGCTAGTGTGTGTGTTTTTGTTTGTCACCCGTTCACTGTAATCTGATGCATATGTGGAGTTTCCATTTCGTTACACGTGTCGGGCTATAGTGCGGGTGGTTTAGTGCCTTGCTCTCTGGGGTGCTACACCTCAAATACCCTGTCAAGCACCGACGGTTAAAAAAACTCAACACACAAACCTGAAAACATACAACGAGCATTAAAACACGTTCATAACTCATATATCTCATGCATAGAAAGTTATCACCAAAAATGAAATTAAATTCTAACACATAAGGATCGAAAGAGAGTCAAAGGAGTTTAAACGTTCAAAATTCATATTCAAAAAAATTCAATAATTAATTTCATATAAATCCAATTAGCATATAAACATTAAAAGAGCAAACATCGAACCCTGTGAAGTCATACTTGTACGTACTAAGACGCGGGGCGTTACACAATAACCCTTCCATTTCCTATAAAGCGACGTCAATAAACTCCCATCTCTCTGAAAGATGGCTTTGTTGCTCCAAAATTTCCCAACGTCGGTGGCTCCTTTTTCTCCAACACTTCATCTGTAGCGTCCAAAACGCTGAACTACCACATCTCACGCAATAGAGCCTGATCCATTTAAGAAATGGACAATCTGTATACAAACCAAGCAATAACGAACGGGTGATAAACAAAAAGATAATCTTAGCTAGACAGAATCTAACCTTGTACCAAGTAATCAGAGTAACAACAACAATTATAGAAACATATCAATCATCAATCAACATGCAACCTAACAACATGTTCAACTATACATGCAACCTGTCATGATTCAAGATCTAAAACATAATAACAACGAGCTACGAGCCCAAAGCATAATCAATAACCAATGGCCGACAAAGCCTAGAATTATTAATAATATAACAAGGGCTCACAAACCCAATTAAATAACAAGTATAATAAAGCAAACATTAAATGAGTATACAATGAGAGACTCGATGTAAGACGCGACTAACTCAACTTCAGCCTAGCAACAACTTGCAAGAGAACTGAAGGTTGGGGAAAGTAGGGTCAGTTTTTAGGAGTCTGAGAGAGAAAGGCTACACCTATATATATAAAAATATGCACATGCAAGCCATAAACTCCAAGAAAGGTTTTATGTAAAAGTAGTTCTTGCGAAGGGCAAGAAATAGTTCGTCATTGCTTGGATTTTACGGCTATATAATTTATAATTATTTTTACAGTTTTCAGGATAACAGTGGCTCGGCGAGTGAGCGTGCATAAATCTCCAACCTTACTCCAACAGTGTACAGTATAGTCAATGAGGACAGTCAAGTAGTACAATCAGTCCAATCTTCTTTCTCTGGGTTGATGGTATAGCTAGCTAGCCCTTAGCCTTCCAAGCTTAACGAGCATCAGACACATGACTCTTATGCTCGGGATTCATTCCTGCACCGAACCTCCTGTGGATTCAGTGCTCATCCAAAAAGAAGGGAAAGTGCAAGAGTTAGCCGTCAGCCTAAGCTTTCACGATTCACTAATTACACAAATTCTAGTGTAACATCCTGGCTCTTCGGCCTTCCAGGTACGATCGTCACGAGTACGCTAGGTGTGCTTTTAATTAATTAAGTATGCTATTATGTGATTTATTTTATTATTTGGATACCTTTTCACTCGTTTTAATTCGTTTAATCCCATTTTCAAATTCCATTTTTTTTGTAACAACTTGCTATACATGAAATATGAGATTTATAAACTTGTTTTTATACTCATTTATTATTTTTGAGTTCGTTCGATAAGGTTCTTAAACCTTTTTATTTGTTAGGGACTCGAGGGCCTAACTCGTTTTAGTGCACCTTGGGTTCCGGTGGTCATAACTTGAGCTCGTGAATTCAGATTCGAATTTGAAAAGTGACACCGGACTCGTAATGAAGAAAGGAAGCTAAGGAACCTGGATTTATATTTTTCTAAGACACTTTGGATCTCCGAATTTTGCCCGAACCGTGACCCATGTGACAGATTCGCCACCTTCGCCCGTTTTGCTTATATCTGGCCCGTTTCTTATCCGAATCACCCCATATTTGAACCATTTTGACCCTAACTTATCCCTCTTTCACCCCAATTGCACGCCATTTGGACCCCAACCAAGAAAAGAGAAGAAAGAAGTAGCAAACCGGGAGGAAGAGAGAAGGGGATTTTGATACTATTCATTTTGGCCATTTCTAGCTCCATACACGTCCATTTCGTCCCAAATTCGAAAAGTAAGTCCGGTATTGTGATCTCCACCTTTTTCTCTTTCTTTTATGTGTTTAAACTCTGAATTTCATGGTGGTTTGAGCATGTTTTGATTAATGTGTTGAATAGTTAGGGATTTTGATTCTTTGATGAATTTCTTCCCGGTTGATTGCGTGATCTTTGAGTTGATCTTTGTCTTGTTTATATGGGTTGTTTTGGCTTGAGTTTGCTGCCTTTTTCCCTTCCTTTGAGTTGTTGTGTTGATGTTGTTGAGGTACAGGGGAGAGCAGTTATGGCTGCTCTCGGTTTTGTGGAGAAGAAAGGGTTAACGCCCGTTAAGGCATTTTTTCTTTAAGAAGGTAACGCCCATTACCTACTCCAGCCTTGGAGAGCTTATGCTCCTGCATCCCATAATGGGGGTTACCCCCTTTTTCTTTGGGATTGGTAACCCCCGTTACCCCCTTCAGTTTTGTGGGTGTACATGTGGTGTTGTTTGGTTTGTTCTCGGTTTTGTTTCGTTGTTTCATTTCTTGCTTTGTTCTTGATTGTATTCGTATTCTCCCACCCCAATTATGATCCCTACATGTTAATATGTGATTATATGATATGTTTGGTTATTCATTGTAATTTTATGGATTCATTTGACAAGTGTAAATGTGATTTGGATTGGTATGCGTTTAAGTGATACGTGTGATATCTCTTTGCATCTCTTACCTTGTTTATGTGATTTAAACTTGAATATGCATGTGTTATGATATAAAGTGTTATATGACATGATTATTTAACATGCTATGTGTTTATTTTACATGTTGTTTATGGAATTTCATGCATATATGCAAGATATGTTCTATATGCTCCATATGTTATCCTTTGTGGCTTCGTTTATATCTTTTACTTCCTTGTGTATTTTAAATATGCTCTTGGTATGCTATTATATGATGTCTTATGATTTTGATTTATGTGTTGTTGACATGATTACGTGGTAATTGATTCGATGTATCTAAGTTTGAACGTTTGTGACTTGCATCGTATCATTTGCATCCATATGCATTTGCCGAGCATTTATATGGTTCATTTTGAGTCTCAGTATGTCTTTGATGTTTGTCTTGTTCAGAGGAGTATCCCGTTGGTGACGAGATTGCTCCGTAGGCATTGGTTTTGTTCCCGTTTGCCCGGTTTCGTCGGTATAAGGTGCAGTTAAGTTATAGTTAAGCCAAAATGATATGTGTCCGATGTGTATACATGTGAAATAAGCCCTTCGTATACGTACTACGTGTGAAATATGAATATGTATGCTAGGTTACATGTTAGAATATGTACGCTAGGTATGTTATATGTTGTGTTAAGTTGGATACGAAATGATACGTAGGGCTAAGAATATGTTGGAATTATGATTATGCTACGATATGAGTAGGAATAGGAATACGATTATGATTCGAGTAAGGTATCATTATGCTAGGTTTTGAATATGTTTGAATATGCTAGACTATGATAAAATGTGAATATGCTAGAATTAGAAGTACATTAGATTATGCATGTTAGGATATGAATATGCTAGATTATGGTTTTGCTTTGTATATGAAACGTTAAATATGATTCGTTTATGTTTTGATTTTGAATCTGAATATGATACGGTTGTGAATACGAGTTTGGATTTGAACGAGGTATGTCTTTGAATACGGTAAGACTCCGATTTTGATTCCGATTCTGAATATACCTGGGGCTCGGTGATTATGGGTAAGGGAGACTCGAGGTGATGAGTATTACTCCTGTGCATGATCATCGGGATGTGGGTAAGGGAGATCCGAGATGGATAATATCCCTGTGCACATTTCCCGATTTGCTTTGAAGTTTGAGTTGTGTGTACATTTTCATTATGTTAGATGGTTATGTAATAGTTCGTGATATGGGAGTGGATTCTTAATTATGTAAAAAATTGGTCGTTTTGGCCTTCGGCCTAACTCCTTTACTCCCTATATATAGTATCACGTGTGAAAATGGTTTAGAATGCAAAAACCACGCCCCGGTTCATGAACTCCTCTCTTTGATATGTAATGTGCTCCTTATACGTATGTATGTGTGCGTGTGTAGCCCCTCACTCAGTCAGTGTGACTGACCCCTCCCTCATTATGTTTAGTTTGCAGGTTTCGGTCCGTTGGTTCGAGCTAGGCGGTTTGTTGTATTTTGAGTCCTTGGTAGTTTTGGTTGGGTCTGAGTTCAGTCTAGAGCATGTTCTGCATTGTGTACTTTGTTACTTTGTAATTCGAATTATGTATTTGTAGACTTTTGGCCGTGGAGGCAAGTTTGTATTTAATTATTCTAGTTTTGTATAACTTCACACTATGCCTATGTTTGTTTTGTTAATGCTTCTACTTTTGGTGTGTTTATGTTTTACGCGCTCTGTTTGAGGGTTTAGACCGCCTAACTTAGGAAGGTCTTTTGGTTGTCACTCATTCGCTAGTGTTTGGTGCGTGTACGGATTCTCAGTTTCGTTAGACGTGTAGGGCTCTAGTACGGGGGATGTGGCACCTTACGCTCAGGGTGCTACATCCAGGGCCCACGAGACAGTACAATACAGTAATCAGTGCTCACCAAAATATGGTTGGTTCAGGAAATCAGTTCAATATTTATAAAACGGATCATTTTCAGGAAAAATTTATTTAATGGACACGCTTGAAAGTGGTATATATGTATATAAGTATAGTTTTTGGCGAAAACTTTTCAAATCTCCTTCGGGATGTTCTATTATTGTTGATGTTTATCTAGGAGCATCATCATTGGTTGCTTGAGTTCATTTAATCACTTCTCTAAGATGGCTAGTTGTTGCTTTACCCAAACCTCGACATCGCTAACAACCTTTCATTTGCGATCCGATGTTGAGCCAAACGTGTAACACAACTACAACAAATAATAGAGAATCCCATCTCTCAGCACGTAAGTGAGAGAATCCCGTCCCTCGACACACACAAAAGAGAGAACCCCGTCTCTCAAGCACATAATTGAGAGAACCATATCTCTTAAACCTAAGTTTGACAGATTCCGACATCACCCAAACATCCTAGTTTGAGAAAATCTGGCATTTCTCAAACTCTTAAATTCGAGACCATCCAACATCTCCTGAATATCTAAGTACGAGAGAATCCAACATCTCCTAAATATCTAAGTATGAGAGAATCCAAAATCTCTCGCGTATATAAGTTAAAACGAATCCAACGTCTTTCTAAAACATAAATAGAGAGAATCCTACATCTCTCTAACACACAAATAGAAAGAATTATCATCTTCCTAGCACGTAAATAGAGAGAATTAACATCTATCTCACACAAAAATAGAGAGACTTTAACGCTTGCACGTAGGTGCAACTATGTAAAGCCCTCATACATACGCACATCAAAATAACGCAATTAGAAAATTACAACAATCAACATGTAGCAACCCAAAACGGGAGGCACCACATCCCCCGCACTAAGACCCGACACGTGTACGAAATGGAAAGTCCGCACACGCACCCAGTCATAGCGAACGGGAGACAAATAAAATTTGACCTAAGCTAGGTGGTAAGTAAACCCTGTATAACGGAAAGATGCAAGACCTGAATGCGGAAGCGATGCAAAATGTGAACTTTCAAAAAACTTCATACATCAAACATATAGTGTAATCCATAAAAAAATATATCTACTACACGAGTTCAACCGATCCTAGAAACCTATCCCGATTAACATACAATAAAAACAGGTTTAACTTAACATACAATAAAGACGGGTTCAATTGGCCCTAGAAACCTGTCCCGAATAATATAACATAATGAATAAATTAAACTTGTACAAATTACAACGTAGAACAAATTTGAATGAATGTAAGACATATACAAATACAAAAGACCAAACTCAACTTGAACATAAACGAAAGACTCGACCCAAAACCGCCTAGCTCCAATGAACTCCATAGAAAAACCTACAACTCAAACAAGAGAAGGGGAAAAAAAGAACCAACGAGGAGGGGTCAGTCCTAACGACTGGTGAGGGGGCTAACACACACACCCATACATATGCATATGAGTAAATTATATATTAAATTCAAAAGCTCGTGAACCGGGGTATGGTTTTTGCAATCTAGAATATTTTTCGCTTGATAATAGATATATAAAAGAGTTTAAGGCCCAAATGCTAAAATCAACCAATTTTATTAATTACGGATCGATTCCCGTTTCATGAACCAAATTCAAATTCAAACTAACTCGATAAGTACGAGTTTTCTGACCAAACTCCTCATAGTCAAATTCATATTCAAATTCAAAGCCAAATCATAAACCAACCTTTACACCATTTGGGGCAGAGAGGAGCTACCCCTCAACCACTGGTTCAAATTCACACGAGTCAGGGTTCAATTACCTTCCTGCACCTTAGAATTCACACGAGTCATGGTTCAAATTCACACCAAGGTTAGGCGAATTCTCTCAAAGGTGGAGTTGTGTTGATGGGAGAGCTCGATGATCCCACGGCTGTCCTGAGTTTCCATACCACTTCTCCGCGGCCCAATTCAATGTCAAATTCATATTCCCACAAACGACCTATCTTTCAAGGCCAAATATCGCTACGGAATCAAACACACACACACACACACCAACCCTTTTCAAAATCAAACGGAAAATATCGTACACATATATAAAAACGTTTTCAAAGGTTTTCAACAAACGGGACAAATCCCTCAAAATACATATCAAACATGTATATATATATATATATACATAGGTCACATTCGGGCTCAAAACACATTTAGGGTTGTAGGCCGACATAACTAAAAAAAAAAAAGAAAACCTCATCTGGTACAAAAGGAAACTGAAGACAAAGCAAACGGTTCACCCCGGAACCTACAAGACCCACTTGTAACCACCCCGGGTGCACTTGTACCAACTGAATACAAAACGAAGGACTTAGACTCAAGAATTGTAGCACCCTAGACGGAAGGCACCACATCCTTCGCACTATAACCCAAACTCGGTTACGAAATGGGAAGTCCGTACCCGCATCAGGATCATAACGAACGGGAGACCACTCACACACTATGCTAGGCGGGGCTAAACTTCAAAACCAAATAAGCAATTAACCAAAATTAAATTCACTTGCGGAAGCAAATCATAAGTTCAATCACAATATAAGCAACAAGTGATGGGTTCCACTAACATAGATACCTAGTCCCGAAATTCAAACTTAAATCATAAATCATAATTTTCACAATTCACGGGTTCAACTATCCCTAGAAGCCTGTCCCGAATATCACAAAGTACAATGCATAATATTTGATATGCGGGTAGTGTGACTCAGACTTGACTATACGACTCGACAGACCCAAAATCCCGCCTAGCACTCCAAACCTGCAAAAGAACAGAAAACAAAGCCGGGTTCAGTCAAAAAGAGACTGGTGGATATAAAACAGGGTTTAATATTATAATAATACAAGAATTTAAACACCCACGCATGCAAGCTATAATCCCGTTTGAGGTTTTGAAACATTTCCCTAGTGGGTGAAAACAAAATAAAACAACACTCGGGATTACAACAATCAATATCATTCATTCATTCATGAGGTCAATACGTGAGCCCGGCGAGTGGGCGAATTCTCGAACCTCCACCTCGTGTGTGCATTTATTCATTTATTCGTTCATTAGCGATCACACAATCATTCATTCAGTCACAATCATTCGTTCATTCAATCATGCAATACACTTACACCTTCTTCCTCCGGGTGGTGGACGGGTTAGCAAGACCCGACCACCTCAATCATTGACCAAAGGGGTGTCATGAGTTCCCCAAAGGCGCTCAGCCCCCTTCCCTCGCTAATCTCCTAGCGAGTTCCAGAATCTGTAATTTGGTTGGGACTAGCACATAGGATCATTGTCGGCCCTTGCCTCCCCGGATCGCAATATGTACCAAGCCCCGGGCCACCATATGTGCAATCATTCAATACTCGCACAAACATTAGGCAGGGTATCCCGAAATAAAAGGGCTTAACATTAAAATCATAGACTCTTTGAAAGACTCGATATATACATATAATAGTTTGGCTTAAAACGTTACACATTGGGAATATATCGGTTCATATATCTAAGTAGAAGGGAAACCCACCTATTACACCTTACTGAACAATACCAAGAAGGAAAGAAGACTTGGAAGAAGCCTAAGAACCCGGCACATCTCCGCCCTGGAGAAACTGTACAAGAACTAACATGGTGCACTCGTGAGACTCACGACTACATATGAACCAATTATGACGCACAGAAATGAAATGCTCATGTTATGAAGTGCATAATATAAGTAACCATGTCACAATGCCACATAAACGATCAATCATTCAAGTTCAATCAATACAGGAAGGTTTGAAGTTCATTAGTTCCATATCGCTCATGAATCATAGCAAATCGATCCATATCCTTAAAACAATGATCATAATACACATAGAAACATGTTTACAATATATAAAATAATATAAAGGCAATAGGATTCACTTAGGACATCAAAAGAATGCAAGAAAGCACTTAACATTTCATATAGAAGCACCTAAGCCACGTTATAGCATATTAGCTTGTTACCCGACAAAATCATATCGAAACACTCCACAACTTTAACACTCAACAATTATAACACATAATACAACATGTTACAACATATCATGGTCATTCATTAGTTTAAAATACATAAGAGAGTCAAAGAATACAAGAAAGCTTCAAATGTATCATTTAAACATTCATTCATTCAAGTCATGCTTACACTTATCAAATGAAACTAATCAAACATATCATATTATATCAATTAATCATGTATACATGCATTTAAACCACATACGGAGCCCGAGGGAGTGGAAGGAAAGCAAGAGAACAGATTTAGGCGAGTTTTTAAAAGACCTGACAGTTTTTGGAATTGCGCATGCTGTAGAAAAACGGGAATATCTCAAGTTCTAGAAGTTAGAATTGGGCTTTGTTTGTTGGATATAAAACTAGACAATTATACCTTTAAAATGGTATGAGGCTCGAATCGTGGTTGAAAGCGAGGTGAAAATGGCGTAAGCCCGAAGTTGGATGAATGCAAATTCCTGGTGAAGTGGCGACACCAAATTAAAATGATTATAACTCACAAATGAGAAATGATATTGAGGTTATTCCAATTGGAGGATGTTCTAGACTCAATGTAGTTTCTATAGTTCGAATATCATGTCAATTGGAGTTCATTTGGACAGGTAACGATGGATAAAACCGAGACGTAAATGAATAAAAGAACAAAATGGTAGGCCAGTCAAAATGGAGGGTAACGGGGGTTAACACTTTCAAGGCAAAATTTGGTAACGGGCGTTAATGGCAATAGGCGATTTAAAGCTTGGAAATGGGTGGTGGTAACGGGCATTAACAATTGTAAGTGAAAAAGGGGTAACGGGCGTTACTCCCCCCTCGGACTGCAACTCCAAGTTTCGCCTTCAATGACGGAAAACACACCCAAAAACACACAAACACCACACCACACCCCAAAATCACACAATAATCAAGTCATAAGACGTAAATAACATGTAGATCACATATTTGCAAGTTAAAGCTCGTAAAATGAGCTTGAGCATAACAAATCTCGACCCCCAATACTATTCATCGTCTTCCCCAATAAGCACATAGGCAAGGATCCAAGTTACAATTTATAGGTAGAATTGAAGCACGTAACGAGAGGAATGCAATGGTTACCTTAGGTCGTTGATTGGACGGTTGGATCTCGAAAATCCAGAGCTCAAGGGTTCATCGCCAAAAAGGGGGAAGAACTTCTCCTTCTCTTCCTCTTCTTCTTGCTTGTACGTGGAATGAGGGAGGAGGAAAAAGGGTTGGCCCTTTTTAGGGCTGAAACGGGTCGGATTAAACGGTTAGGGTCAAACAGTATCTGGTCCATCCGGATCGGATTTTAAAATGGTAGGGCGATCAAATGGCTTTAAAAGTTTAAAAGGTTAATTCATTGAATCCGAATTACCAAAACGAACTCAATGTTAAGGTTGGAATTCGAATTCGAATCCCGAGCTCAAGGTAGCCACAAACGGCCCCAAAACACCCTAATTATAATTAGGTCCTTAACCAGCAATTATTGGACAATTGAGTCCAAGAACAATTTAAATAATTATAAGGCGTACGAAATTAAATAGAGTTACACGTTGACACGTAAGCATGCGACGTCACATAAATTCCAAAATTACCAAATTAAACTCTCACGTGGCCTCGTACCTGGCTTGCCGAAAAACTGGGGTGTTACAAGAATGAACTACACGACACACGACAATGCTCATGAATGCACAAAATGAAATACATAAGATGCACGTTCGCAAAACAAGCCATTCGTATTCATATAACACATTTCATATAGAATTCACGTATTGCAAGGCCAAATAGATCATAAAATAGCATTGTTAGATCCAAACGAATTCAAATCATACCAATACTTAAATCAGGACACAATATCCATCACATTCTTAACAAGAAGTTGGGTAATAAAAACATGCTACGAATTCCAATAAGAACCACAAAGTTTTAAGTTTTCACCTCTGCACAATACATTAAGCGCACAATCACACGTCAAAGTATATTACAACCTTTGTTCATCTTCCCAATTATGTCGCACTGGATGCATAATTCAGAGTTTATAGGACATATGTCACAACACTTTTACACTTGTGTTTCTTGTTTACACAACAATTAGCGCATTTTGCTTTAATACACACAATGGATGTTTATTGGTGTAAAATATCATGTAATTTATTTTTACAGCGATGTGTCATTTCATCACACAAAGATAGTTGTAATTTAATTGTCTTATGAAATTAACATGCACACAATGTTCATTACACGTAGTGCATTTCAACATTTGCTCACATAAATTATCATGTGCAACCTTCACAACTTATAATCCACTATTTAAGAATATATGTATTAAGTTGTACATTCATTACATAGATAGCCATGTAACGCCCTGACCCCAAACACACTGTTTCAGGGCCCGATTTGTTACTCGAGTCGAGTAAGTATCAGAGACGGAAAAATAAAAGATAATTTACATAAAAAACCAAGTTTAAAACATTACATAAGTCGAGATATACATCCACTAGATAGCAAAAGCATCTATTCAAATAAGAACTTAAGCAAAACGTAATTATATAACTTCTTCTTAGCCAGTAACGACTTCTTCTTCGAAATCGATTACTTCCTTCAAGACTATTTACCTGTATTATTTGAAGAGCAAAGGAAGAAAAATGGAGCGGTGAGTCAAAATGACCCAGTGAGGTGAGCTTGGGTTTAGTGTTAGAAAATAATTCGAGCCACGAGAATCAGGTGATTATTAATTTCAAGATAAAATATCAAGTGGGGTGCAAGCAGATAGAAAATTTCATATTGAGGTCAGGTCCATCCTTTTATCGCCTCTTTTCGGTTGGCCAATCACGGACACTCAGTCAATGTGACTAGCGGGAACCCCCACATAGTCGTTCCAAGGGAATCCCCAGGGAACAATACGAACTATAGGATCCCCTATAGCCGCCAGTACAATGCAGTAATTCTCCTTCAGATGGGTAACAGAACAATCAAGAATATCTCAACAATTAAGCAGTAATCCAGGTACAATAATAAACAAGGATAGCTCAATCAAGCAACAAGGGTTCAAGATCAATTCAATTATGAGAAATTATATCGAAGATAAAGCAGAATTTGCTCTCCAGCAAGATAGGCATGGTAACGCTCACAAATGAGAAGGTTCAAAAAACCTCACCAGAGATTTTTGCTTGCTCGTTCGACGCTTAAGAATTATTTGAATCCTCGCACAGCACCTATAAGTTTATAATTTTAGCCATGATTATTAATCACTTGAATATTTTAGGTGGCGTAATAATTCTTGAACTTTTAAAGAGCTATTCAATCGATTAGCTAACCAACTTCAAGATTTTAGAATAAATTCGAAATATTTTCTCAAAATACTAACCATTAGTTATTAGGTGACATTTTTAATAGTATAATGGATTACTCTTCCGGAATAGTTCTATTCATGATTGCAATAATAATACTAATATAATTTCCATTATAATAATATCAAGTATCTATAGCTATGCTCAGAAACAAAACATTATTTAGTAATTTCAATTTTTATAAAATAGACGATTAAAATATCATTACACGTATACCGTTTATAAATTCAGGGAGACTATATTTAATAAAAGTTACCATTTAATTCATTTTTAACTACAGAAACATAGGATGAAATTGGGAGGTCGAGACGGATTTTTTGATTTTTGGAGATTATCGATCTGTCGCCAGAAAGTCACCGAAATGCCGGCCACCGCCCCTGGACCACCATCGGACATTCCTCAAAAATTTCAAATGGCATATCAATAGATTCGTCTCGACAAATCATTACTAATTTTCAGTTAATTTTGTAAGAAACCAATTAGATTAATTTAATTTTGCAAAAACCCATCAATAAATCCTAAGTTTTCAAAATTTCATAGTTTTAAAATTAAATCCGATTTGCTCGATATTTCTAAAAATTGATCATATAATCATGTTACCTAAGTCGAGAAGTACCTTAGTTACCGAAAAGTCAATCGAAAATCTCGCGGAAGTTCGCCGAAAATTGTATCGAAACTTTCAACCGTTTTTTGGGGCTTCAGAACCCACTTTGGACTTCCCAAAACTGAAAATTGCTTACACCATTGTGATTGTCTCGGAGAAATAATGAAAACAATATATAATTTTATAGGGTTCGGCTGATAAATGGGAAAGAATGAGTTGTTCGAAAGAGCATACTATATAATCTTATGTATACGTTATATATCTATGTAAGTGGGTGTGATGTAGCTATATTTATTCATGTGAGACTAAGTATTTGTAGCATTTTAAGTGAAAAAGAGTTTGAAGGAGTGATGAGTTCTTCCAAGTCCCATCTTATTTATAGTTAACTTCTACCAATCAAATGCAACTTTTAGTCCAAGGTTTTTCAATAAAACCAACAACAAACCTTTGTTTTTGGCTAATGGATTTGAAGAAAACAAACAATTGAACCATTGTTTGAAACTCATAGTTTTGAAGGTTGATGGTTTCGATGCC
Organism: Lantana camara; assembly: GCA_037501455.1. Classification (NCBI taxonomy): domain Eukaryota; kingdom Viridiplantae; phylum Streptophyta; class Magnoliopsida; order Lamiales; family Verbenaceae; genus Lantana; species Lantana camara. The sequence continues at coordinate 198,353 of JAZIFV010000019.1, forward strand.
CACAACTTTATAATACCATCAAAATATTTTGCTCATAGTTTGAGCACTAAAACCGCATTACAAGTGACATAGTCATTTTAAATGTTAATTTCACGCAAACATTTTGTGCATTTACATTAGTTTAATTAATTCAAGTCATATAATTTACGTAGTCTTGAAAATTACATATATACCCCTTCTACGTTAAACAAATAGCACAAACTTGACATATCAGAATTCAAATTACAAATGAAAATATCAATACATATCACAATTGCTTCAATACATGATTTCATATATATTGGATTAAAATTCGATCAACCAATCAAGCAAATCATAATTAATTTACATTTAAAACAATTAAACCAATTAATCTTAAATATATAAAATAATTCGTAACAAATAAACCGAGCATCCAATTAACGAACGAAAAGTGGCGTTGGACCACCACAATGAGACGGACAATCCGAAGGCCTTCGGAGCTGCCGAAAAAGCCACCGGTCGGGCGCCACCGAAAAAATTCCAAAACATCACCCTTGTGTAACATCCCGCTCGTCCGGCCATTTTTTTACGCAGTTACTGTAACATCCCGATCATTCGGATTTCCAGGTACGCCGTAACAAGAGTGTTATATGCGCATTTAAATTATTAAATTAAGCAATTAAGTGTTATTTTAGTGCTTATATGATTATTTGAAATTATTTGTTTAACTTCTAACTTGAATTTTAGACGTATTTGACTACGTGCCTCAGATTTGCTTTCTACGTGCTCGGATTTAATTCCGATTTTTGTGGAATCTTGGTATGTATGAATTATGTGAGTTATGAATATGATTATATGCTCGTTACTTGTTTTTGAGTTTATTTTATTTGGTTCTTGACTCATTTTGTAAAAACGGGACGTGTGAGGGACTTGAGGGCCTAACTTTTTTAGCGCACCTCGTGTTCTGGAAGGCGTAACTTCAGGTCGGGAATTCAGATTTGAATTCCAGAAGATGCTTTGGACTTGTAATGAAGAAAGGAAACCAAGGAATCCAACTTTGTATTTTTCTAAGCCCATTTGAGCCTCCGAAATTCAACCGAAACGAGCCCCTTGCGCCAAGGAGATACCTTTTGACTATTCTTGCACTTGTGGGCCCCATTAACCCCAAAATAAACCCAACCCTTGACTTATATTAACCAAGGTAAGCCCTCACTCACTCCCTCAGCCCTTATTTCGAACCAAACCCTTCTCAAAAGAAGAAAAGAGCAACCAAGTTCAGCTCCAAGGAAGAATAGAGAAGAAAGAAGGGCAACTATTCACATCTTCAAGAATTTGGACCCAATCTTCATCAAATCTCTTCCAAATTGAAAGGTAAGTTAATATTGGTGATCTAATTGCCTTTGTGATCATTTTACCTTCCACTTTGCAAACTTTCATCTATGTTTGATCATCCTTTGGCTTAGAGCATGAATAGTGAGGGTTTAATGCATTTTCTTGATTCTTGCCTGATTCTTTGTGGAATCTTTTGATCTAAAGCATGCTTTATCATCCTATGACATCCTATGTGACTTATATGAACTTGGTTTGAGATTTGGTTTTGGATTTTTGAGTGTGCCATTGTTGGTTTTTGCATAAACTTGAAGAACTTGAACTTGTTTGAGCATCTCTTTCTTCCTCATCATTTAGCTTCGGTTTTGGCATGTTTTAGGGCATAAAACTTTGCATCTTTGCTGCATATATCTTGTATTATGTGCTATCTAGAGTGTGTGTTTTGTTTGTCACCCGTTCGCCATAGCTTGATACGTGGGCAGAGTTTCTATTTCGTTACACGTGTCGGGCTTTGGTGCGGGGGATGTGGTGCCTTGCGCTCTGGGGTGCTACATCTTAAGTGGTATCAGAGCTTTGGGTTTCAAAATTGGAGCTCTAGCGTCATGTTGGGTCTGTCTAGGTCGTTCGACTTAGGATTACGTGCTTGTTTGCATTCATTTTCGTCAAATATGTGAATTATTTGATTTATTTGGATTATTTGCGTTAATTGTTCACATGAACATGCAGTAAACCCGCACTCATCGATATTTTGGAAATCATTTTTCTTATTTCAGGATGACTTCTCGACATCAATACGTATCTTTGAGGGAAGGACAAGAAAAGCAAGAGTCTTTGGTATACAAGTAATTTAAAGGATTCAATCCGCCGAAGTGGTTCGGAGGTGATGAAGTTAGAGCCGAAGCGTGGTTGTTCGAAATATTAGGGATTTGGGAAAATTATCCGGGAGCTTCGCAAGAGAAAGTGAAGTGCATATGTCGCTTATTTCAAGGTCGAGCTTCAAAATGGATAAAGGAATTAAGATCAAAAGTGGAAGGACCCAGAAAAGAGCTTACTTGGAAGATATTGATTCGAGAGTTTTGTTACAAATATATCCCTCCAAGCATTATGGTTACAAGACTCAAAGAATTCTTGAATCTCGATCAAGGATTGAAGAAAATGGATGATCTCATATTGGAACTTGAGAGCTCGGGAGCCGAGAAAGATTGTCCTAAGTTTCGGCGTTATCTACAAGAGCGTAGAGATAATGTTCTCCAAGTCTTCCAAGCCTCACCGGTACATGAATGGTCCGAAGAAGTTAGAAGGATGGTTCAAGTGGAAATGAATAATCAAAGGACGGAGTCTCATTCCTCTTATGTGGGACAAGAATTGGGTTCGAGATCTAGTTCAAGCAAGAGATCCATACCTCAAAGGGAGCTTCAAGAATTCCCAAAGGTCAACAACGACAAAATGAAGAAGAAAATTCGATCATCAAAAAAGGAATTTAATACCTCGTGCATCGGAGACAACTCAATGCTCGTATTTTCAAGGCCTGAATCATATGGAAGAAGTTTGTCCGAAGAAGTTCGATAGATGATACAAGTGCGGAGGATCGGGACACTTAGCAAAGGGTTGTCCAGAGGATAAGAATCTGAAGCCTATGAAGAGTCGTAGTTCCAAGACTCTAAATCAAATTCGAGTTGACGCAAGTGGAAGTGAAGAATCCAACCACGAGTTCTACACCACCGCCACGGTGAAAGGTGCACTAAAGCATTCATGGCATCTCACCTCATGCATATTTTAATCTCGGGGAAACCCACGTACTTGTTACCTCTTTCTTTGTTCTTTAAGTGTTTTTGTCTCTTCCTTGTTATGGGTTTTCTTTCTTTCTTCGCCCTTGTTTGTTGTGTGATTCTTTCCCTACTTGGCTCTTATTTGTAGTGTGTTTCCTTTCCTTCTTGTTTTTGCTCGTTGTGTGCTTTGTTTTTCCTCTTGTGTTACTTTCTTGTGGTGAGAGTTGGTAGCATGGAGTGTTCGTGAGCGTGGGTGAGTTGTGAGGGTCGAGCTGCTTCCAGTGGGTTTCTTTGAAGGCGCTTTGTTTTCTCTGAGTTTGGTGTTCGCTTCTAGGAGGTAAGGTCTAGAGAAGCTTGCAGTCTGCTTAGGTTGGAGGGTTTTAGTGTGAAGTTAGGTTGTCTTCGAAACCGTTCAAGACCTTTAGGACCTGAGGATAGGTCCTTTTAAAGAATGGAAGTTTCTAACATCCCGATCGTTCGGATTTCCAGGTACGCCGTAACGAGAGTGTATATGCGCATTTAAATTATTTAATTATGCAATTAAGTGTTATTTTAGTGCTTATGTGATTATTTGAAATTATTTGTTTAACTTCTAACTTGAATTTTAGACGTATTTGACTATGTGCCTCAGATTTGCTTTCTACGTGCTCGGATTTAATTCCAATTTTTGTGGAATCTTGGTATGTGTGAATTATGTGAGTTTATTTTAGAGTTTATTTTATTTGGTTCTTGACTCATTTTGTAAAAACGGGACGTGTGAGGGACTTGAGGGCCTAACTTTTTTAGCACACCTCGTGTTCTGGAAGGCGTAACTTCAGGTCGGGAATTCGGATTTGAATTCCAGAAGATGCTTTGGACTTGTAATGAAGAAAGGAAACCAAGGAATCCAACTTTGTATTTTTCTAAGCCCATTTGAGCCTCCGAAATTCAACCGAAACGAGCCCCTTGCGCCAAGGAGATACCTTTTGACTATTCTTGCACTTGTGGACCCCATTTAACCCCAATTTAAACTTAACCCTTGACTTATATTAACCAAGGTAAGCCCTCACTCTCTCCCTCTGCCCTTATTTTGAATCAAACCCTTCTGAAAAGAAGAAAAGAGCAGCCAAGTTCAGCTCCAAGGAAGAAGAGTGAAGAAAGAAGGGCAACTATTCACATCTTCAAGAATTTGGACCTAATCTTCATCAAATCTTTTCCAAATTGAAAGACAAGTTAATATTGGTGATATAATTTCCTTTGTGATCATTTTACCTTTCACTTTGCAAGCTTTCATCTATGTTTGATCATCCTTTGGCTTATATGCATTTTCTTGATTCTTGCATGATTCTTTGTGGAATCTTTTGATTTAAAGCATGCTTTATGATCCTATGACATCCTATGTGACTTATATGAACTCGGTTTGAGATTTGGTTTCTGATTCTTGAGTGTGCCAGTGTTGGTTTTTGCATAAACTTGAAGAACTTGAGCTTGTTTGAGCATCTCTTTCTTCCTCATCATTTAGCTTCGGTTTTGGCATGTTTTAGGGCATGAAACTTTGCATCTTTGCTGAATATATCATGTATTATGTGTTATCTTGGTGTTTGTGTGGTTTGTTTGGAGTTTTTAGGGAGTTTGCAAGCTTTTCTCTCGAAAATTTGGCCCCTGACTCAAATCCAAAGGGGTGGATTTTCTCTTTGAAAAAAAATCCGCCGGGGTAGATTTGAGGCAGGCCCTCTTCGGAAATTTTCTGACTTGAATCCGCCGGGGTGGATTTTCCCTTTGAAAAAAATCCACCGAGGTGGATTTAGGACAGTGGCTCCCTTAGCTCTGAACTTTGTTTTCTTGTTTCTTTTTACCTGTTTCCTTATTTTTCCACACTTAATTTGATCCCCATGCTTTACTAACATGTTATATTATGTGTTATAATTAACATATTGGATTTATGGATTCGTTTGACGTGATATGTGCACTATATGGTTTAATATGCTCTCTTATGTGCATACATGACTTAATACTTTGATTGTTGCCTCTTGTGTAATTTCCTTGCTCTTATATGAAGTATACGCATTCCTAATGTGTTGTATGACTCCTTATGTGTATAATATGGATTATATGAACTTGTTTATGTTGGAAAACAGGAATCAGAAAGCAGCGAAAATTTAAAAAAATTTCCAACAAAAGGATCTTGGACTCGCAATCGTGTATCCAAATTCGTAGAGATCAAGAAACTCACTTGGGTAGTAGCTTTCTTGACACGTTTTGAGCCGCCCTCAAACGCGCTTCATGCGGTAATGGCAACCCGTCCCTCGAAAGTCTCTTTCTACTTCAGAATCCATTGTAGGGATAACAATCCACACCAATCTAGATTCAAATCATGTTAGGGAAGTTCTTAACAATATAACATAAAGAAAGAAACATGAAACGAGAAAGGCATGATTGAAACTCCCTTCGAAAACCAGTTTTGCGAAAGTAGAAATCTGCCAGCCATCAAACCCTCGTGAAAAAACTCATCTTTCAGGATATGGACGAACGGTTTTCGCCATCTTCTTTGGTTCGATTTTTTCACTCGTTTTCTGTTGGGTTCAGAATCGTTTCATCATCCCTTCTGATCGTTTTGATTGATCCCCACTTTTGGTAAAGCTCGAATCTTCAAAAACTTCTAACTTGAAGCTCTCTAGAGATAGTCCACCAACTTGGCTACAATCTAACTAGTAAGGATGCTAGTTCTCTAGTTAGTGTTTAGGCTTAACCTAGGGTTTCGTTTATCTTAGAGAAAGGATGGTGTTCAACACATGAACCAAAAGAATTCTCGATTAGCTCTAAGAGGAGCTCGAGCTCCCCTATTTATAGGAGGGGAAGGGACGCCCAAAACCTAGTCCTTTTGGGCTAAGGATTTGGTCCCTCTCTCCTATTACTTGATCATCAAGTAATTTTGACTTTGACTTTGAATTCAAATTCAAATCAACTTTCAAGAGAGCTAAAATATGCAAACCCTTTTGGATATTATTATACTTTATTTATTTAAAATAAATAACTTATTTTATCTAATTAATTAATTCACAATTAATTAACTGGATTATTTTTCTCCAAAATAAGACTTTCTTTTTAATTCAAAATTAAACCAAAGTCTATTAAATAATTAATAAATTAATTATTTAATATTCAATCAAATAAACACGTGTGGCACACGTGTCCCTATGACAAGTGTCCAGTCACGTAACCCACACGTGTGGTTTCACACGTGTGGAACCCTCTAGGCCCGATTAACTCGTTTAATCATTTTAAAGCCTCAACTCATGTAACTAAGTTGTTGTGTGTGACCCTCTAGGTTCTCAATTCAATTAGTAGTGACCCTAATTAATTAATTCACTAATTAATTAATCAGTCCACAGATTAAACGACCATAGTCTAGCAACAGGTGTTTAACCCCTAGCTGAATTGGAATGTTCGGATTCGACAGAACCTTTAAGTTATTGATTCATTGTGAGATACAATCCTCCTACTTACTATCTCTCAACCAAGATCTAGGGTAAGGGAATAATCAGAACCCTAATATTCCGGTCTTAAAGCTAAGTGCATTTCATATCCATTTGATCTCAATCCAAGAAATCCTTTTCTTGATGTCTTGATCTACTGCCTTGGCCAAGGACTCCATATGGTATATGAATGACTTACACAATAAGAGATCACCTTGCAAATGCAAGTGTAGGTCCTTTCTTGATTGTCATTCACTTTCATGAATCACTTGTGCAGCCCCAACATAAGCCTTGAATCAGTTGTCTAAGGCGACACCCTTTAAAGCTTATACCAAAGACTACAGAGTTAACTCATAAAGTGACATGGAACCTCAAGTCTAAGGATCAATTAATCACATCAATGACTCGTGACATATTTCCTAATCTGGAAGTTTCCATTTCCTAAAATAGAAACTTCCTTTGTAACACCCCGCATTTTCGGAGCAAGATACGATGTCGTTTTCGTACGATTAGAACATTATTTATTCAACCTTGCACGTATTTGAATTGCTTTATTCACCTCTTAATTGTTTATTTGACTCAATTGCATACTTATGAAAATATGTGGACTTAATTGAAATAAGTGTTTAATACCTATTTGCTCTTTAATTTGAATTATGTGGGTTAAATTGTAATAACTGAACTTTGGGTGTCAATTTTTAATTATGAGAAATTCAATTGGACTCGATTGGACACTACTTTAAATCTTTGGAGTACTTTTATAATTTCTAAAATCCGAATTTGGACTTACTAATACTTTCTTTAAAACCTTGGGGATGCTTTTATAATTACATAATCTCTAATTGGATTTATTTGAACCCTAATTGAACTATGTGAACTCAATCGCATCACCTAAATTCTCGAGGGACTTGATTGCAAATTCGAAAACTGGGATCCCTTTTATCACGTGAAACCCTAGCAGCTTTCTTCATTATTCTTCTCCCCTTTTCTGAGTTAGCAGAGGCGCAGCAATTCCTTCCTCCCCCTCATCAACGAAGGCTCGCCGACAACCACCACCATCCTTCCGCCAGCAACCACTCCCCGCCGGCACTTCCAGCGCCGATCACCCCCACCATCCTTCTGCGGTATCATCTTCAGAAGCCTCCGCCGACCATCATCCACCATCTTCGGACAACCATGGATTCCGGCAAACTCCAACGAGGCACCGCCAAATTCTTCACTCCGGCGCAACTCCAGCTCTCTTCTTTCCTCTCGTCTCAGATTTAGAAGGCTTCATCGCCGGTAATCACAATCGCAGCCGTTTCCCCTACCTCAGTGTCACCTTCGCCGCTGGTGTCTCTCCTATCAACGTCTCCATCTGAAGGCTGCTGGAGCTCAGCCAGCAAAGTTCCGTTAGTCACCTTCCAGCCGTGAGTCAACAACGTATATAACAGCTCCAGTCGCCGGCTAATTTTGCAGCCACCAGTTGTAGTCCCTTACCACGATTGAACCTAGACCGGCGAGAGAATCTCACCGACAACCACCAAGCACCACCACATCCCTTCTTCCAGCGAAACAACAACACTTGAATCAGAGACCTCCCCCACCGTCTCCCTCAGATCTGACTCGCTCTCTCTCTCTCTTCGTAACCCCTGCTCCCGAGCCAAAGGTAGCAGCAACAGTAATCGCTGGTGGCCCTGTTTCCTCTTTCACGCTCCACCATCAGGCCTGCTCTTCGGATTCCTGCGACCACTGCTTTTCCTTCCCTAAGTTGTGGTAAACCATTGATGAATCTTTTTTCCCCTCTCGACATCTCCATACAGTTGTGTTATTAAATGTATAGCTATGTTAGATTCTTAATGAAATTCAAGACACAAACTATTGGATTTTGTGTATATTGATATCAGATTGTCAGAATTGTAGTATTTAATTAAATATTGTATGTATCTATATTGTACGTTTTAATGCAATTAGAAATATGAATGTATGTATTCAGTTTGCTAATGTTGAGTTATTATTAGTTTGAAGAATTTGTTGTATTAAAATTATTTACTTATGAATAATATCTAATTAACTTGTAATTAGGTGTTTTAGGCTATTATAGTAGAATTGGGTTTCTGGTAAACACACTTATACTTGTGCTGGATCTAATATGAGTTCTTTATAAATTACAGTATTTCACATAAATTTAGGAAATGACTTGAGTTTGGAGTTTCGGAATATTTTAATAACTCTATAATTGGTTTCTAAATGTGTTTAAGTGATAGCTTAATTATTTAAGTTTGTTTATACCTAACCTATTTTGTGAATTAAATTAGTTTAAATTAAACCTGTTTGTTGATCAATTAGTGTGATGTTAAATTAATTAAGTTAATAGATTAGTGTAGTGATGTGTGTGCGGGAGGTGGGTCAGCATTCCTTTTTAATAATAATTGATGAACTTTATAAAGGGTATAAAATTGATTATATTTATGTCTGCATATTAGGTAGTTAGTGGATTGTGTTAATTAATTTAGTATATTTACTTCTGAATGGGTATGATTGCGTGTCGTACACATGTGGGTGTATGAATTTCTTGATATATATATATATATATATATATATATATATATATATATATATATGCATAAAAAGTGTAATTGCTAATTATATTATATTTTGAGTTCAATTGAATTGTGAATCAATTCGGATGTATATCAATTTGTTTTGAGGATACAATTGTTATAATGAGATCTCTTGTACGTTGATTGGAATTGGTTGATATGTATTAAATTGAACTATATGATATGTTTTGAGTTGTCTACGTGCTACGTGTGCTGCTGTAAATTGAGATAATTGTTTAGTTGTTAATAGCTTCGAGTGTTTAGTTGAATGTCGTGTTCATTTGCTACGTGTAATATTCATTGTGCACATGAGCACTTTCATGATACATCATATTATTCTATAACCTTGTATACATGCTCCATCATCCCATATCACTCATGCCACCTCATATTATAGCCGTGGGATAGAGTCTTTCTGAAAATGGTTTCTAAACTTATATATATATATATTTGGGTTTTGCTTTGAAACGCTTTGGTATGCAACACCTATTCCCGGTTCATGAGTCCATTCTTTTGTTCTGTGCTGTGCTCTTTAATATATATAATGTGGGTGTGCGTTAGCCCCCTCACTCAGCCAGTTGACTGACACCTCATTTATCTTTTAGTTGCAGGTTTCCTTTCGGCTTGAGCTAGGCGGAAGTGAGTCTCTTGAGTCACACTTGTCAGTCTAGTTGGTATTAGGATGCATTTGTCGCATACCTTATTTATGTTATGTATTTATGTTTCACACTTGAAGGTTAGGTTCTATTTAGAATTAAACCCGTGTGGGGTTAATAAATTAGTATCTGGATGTTAGTAGATATTATGATGATGTTTATGCTGTTTATTATCTTGGATTATGAATTGATATTCGGGACTAGGTATCTATGCTAGTTGAACCCGTCACCTGCTTTGCATGTTTTGTAATAAATGCTTCCGCTATCTATTGTTGTTGCTTTTAATTGCTTCCGCACTCTGAGTTTATCGAGTTAGATCCGCCTAGCCTAGTGTGTGAGTTGGTCTCCCGTTCGCTATGATTCGGATTCGGGCATGAACTTTCCATTTCATGACCGGGTCTGGGTCCTAGTGCGGGGGATGTGGCATCCTCCGTTTGGGGTGTTACATTTAAGTACTGGACATATCGGGGATTTCAATGTCCGACGGGTAGAGGAATCTCCAACATCAAATCAAGTGTTGAGTCGGATCACTACCATGGAAGATTCCCGAACAACGATGAACGGTACATCAAGCATCCACGGCATACGCATACATGCAACTTAAATTCGGATAATTTTATGATGCTAAGTGATTTTGTGATGCCCTAGCGTGGGCCCCATATCCCCCTCACCAAGAGCAAGCTCATGTACGAATACAGTCCGCACACAAGCCCAATCCTAGCAAACGGGGACCCGACACGGACCCTGGCTAGGCGGGAATAACCCTGCACCAACAATCCGAACTTTAGCAGGAATATGTACACGATCGAAACAGGAGTTGCAGAAACATAGTTATATCAAAATAAAAATATACAATCAAACCACAGGTCTTATGTACAAAACCATCAAGATCTAAAGGTATCCGGCCCACTCGGGCATAAGATAAGACAAAATCAGTAGTAAATACAAGTGTGTGGTACAGGATGAGTGTGACTCAAGCTAGACACAAAATTAAAATAGCTAATGCAATTTCCCACCTAGCTACGCCAAGAAGTACCTGAGGGACAAAAAAGGGAGAGGTCAGTCTCTACAAGACTGAGTGAATGGCATAAATAATATATATAAAGCAGTAAAGATCATGAAAGCCATAATTCCATACAAGGTTTTCAAAGAAACAAGTGAAATACGGGCTATCAATGTATGGAATTATAACTATCAAGTTTAAAAACGAGATGAGGGATTAGTGGCTCGGCGAGTGAGCATTCTCTAACCATACTCCTTTAGTGTACATGATAAATTACCAAGTGATCATGTAAGGATTAGGTTTCACTTAATACAGGATTCAATTCAGGTGCACAAGTACTCCTTTTTCCTCCGGGTTGGTGTTTCGGGTAGCTAGCCCTTACCACCCAGGACAGGATGATCAATGGGTACATGAATCCCAATGATCGGGAGCCCCTTCAACTCACCAAACCTCCTGGTGAAAGTCCGGGTAGTCCGAGTAGTCCGAGTTTGGTTGGGACTTATGCAAGAGATAGCCGTCAGCCCATGCTTTCCCGGTTCTCTCAATACACAAGCCCCTGGGCCCCAGGAAAAGTAACAGTCTCGCCAAAACAGGACAGGATCAGGATTTCAGGTACAATTGAGAACATTGATCATTTGAAACCAAAGTATATGTATAAGTAGATTTTTGGCTAAATTAACACATAAGGAGGTTGTAGGGTTTATATTATTTATCCTAACAAATCCTCACCTGCATCGAGCCAAAAGAAAGGAAACAGACTCGAGCTATCCCTAACAATGACATAAGGACAACCGCCTAGCACGAACCTTCAAAAGAACCTACAACTTAAACAAAAGGGGAAAACAGAAACAAAAACGAGGGTCAGTCCTAAAGACTGGCGAGGGGGCTAACACACGCACATATACCTATAAGTAAGAGCATAGCATATTCAAAAGTTAAAGAGTTTATGAACCGGGGCATGGTTTTTGCAAGGTAAATCATTTTATCCCGTGATAATATATATATAAGGAAAAAGGTTTAAGGCCGAAGGCCAAATCATCCAATTTTAATAAATTGAAGTCCACTCCCGTTTCACGAACCATATTCAAAACCCAAATCAAAAGACTCGGCGAGAACGAGTTCAAATCCACCTAACTCCTCTCATAATCAAAATCAAAGCGAAATACATACAAATTCCATAAACAATCCTCCTTCTCTGGTTGGGAATGAGGAGGCCTTCCTCAACCCCGTTTGCCCATCAAAAGTGTGAGTCGGGGGATCCTACCCGACTCCCCGACGATTTTTTACTGCCGGTTCTCGCGAAATTACCTTCCCTTCTACCTCCCAAGGATGGGCAATTCCCCTACATACAAAGTTGGGGTTGTGTTGATGAGAGAGCTCGGCAACCCCATGGCCGACCTGAGAATCACATACCACTTCCCCCGGGCCCATTCATAAGTCATAATTCATAATCTTAGTAATTTTGAAATTTCATAATTTTTCGACTTCATATTCAAAGTCGTATTCTTTCTATTCTTTGTTCCATCCTCTGGTTCCATTTCCCCCACTCTGCTTGAGGAAACATGGTGACACACTAATGGCGAGTTCCTCAAATACCTGTGCAAACTCCGGAATAGACAAAAATCATGGATCAACAGGTAATCATGGATTTTCAAAATATCGTTGGACTTCGAGTAGAATCGGATGACCTAATTGAAAAAGGTGTTGACTGATGACGAAGAAATATTCTTCTTCCCCTCAATTCGATAGGACCGGGGTTTAAGCGATCATGGAACATAAGATGGAGAGAGAATCCTAATAAATAAACACTAAGTAATGCATGTCGGGTTAAGATGTCAATGCGCATATTACACTTGTAAACAATTTAAGATGCAACACGTTGGAACAATAATATCAATTAAAGATGCGTATATAAATAGAGAAATTTAAATAATTTAAAGCAATGTATGATGCACGTGCCATGGAAGCGATAACCTGTCACCGTAGGGGTAAGCTTTACTAGGCAACTTGTCCCTCCTTTCTTCCATTACAGCTTGTCTCGAATTTGTTGGTTATTTCTTGTTTACCCACGGTCTTCTAAAATTCTCTAGCATAAACTCGTACATTTCTATGGCTCAAGATCGCCATTTCTTAAACACAAAGTCTCCTACACTCATGGAATTGGGTATTTTGATCCCGTCCTGAGAATGGATCTCCAATTGTTATCAAAATCTTCTCCATGGTTGTTGCTTTGATCAAAGCTTCGTCGGTTTATTCTTTATGAGTTTGAATAATTGAATGAACTCACCCTCCAATTGGTTACACTTGAGCACATAATTTTCCTTCCAACAGTTCTTTGCCTTTCTTCATCGTTTCCTTTTGTTGCTCCATATCACCCAATTTGCGCTCACAACACGAAAATTCAGCTTGGATCTGGAAAATAACCTCCAACCTATCCGAAGCTAGAACTTTTGGCATCTTGGCTTTCCATGGACTTGAAACGATCGGTTCTCTTTAACTTCTCCAATTCGACTTCTTTCTTTTCCCTAAAATCCGAAGTACCTCAATTCCCTCTTCCTCGAACTTGACTTATAAGAGCTTAATTTATTTCGGAAACTCTTCTTTGATGATTGTATTGTTCGCCATTCATAAACCCTATTTTATCTCGAACCTTATTTGGTGTTGTTTGTCGTTTATCACCCCCGAACCGATTTTACCTTGAATTCTCTTAAAAGTCTTCGCCTCTTTATTGGTCTGAACCTCAAATTTAACTACCTTCAAGATTTCTTCACTCCATTCTTGAGTTTAGGTGATCCTATGGAACCCAGTTGGATAATTTTGTAGAGTAGGCATGAATGTTAACCTTGTGAGTTGTAATTGCCACTCACCCCAACTCTATCTCATCGAGGATTCACCATCTCCAATACAAATTGCAAGCTTTTCATCAAAAATCGACTTCCTATTCCAAACTCTAACCCTCGAACCATAGCCCCAATTAGAGAAGGCCATGAGTCTTGACTCCTTGTATATAAATCCCAACGCCTTCCTTGCATCCTTCGACTTAAAGGTGTTGGGAAAAGGAAACAGAAAGGCAGCGGAAATTTAAAATTTTTCCCAATAAGATAGAATCGAATCTTGTAATTCCTATTCCCAAATTCGTAGAGATCAAGAAACTCACTTAGATAGAAGCTTTCTTGACACGTTCTAGCCGCCCAAGAACGCTCTTCACGTGGCTTGTCCCCAAAAGCTCCTTCGAATCTTTCAAGACTTCACGATAGTAGCTATCTAGAGAATTAGTCCACCAACCTCGACCACGATCCGAATAGGGAGGATGCTAGTTCAATATTCGGTGTTTAGGCTCTAGGGTTTAGTTTAATATTTGGAGAAGGAGAATTTTGTGTATCATCCATCAAGGGGTTCGAACCCCTTGTATTTATAGCTATAGGGTTCGAAACCCATCTCCTATTAGAGATAGGATTTTGACCCAATAGCTAGTATATTATTTGCTTGGAGAGAAAGACTCTTACTTTGACCAAAAGTCTCTTTTTGACCAACTTATCAAGCAAGAATAATATCCAACTCTTTTAGATATATGTTATTTTACTTTATTTATTTTATAATAAATAACTTGAAGCTAATAATTAATTAATGAATAATTAATTATTTATTAGACTTTATTTCTCCAAATTAGAACTTTAATATTAATTCATAATTAAATTAAAGTCCGTTAAATAATTAATCAATATTAATTATTTAACCACACTATTCATGTGACATGTGTCACTTAGGACACTTGACCCACACGTGCTTCACACGTGTGGACCCCACCAATCTCCTATTGGTTCGATCAACTCGTTTAATCAATTCAAGCCTTAACCCATATGGCCGGGTTGTTATGTGTGACCCTTTAGGTTATTAATTCAATTAGTAGTGACCCTAATTATTATTTCCCAATTAATTAATCAGTCCCATAAATCATATGACCATAGTCTAGCAACAGGTGTATGACCCCTAGCTGAATAAGAATGTCTCAATTCGATAGAACCTTTAAGTCATTGATTCATGTGAGATACAATTGTCCTACGTCCCATCTCTCAATCAAGATCTAGGGTAAGGGAATAATTAGAACCCCAATAATCTCGATCCTAAAGTTAAGTGCATTTCATATCCATTTGATCTCAATCAAAGAAACTCATTTCTTGGCATCTTCATCCACTGCCTTGGCCAAGGACTCCATGATGGCATATGAATGACTTACACAATAAGAGATCAACTTGGTAATGCAAGTGTAGGTCCTTTATTGATTCTCATATGCTTTCATGTGCCACTTGTACAGCCCCAGCAGAAGCTTTGAATCAGTTGTCTAAGGCGACACCCTTTAAAGCTTATACCTAAGATTGCATAGTTAGCGCGTAAAGCATCAATGGAACCTCAAGTTTAAGGATCACTTAATCACATCAATGACTCGTGAGATATTTCCTATTCTGGAAGTTTCTATTTCCAGAAATAGAAACTTCCTTTCCAATTTAGAAATCTTCTCACACGGGACACCTCAGTGTACCTACTTAAAATAAGTAAGCACCATTGTATCACGCATGTATCAACAATACACTTTGCACCCCATGAAACATGGTGGTCCTTTTTAAGGGTGTGATCACACGAGCAAGCCTCGAGCGAGTCAAGTCGACACTCCCACTGTCTTTAGGACTCATCGGCTTGGAGTGATTTCTAATCATGACTTATGTGATATAGGGCTTGTTCCATGAACCACTTCACCTAAATGGTTTAGTTCTATAAGTCATTTTGATTAGGGGAGTTCTTGTATGTAACGCCCCAGTTTTTCAGTTTAAATAATGTGGCGTATTTGTTTATAAATTGCGTAAATTAATTATTTAATTATATGATTACTTGTTCATAAGTGTTTTTATTTGATTTAAACTATAAACTATTAATATTTAATTTAATTCATTTTATTTCTACTTTGATACTTAGTGTTAAATTCTTAATTAGGGTTTTATGTTGCCTTAAATATTTCGGTAATTTCGTTAATTAATTTCAACATGTTATTAGTTGGTTTTAATTTAATTAATGTGGAATTTAGGTTTAGTAAATTATTTATAACTATGTGAATTCGTTCATGCGCATGAGTGTGCTATTGGCGCTTCGTTCACATATGTATTGATATCGGATTGGTATGAAAATTCAGTACGTCGTAAATATATGTGTTATGAACATGCCTACGTGCTCGGTTTATGTTTTCGGATTTATTTGACGTGTTTAAGAATTTAATTTTGATTGTGGAACCAAATCGGGGGCTAACGAGCAATTAGCGCACCCTTGGTTCCGTGCGTGATATCTTGAGCTCGGGAATTCGGATTCGAATTCCGTCAACTCCGTTGCCTTCGTATCGACGATTCGGAGACAATGGAACAAGCCTCATACCTTTTTGAAATCATTAAGACCTCCGAAATCCAACCGTAACGGACAACTCGTGCAAGAAGAGCCCTTATGTTGACTAGTCTTCATGGTGGGACCCCATAACCCCCTCTTAACTTAACCAAAGATTAACCATGACTTATCTACCTTGAGTTAAGCCCTTTCTCTCCTCTTTATCTCTGAAAACCGAACCATATGCCTCCATTTCCAGCTGCAACTGATCGAGAGAAGGGAGAAGAGGAGAAAGGAAGAAAACCTTGGCCATCCTTTGTGATTTTGAGCTCAAATCACCATCTTTCTTCACCAAATCTTTAAGGTATGAATATTTATGTCTTCTATACTCACTTATGCTTGATTTCATCTATTTAAAACATGATTTGGATCAGATTTGATTAGGGTTTGAATGTTGGGTTTTGTATGAACTTTTGGGGATTTTTGCTCTAGTGACCTATATGTTGGTGTGGCTGAATTCCTTGCTTATATGTGATCATATGAACTTGTTTCTTGACTTATTTCTTTCCTAACTCATAGTATATGATGTTAGGAGGATTTCATCTCTTGACCCTTTTATAAAATTATGAGATATGGAGCTCCAAACTTGATGATCAAACTATTTCCCCTGTTTTCGAACTGCTGTGTGAAATTTGGGGTTGTTGCATGATCATATGGCCTCCATTTTGTGTGAAAATGCATGGAGTTGATGTACACTCATTGTTCTATATGTTAGCCTTCATGCTTTAAGTATTTGGTTCCATTTGAAGCCTCAAAACCGAAGTACATGGCTTGTTCTTATGCATGATTGTTGACAGAATTGTTGCTGTTACATTTTGTAACTTGTTGATCATTCTAATGTGCTTTAAATTGTACCATTTTGCATATATAGGATGTATATTAGTTGTTTTGTATGTTAGCATGCATGCCCCAAAGTTTCAGATCCAAACTCAACCCCTAAGTACTTGATCAAGGCATGATAGAATCATTAGGTTTCATATGTGCGATTTTGGCGACCCAGTTTTGTTGCATGGATTCGATGATCATAACGTGTGATTTAGCTTTTGCATTCTAAATGAAAAATGTTCATAACATGCCAAATATGCTGCATATTAAGTTTCAGAGCATTTGGAGTTCATTTGGTATGCTTTTGGATTGAGTTTGTAAGGGATCAGTTTTGCCGGAAAAACCTTATGAACGGTTTTGGTTCTGTACCGTGACACCCCCGTGTCACATTTACTCATAAGAGTGAGACACGGGCGTGTCACACCCTCTGCTCAGTTCTGTACTGAGCCACGCCCGTGGCTCAGTTTGGCTAAGGGAGGTGACACCCCCGTGTCACTTCCCATGCGCAGTCTTCGTCACTTCCTCTTCGGTTTTTGATTTGTTTCCCCTCCTTAATGACTTTATCTCCCTTTATGTTGAACTATGAACTTGTTGTACTATGTGTTAGGAGTATTTTGGTTTAATTTCATGGCATTTGGAGGTGCTATAGGCATGCTTTTACTTGATGCCGGTTATGGGTGTTTATGTGTCGTTTATGAATCGCCTCGTTTAATTTCTATATCTTATCACTTCTTCTTGATTGCCCAACCTTGAATATATGCTATGTTATGTAATATGAAGTATATGGTAACATTATCGAAGAGCTTGAACATGTTTTGTGCCCTCATTTGGATTCTTGAATTATTGGATTGGGAGTATGAATTGAATGATTTATGATTGAACAAGTGAACAAATTGGTTATAGGATTTTCATGACTTAATATGATCTTTATGTCTTCATATCATGTGTGAGCATTGCCGTGCGTCATATATGGTTCATTTAGGGTCTTGAGTCTCACGAACACGTCTTGTGGTCTTTTGTACAGTTTGTCTCCAGGGTGGAGAGCTTTTGATCGTCAGGCACTTGGTGCTCGATCCTTGTTTCATCACGGTTCAGGTGAGGGTGGTTTTCGTTGTAGCTATATAACAAACCCTACAACCCTTACGTGAAAAGCTTTGGCCAAAACCTTATGATTATATATATATGATTTCCAAACGAAGCTATCGAGTAAATTCTTCTGAATTATACGTATGAGCGTACATAAGCTTAAACATGGTTTTGTAATGAGGCTATGCTCCAAACCGTGTGTCGTCATGCTAGCTATGGATTAGGATGACACGGAGAGGTACGTATATAGCATATGCCGAGTTACAAGGTAAGGTATGATTTCTTATAGTATGTATCCTATGTATGTATTAATATGTTTTGGCGAGACACATTTATCACTTATCACAGAACGGGCCCCGGGACTTAGTATATGTGGCTAACCGAGGAAGCAAGGGCTGACGGGGATCCCATATACTAGTCCCAACCAAATTACAGCGGTACCGGACCTCGTCAGGAGATTGGCGGGGAAAGGGAGCTGAGTGCCATCTGGGGAGTCATGTAACCCCTTTTGGTCAAAGACAGAGGTGGTCGGGTCTTGCAAACCCACCACCAACCCGGAGGAAGAAGGTTGGAACTTATTTATAATTGAAATGATTGATTGACTGATT
Organism: Lantana camara; assembly: GCA_037501455.1. NCBI lineage: Eukaryota > Viridiplantae > Streptophyta > Magnoliopsida > Lamiales > Verbenaceae > Lantana > Lantana camara. The sequence goes on from JAZIFV010000019.1 coordinate 217,054, forward strand.
GATTATTGATTGATAGGCACCGTGCGGGAAGGCCGGGAACCGGATTGCCCAAACGAATATGATTTAGGATTTGATATATGAATTGTGTGTATTATGATATATCGCATGATCACCTATTTAAAATATTATTGATATTTGTCGTACACGGTCGGAGTTTGGATGGAGGTTGTGCACGCTCACTCGCCGAGCCTCATATTTATGTACGATTTATGAATGTAATGAATTTAATATGAATTAGTCATAAAAGTCGAGCATTGTTTATCTATTTTCTTGCCCTTAGTGGGAACTAAATTCTAATAAAACCTTGCACGGGATTTATGACTTGCATGTGCATGTTTTATATATATATATCGCTCCTGCTCACTCAGTCTTCTAGAGACTGACCCCTTTCCCTCCCCACTCTTTTAGTGTGCAGGTTTGATCTTTGGAGTTTCGGGCTAGGCGGAGGTGTTTGGAGTCCTTTTGTGGGTCGAGTTAGGTTAGGAGAGTCTCTGCACTCATTCATGTATTGGAATTATGTATGATTCGTGTTATTATATCATGAACTTGAATATTTATGTAATTGTCATTGAATTGTATTACTGGATTTCGTTATTGTTTAAAAGAGGCCTGAAGAGCCCAAATTCTGCCTATGGTTTGTATGATTGAACTTTGGTTTTCTATGCATTATATTTTATTGTATGGTTATCACTGCAGGGTCTAGCTCCGCCTGGCTTAGATAAGTTTTTATGTTTGTCTCCCGTTCGCTATGGTTGGATACGGGTGCGGAGTCACTGTTTCGTTACTCGTGTCGAGCCATAGTGCGGGGGATGTGGTGCCTCACGTGCGGGGTGCTACATCCTTAAGTGGTATCAGAGCCCGGTTGCAAAACCGATGTTCTTGAGTCGTGCCGGAGGCAGTCTAAGTCGAACGGCATAGGGACTATGTGATATTGTGTGCATTGCATCGATCTTGAATATGGAATTTGGTTTCCTCAGGAATTTTGTTGAATTACTTGTTGCATTTTATATGGATTCTTGTCTTTCGTATTGAATATGTGTCATGAGCATGCACTAATCGCATGCATCTACTCTTGAAGTAAGCTATGATTTATAGGTTATGGAGATAATATCAAACCACGGCCAAGTTCTACGACAAGGAAGATCGATTGCGAACCTCTCTGAGACACGGAAGATGGGCAGGATACTCTGGGAAGAATGTGGAGAATGCTAGATGCGAGACTTCCCAAATAGGGCTAGAGATCAAGGATTAGGCTTCAGGATGGGAAGATTGAATTTAGAGACGCGGTGGCAGAAGGACACTTGGTGAAATAAGGATTGATTGTGGGATGGTTATGATCTAGAAGATTGACCGATATGGCTCTGTCACATAAGGTGCCTTGGATTGGATGCACGGGATCTTTCAACCTAAAGAATAAAGTGAACGAACCTTGAAGATATTCTGATTCGGGACTTGATCGTTGAAGAGGTATCAATAATTAGGAGAAACTAAGATAAGATGGGTCCGGTAGGAGTGGTGCACATGGGGTCGACAAAGAAGGAATTCTGACTAAGCCTAGGAAATTGAAATTTAGTCTGTCGAAGTTAAGACCGGGAAGAGTTGGACTTGGTTGCTTTGGATTTCAATCATGAAGGGAAACTCATAAATAGTATTCACGGGAATCTTGATCAAGGTGTTGATTAGGATATGAGTTCGTTTTTCCAAACAAAGCTGAATTGCCATGTTGTGAAGTAAAATGGAAGATATGAAGCAACAAATGGAAATGGTAAAGAAAGGAAATCATGCGCTCAAATGTAAGCAGTTGGAGGTGAATTGAACTCACAAAGGATAGGTACAGGATTCTTGATCAAGGTGACAATTAGACGTAAAGGTCGAATTGCGAGGAGAAGTGTGGATGCTAACTCAGTGGACGTGGAAGAAGTAAGGATCAAGAAATTGCAATCTCGGATAGTAGAAGATACAAGTGATGCAACTCATGGAAAACTTGAAGACCGTGGGAAAGGCAAGGGATCATCACCAAGTCAAAGTAACCTTGGGATTGGAGGAACGAGGAAAAGCTACTGAGCTAATAGCTTACCATATCGGTGACAGGTTCCAAAACATTCATAGCACGTGCATCATAGTTTACATTAGTTATTTATTCTCTTGACTTTATGTTCAACCGTGCCTTTCTAATTGGTTTCGTTGCGCTAATGCGTTGTATAATTGCTTGATGTAAACGTGACCCATGCATTGTCATTTTAACCCAACATGCATTTTAGTGTTTACTTGATAGGAAGTCTTTTCTCCTTAACTATCAAGTATCAGTTCCACCGAGCCGCATCTGAGTTATGAGGAGGAGAAGCGAGACTAGAGTTCTGGACAAGATTAAGAAAGGAGTTCGGACATCAAGAGAACTAAGGAAGGAGTTGAAGGGCCACATTTTTGATTTCTGCATCAGTTAAATTCCACCTCATGGGATTTACTCATCAAGAGTTCGATAAGAGAAGAATTGATGGAGTTCAACTTGGGACAACAGAAATTTAAGGGGGAGAGCACGACCGAGAAACAAATTGGACGATTGAAAAGGTGCTCGAAGAAATATTCTAGTGGGAATGACGAAATTACAAATTAAGGAAGACCTGAGAGTCCTATTAGTGATGATCAGAAATAAATAAGACGGCGTGAATGGTTAAGCTGTGAAGAGGAGAGTTAAGTTACTCAAGTCGGGTTAGAGTCCCTCATTAGGTATAAGGGAAATGTCTTGGAGAATATTCCTATGTATGGAACATGGATCTAGGGATAATAGAATTATAAAGGAGCGTCTGGAAACTCCTAAGTCAGAATTGACAAGAGAGAGTGTCGAATCAAGTTGGCATATGATGGAATGATGGCGATCACGAGTAATCCCATAGGGTACAAAGACGAGGTTCAAGACAAATGGGGCACCGAGTTATATTTGGGACAGATCATACCGTGGACCATGACAACTCACCAATCTGAATTTTACTACTACGGTGAACGGTACTTATAACATTCATCATACATGCATCCATGCAAATTTAACTTATATATTTTTCTTATGTTAAGTGTTTTGATCTGCACGGTGTTAAAATTACTTGGAGTAATTGGTAACCAATATGGGTGACATTTATTACTTGCTTTGGATGCCTTACGTGATTTTAAATTTGGTTTTGCGTGAGTTGCTTGGGAGTATTGGAGACTTCCTTGTTTTATTTTCGGTTAAGAGACGGGGATTCTCTTATTTTGTTTGAGAGACGGGGTACTCTCTTTGCTTGCGAGAGACGGGGTTCTCTCATTGTTGTGGGAGAGACGGGGTTCTCTCATTGCTGCTCGAGAGACGGGGCTCTCTCCTTGTTGCTTGTGAGAGATGGGGGAATCTCTCATTGTTTGATTTCAAGCGTGTTTTGAATCCGAGGACGGATTCTTTTTAAGGGGGAGAGATTGTAACGCCCCAGTTTTTCAGTTTAAATAATGTGGCGTATTTGTTTATAAATTGCGTAAATTAATTATTTAATTATATGATTACTTGTTCATAAGTGTTTTTATTTGATTTAAACTATAAACTATTAATATTTAATTTAATTCATTTTATTTCTACTTTGATACTTAGTGTTAAATTCTTAATTAGGGTTTTATGTTGCCTTAAATATTTCGGTAATTTCGTTAATTAATTTCAACATGTTATTAGTTGGTTTTAATTTAATTAATGTGGAATTTAGGTTTAGTAAATTATTTATAACTATGTGAATTCGTTCATGCGCATGAGTGTGCTATTGGCGCTTCGTTCACATATGTATTGATATCGGATTGGTATGAAAATTCAGTACGTCGTAAATATATGTGTTATGAACATGCCTACGTGCTCGGTTTATGTTTTCGGATTTATTTGACGTGTTTAAGAATTTAATTTTGATTGTGGAACCAAATCGGGGGCTAACGAGCAATTAGCGCACCCTTGGTTCCGTGCGTGATATCTTGAGCTCGGGAATTCGGATTCGAATTCCGTCAACTCCGTTGCCTTCGTATCGACGATTCGGAGATAATGGAACAAGCCTCATACCTTTTTGAAATCATTAAGACCTCCGAAATCCAACCGTAACGGACAACTCGTGCAAGAAGAGCCCTTATGTTGACTAGTCTTCATGGTGGGACCCCATAACCCCCTCTTAACTTAACCAAAGATTAACCATGACTTATCTACCTTGAGTTAAGCCCTTTCTCTCCTCTTTATCTCTGAAAACCGAACCATATGCCTCCATTTCCAGCTGCAACTGATCGAGAGAAGGGAGAAGAGGAGAAAGGAAGAAAACCTTGGCCATCCTTTGTGATTTTGAGCTCAAATCACCATCTTTCTTCACCAAATCTTTAAGGTATGAATATTTATGTCTTCTATACTCACTTATGCTTGATTTCATCTATTTAAAACATGATTTGGATCAGATTTGATTAGGGTTTGAATGTTGGGTTTTGTATGAACTTTTGGGGATTTTTGCTCTAGTGACCTATATGTTGGTGTGGCTGAATTCCTTGCTTATATGTGATCATATGAACTTGTTTCTTGACTTATTTCTTTCCTAACTCATAGTATATGATGTTAGGAGGATTTCATCTCTTGACCCTTTTATAAAATTATGAGATATGGAGCTCCAAACTTGATGATCAAACTATTTCCCCTGTTTTCGAACTGCTGTGTGAAATTTGGGGTTGTTGCATGATCATATGGCCTCCATTTTGTGTGAAAATGCATGGAGTTGATGTACACTCATTGTTCTATATGTTAGCCTTCATGCTTTAAGTATTTGGTTCCATTTGAAGCCTCAAAACCGAAGTACATGGCTTGTTCTTATGCATGATTGTTGACAGAATTGTTGCTGTTACATTTTGTAACTTGTTGATCATTCTAATGTGCTTTAAATTGTACCATTTTGCATATATAGGATGTATATTAGTTGTTTTGTATGTTAGCATGCATGCCCCAAAGTTTCAGATCCAAACTCAACCCCTAAGTACTTGATCAAGGCATGATAGAATCATTAGGTTTCATATGTGCGATTTTGGCGACCCAGTTTTGTTGCATGGATTCGATGATCATAACGTGTGATTTAGCTTTTGCATTCTAAATGAAAAATGTTCATAACATGCCAAATATGCTGCATATTAAGTTTCAGAGCATTTGGAGTTCATTTGGTATGCTTTTGGATTGAGTTTGTAAGGGATCAGTTTTGCCGGAAAAACCTTATGAACGGTTTTGGTTCTGTACCGTGACACCCCCGTGTCACATTTACTCATAAGAGTGAGACACGGGCGTGTCACACCCTCTGCTCAGTTCTGTACTGAGCCACGCCCGTGGCTCAGTTTGGCTAAGGGAGGTGACACCCCCGTGTCACTTCCCATGCGCAGTCTTCGTCACTTCCTCTTCGGTTTTTGATTTGTTTCCCCTCCTTAATGACTTTATCTCCCTTTATGTTGAACTATGAACTTGTTGTACTATGTGTTAGGAGTATTTTGGTTTAATTTCATGGCATTTGGAGGTGCTATAGGCATGCTTTTACTTGATGCCGGTTATGGGTGTTTATGTGTCGTTTATGAATCGCCTCGTTTAATTTCTATATCTTATCACTTCTTCTTGATTGCCCAACCTTGAATATATGCTATGTTATGTAATATGAAGTATATGGTAACATTATGGAAGAGCTTGAACATGTTTTGTGCCCTCATTTGGATTCTTGAATTATTGGATTGGGAGTATGAATTGAATGATTTATGATTGAACAAGTGAACAAATTGGTTATAGGATTTTCATGACTTAATATGATCTTTATGTCTTCATATCATGTGTGAGCATTGCCGTGCGTCATATATGGTTCATTTAGGGTCTTGAGTCTCACGAACACGTCTTGTGGTCTTTTGTACAGTTTGTCTCCAGGGTGGAGAGCTTTTGATCGTCAGGCACTTGGTGCTCGATCCTTGTTTCATCACGGTTCAGGTGAGGGTGGTTTTCGTTGTAGCTATATAACAAACCCTACAACCCTTACGTGAAAAGCTTTGGCCAAAACCTTATGATTATATATATATGATTTCCAAACGAAGCTATCGAGTAAATTCTTCTGAATTATACGTATGAGCGTACATAAGCTTAAAAATGGTTTTGTAATGAGGCTATGCTCCAAACCGTGTGTCGTCATGCTAGCTATGGATTAGGATGACACGGAGAGGTACGTATATAGCATATGCCGAGTTACAAGGTAAGGTATGATTTCTTATAGTATGTATCCTATGTATGTATTAATATGTTTTGGCGAGACACATTTATCACTTATCACAGAACGGGCCCCGGGACTTAGTATATGTGGCTAACCGAGGAAGCAAGGGCTGACGGGGATCCCATATACTAGTCCCAACCAAATTACAGCGGTACCGGACCTCGTCAGGAGATTGGCGGGGAAAGGGAGCTGAGTGCCATCTGGGGAGTCATGTAACCCCTTTTGGTCAAAGACAGAGGTGGTCGGGTCTTGCAAACCCACCACCAACCCGGAGGAAGAAGGTTGGAACTTATTTATAATTGAAATGATTGATTGACTGATTGATTATTGATTGATAGGCACCGTGCGGGAAGGCCGGGAACCGGATTGCCCAAACGAATATGATTTAGGATTTGATATATGAATTGTGTGTATTATGATATATCGCATGATCACCTATTTAAAATATTATTGATATTTGTCGTACACGGTCGGAGTTTGGATGGAGGTTGTGCACGCTCACTCGCCGAGCCTCATATTTATGTACGATTTATGAATGTAATGAATTTAATATGAATTAGTCATAAAAGTCGAGCATTGTTTATCTATTTTCTTGCCCTTAGTGGGAACTAAATTCTAATAAAACCTTGCACGGGATTTATGACTTGCATGTGCATGTTTTATATATATATATCGCTCCTGCTCACTCAGTCTTCTAGAGACTGACCCCTTTCCCTCCCCACTCTTTTAGTGTGCAGGTTTGATCTTTGGAGTTTCGGGCTAGGCGGAGGTGTTTGGAGTCCTTTTGTGGGTCGAGTTAGGTTAGGAGAGTCTCTGCACTCATTCATGTATTGGAATTATGTATGATTCGTGTTATTATATCATGAACTTGAATATTTATGTAATTGTCATTGAATTGTATTACTGGATTTCGTTATTGTTTAAAAGAGGCCTGAAGAGCCCAAATTCTGCCTATGGTTTGTATGATTGAACTTTGGTTTTCTATGCATTATATTTTATTGTATGGTTATCACTGCAGGGTCTAGCTCCGCCTGGCTTAGATAAGTTTTTATGTTTGTCTCCCGTTCGCTATGGTTGGATACGGGTGCGGAGTCACTGTTTCGTTACTCGTGTCGAGCCATAGTGCGGGGGATGTGGTGCCTCACGTGCGGGGTGCTACATTGTACATGCGCAGTTAAAGTAATGAAATAATCAAACAAGAGCATATAAAGAAGTGTTGCAAAAAAAAAGTTATATCAATCAAAGATTGTCTATGATTTACAAAAGGAAAGTACTAAGCGGACTATTACATCGGCTTTCAGGACACTATTCCTAACAAGCTCCCACTTGCCCATCAAATCTATTCATGAGCTAATCTAAGTCCCATCTTTGCAAGATGACCTTCGAAAGCTTTTCGAATAAGGGGTTTAGTAAGTGGATCTGCCACGTTCTCTGCTGATGCGACCCTCTCTATTTGCACATCACCTCGGTTGATGATATCACGGATTAAGTGATATTTCCTCATAATGTACTTGGTCTGTTGGTGAGATCTTGGTTCTCTTGGTTGAGCAACCGCCCCAGTGTTGTCACAAAACACAGTAATGGGGTCTTTCATGCTAGGAACGACATTCAATTGTTGAATGAAGTTTCTAATCCAAACACATTCCTTAGCTGCATCATTTGTAGCTAAGTATTCGGCCTCAGTGGTCGAATCTGTAGTGGTTGATTGCTTGGAACTTTTCCAGCTCACTGCTCCACCATTAAGGCAAAAATTGTATCCTTACATTGACTTAAAATCATCTAAGTCAGATGCAAAGCTTGCATCGCAGTATCCTTCGACAATTTGATCTTTCTATCCTCCGAATACTAAGAATAAATCCTTAGTACTTCGCAAGTACTTTAAGATGTTCGTCACGGTAGTCCAGTGAACTTCTCCTGGGTCAGAAGAAACGACTTGTTATGCTTAGAGCAAAGCCACATCCAGTCAAGTACACAACATTACATACATTATGCTACCTATTGCGAGGCATAAGGTATACGAGTCATTCTTTCCTTCTTAAGGTTTGTCTTAGGACACATCTCTTAGAAAGACATGTTCCTACACTCATAGGAAGAATCTAATTCTTTGCATCCTTCATGGTAAATCGTTGCAGCACTTTGTCTACGATTGCGATAGTCCTATCAATCTCTTAGATCTATCTCTATAGATCTTTATGCCGAGAATGTAGGACACACCACCACGATCTTTCATCTCGAATTGGTTCGATAACCAAGACTTGGTAACTTTCATGTCATCCTTCGAATTCCCAATTAGAAGAATGTCATCAACATAAAGTACCAAGCATTGCACTGAAGTCACCAATTCCTTTCTATACATACAGGACTCATTCAAATTTTGAACGAAGCCAAACGCTTTGACTGCTTCATCAAGACAAATGTTCCGATTCCTAGAAGCTTGTTTCAATCCGTAGATTGATCTTTGGAGTTTGCAAACCTTTTGCTTACTCCCACTGAATGTGAAACCAATGGGTTGATCCATATAAATGTCTTTATCAATGTCTCCATTGAGAATGACAGTTTTCACATCCATTTGCTATATCTAATAGTCATAATATGCAGTTATGGCAAGCATGGTCCGAATGGACTTTTGTGTTACAACCGGTGATAAGGTTTGATCAAAGTCCATGTTGGACCTTTAAGTGAAGCCTTTGGCAACCAGCCTTGCCTTATAGGCTACAACGTTTCCATCTACTCTGAGCTTTCTCTTAAAGATCCATTTGCACCCTATGGGTTTTACCCCATCAGGTAAATCAACCAAGGTCCAAACTTGGTCGGAGTATATGGAATCCATTTCGGACTTCATGGCTTGTTTCCATTGTTCAGAATCTGAGTCTGATAGTGCCTCCTCATACGTTAGAGGATCATTATCCTCTTAACAGATTTCATGGAGAAAATCATACCACCTCTAAGGCTATCTAGGAGTGCGTTCAAAACGCCTTAGAGGGGGATTTTCACATGTATCAAAGTTCGTGATTGGTTGTGGGATGTCAAAGTGGGACGCGTCTTCTGAATGTGGCGTGGGACTATCTCGAATTTCTTCGAGTTCTGTGATCTTGCCTTTCTTTTCATCTTGGAACGGTTCCTCAAGAAAAGTTGCATTTCTTCAAACAAATACCTTTTGTTCAGTTTGATCATAAAAGTAGTATCCAATTGATTCCTTAGGATAGCCAACAAAGTAGCTTAAGTTAGAATGAGCTTCTAACTTATCTCCCACTGTCCTCTTCACATAAGCAGGACAACCCCAAATTCTTAAGTAAGAATAACTAGGGATTTTACCATGCCACATTTCATAGGGCGGCATAACCCCAGAAAGAAGGTGGTAAGTCAGTGAAACTCATCGTGGAACGAACCATATCAAGTAGGGTTCGATTCCTTCTCTCAGAAACTCCATTAAGCTGAGGAGTTCCCGGAGGGTTCCACCGAGAGATAATTCCATTATCTCTGGGATGACTAAGGAATTCTTCACTAAGATACTCGCCACCTCGATCAGATCGAAGTGTCTTTAACTTGTGACCAGTTTGGTTCTCAACCTCCTATTGAAATTCTAAGAATTTCTCAAAAGCCTCAGATTTGTACTTCACTAAGTACACATAACCATAACGAGTAAAGTCGTCAGTAAAGGTTATGAAGTACTGATGATTGCTTCGAGTGCTTACACTAAGCAGTTCACAAACATCAGAATGGATCAAATCCAAGGTCTTTGTGGCTCGTTCCATACTCCCTTTGAAAGGAATTCTAGAAAATTTTCCTTTGAGACAGGATCCACAGGAAGTTTACGGTTTGAGGTCATTTTCAGAGAATGTCCCTAAGGTAGTTAACCTGCTAATTCTGTTCTTGGAAATATATACTAATCTAGCGTGCCATAAAGATACTGAGGCTTTGTCATCTCTCTTACGTTTTGTTTCTCGTTGTATATTCAAAATATTGGTGTTTTGAGTTAGATAATATTGGATTCGTAGACTGGGAGTTTTGTCAAGTCTAAAGGACTTAATAGTCCATCCGAAATTAGTCTTTGGATCCTGTTTGGATTAATATGACCGAGGCATAGGTGCCACTTGTATGCCTCATTAGGCATAAGGGTTTTTTTCTTGGATGGTAAGTTGAGTTTAGTAGTGTTAAGTTCGGAATTAGGGTTTTTATCAGGACCATCGTTTATTGTACCAGAGCAAATAAACCTTTTAAGATTAATGGTTAAACATCGTTCAAAATAAAAACTAAAACCATTATTCATTAAACAACTAACAGAAATCAGATATCTGCGAATAGAAGGTACATATAAAGTTTCTTTTAAAATCAAAACCCTACTGCCAAAATATAATTCTACAGTCCCTACTGCTAATACAGATATACTAGTATTATCTCCGAGCAGTAGCTGCATCTCGCCGTCTTCAAGCTTCCTGGTTAGTTTGAATCCCTGCGATGAATTGCAGATATGATTAGTTGAACCTGAGTCCATACACCAGGAATCCGGTGGACTTCCAACTAAACATACTTCTAATAAACAAGACATCACCATACCTTGTGCAGACGACTTACCAGGAAGACTGGCTAAGTATTTTGGGCAATTCCTTTTCCAGTGCCCATTTCCTCTATAATGGAAACATTTTCCTTTTCTTGGCTTAGCTTTCTTTGTATCACCCCAAGCGTAAAGGCACCACATCCCTCACACTATAGTTCAATCCACATATGGAACAATCACCCATACATGAACCAAGCCTATAGCAAACGGGAGACAATAAAAAAAAACACAACACTAGCTAGGTGGGCTAACCCTCAAATTATATAACAATGTATAAAGAGAGGCGGAAGCATAACTATGTATATACAGTCCATTAGCAATCTTGTTCATTAATTACATAACCACGCATTTCAAACCCTTAGCATCAAGCCATAATATACATATACTTCCACATGTTTCAAAATTATACAAATACTAAAATGTGAATAAAATGCTAGACTTGACAAAAGACTCAAACCCGCCTAGCACTCAACCTGCAAAACCTGAAAATGTGAGGTGTCAGTCTATGAAAGACTAAGTGAGGGGTTACAATTTACAAGCACAAGTACCTTGCAAGTTATGATCTCGATTAAGATTTTATAAAAGGTACAATATAGGTTCAATAATAATGCAATACTCTCCCGAGATTACAACTAATCAATTTACAATTCAAACGATTATCAATTCAATCCGTGGCCCGGCGAGTGAGTGCAATCTCCAACCTTACTCCAATAGTGAACAATCATGAGTGTTTCAATTTATTAAGTGAGCATGCAAATCATTACGTGCGATCAATTAGCAGTTTCATGAACCCTTCTTCCTCCGGGTGATGGTGGGCTTGCTAGACCTAACTATCCAATCATGGTGTACGTCGGGAACATGACTCCCATGTACTGGATTTCTTCCTCCATCAAACCTCCTGTTGGATTCATAGGTGATCCCAAAATGGTGAGGATAGTGTAAGAGTTACCCGTCAGCCCATGCTTTTCCGATTGGCTCAATACCCTACCCTCGGGCCCACAGTGAACAATACATGTACTCGCCCAATCAATCAATCCTTTCAATATTTTCAGAAAATTATTTGTAAAACAAGAGATTTGAAAACTACAGGTATATAAATACTTTTGGTCAAAAACGTCACATAGGGTAATAGGGTTCTAGGTATCTAGATTAACCTCACCTTTACCAATCAAGAATAACAAAGAACCACTTTACGGAGCGTGCTCCTTGTCTCCGAGACCGTGATCTGTGTAACAATGACAAGTGTACGTGAGACTCGACCCGTGTGAACCAATTAAGATGAACGGCATGTTCAAATAATGTCAATCATGCAATTACAATCAATAATTATCATAAACATATGCACTTTAGCAATTAAAGTAGCAAAGATCAAGTATTCAATATATAATCAAAGAATACAATTATTACACTAACCTCCCCTATGAAATCACATGATACATACCATACACATAATATAATACATTAGATGGCATATCAATAAAGTGTTCATATCGGAAACGGACTAAAAAAACCATGCACGAGAAGTTTTTAAAATCCATTTTGCATGCAAAAGTAGCTGGGTCGCGGGCGCGACCAAATTCCTTTACAAAAGGGTCGCGGCCGCGACCGAGTATTTTTGCCCTAATTTTCCTCCAAATTTTCCAAAATCTCGAAACAGGGCCAAATTTTGGTCGCAGTCGCGACTAATTTTCTTCATAAAAGGGTAGCGGTAGCGAGTACCTATTTTTGGCCGAATTTTCACCCAATATTTTCAAAACTCGAAACTAGGCAAAATCGAGTAGCGGCCGCGACCGGTTTTACACGTGAATTAGGTCGGAGGCGCGACCACTTACGCAGCAGCAGCAAAACAGGGGATTCCAAACCAAATACCACAAAATCAACAACAAGGACAAGTTCACTCCATAAGAATTAATTCAACCCATCAAATACAAATTATACTTCAAGCATACACCAAACAAATCATGAAATATGCATCCAAGCACTAAAATCAATCATGAAAACCCCAACTATATACATACATGCTTCCAACTTTGATATACCCCAAGATATTCATGCAAGTTCAATCCCTTATGATCCTAAACATGCTTCTAGCTCCCAGCATACAAGAATTCATCATTCAATTCACAAACCCTGCTCAATTACTATTTCAAGGAATTCATAAATTCTCCAAGTTATACCTTAAACCCAAGAAAGAAATGATGAGATGAAGATATGATGATGATGATGATGATGATGATGATGATCTTAGCTCCAAAATCCCTCAAGTATAGCTTGAATTTTGAGATAAAATTTCCTTCTCTTCCTTGGTGTAAATGTCGGTTTTTAGTGTGTGAGTGTGTGTGAAATTCTTTTCTCTTCAATGAAATGAAATGTGATGGACTAACATGGAAGAAATGAAATGATATGCTCAAAGTTTTGCATGAAAGTGTGTGATTCCCCACAATTTGCACATAAGCCTTCCTAATATTTGAATTAATGAAAGCAAGTATCATCTCTAACCAACAAGTCAATTAAACCCATTACATGCTATACAATTAAGTCACTTATATCAATTAGTTCATATAACTCACATAAAGGACAATTCATTTAAATGCATAGAGAGGTGATGCATATACTATGATAAAAATTGTAAATAATTGAATCAAATAATTAAATTAAACCTCCTAACTCCCGAAGACCCGCTCGTGGCGTGCTTACCTGAACTTCCGGAAATTGGGGCGTTACATTCTTCTTCTGAACCTTACCTTCAGGATTGGAAACTTTTCCCTTTCCTTTCTTCCACTTATTGGCTTTTGGAGCCGTGGAAGTCGATGCTTGTGCCAGGAGAACCGTTCCCTTAGCTTTCATTACCCCTTCTGCCACCTTGAGTTCATTCATTAGTTCAGGCAGCGTGAAATCCAACATATTCATAGAATAATTCTGCCTGAACGTATAGAATGATTTTAGCAGAGAGCACAGGATCATGTCCTATTTGTTGAGATTATCCATCTTAGCACCAAGGCTCTTAATTTCGTTCAGATAAGCCATCATGTTCATAACATGATCCTGAACAAGTGATCCTTCAGACATCTTAGTTACCACCAACCTTCTCATCAGCTCGTGCTTACGTGTACGATTCTGTCCACCGAACATCTGATGAAGATGTTCCATCATGTTCTTAGCAGTAGGCATCTCATGCATTTGATGTTTAAGGACATTTGAGACAGATGCCAAGATGTAAAAATAGCCAGATCATTATGCTTGATCCACTTAGCATAGGTGTCTTTCAAAACCAGGGTGGCTGTGGTTTCTGGTACTTCCGGACAAGGTTCAGTGAGCACATATTTCAAACCCTCTTGTCCAAACACAATCTCAAGATTCATTTTCCAATCAGCATAGTTTGAACCTTCAAGCCTATTTTCCTTAATAATTGATTGGAGCGGGCTAGTGGACGTCATTGTTCTAAAACGAAAATATTTAAAATTACATGCAAGTTATGAATCTGTATATTACTACTTTAGCGTCTAACCATTAAATTAAATCCACATAAGCATTTTGGTTTACGCAATGATGACTTAACTAACCGCAGTTAACTCCCCGGAAGCAAGGTCGAAAGCTACTTAGAAAAGCAAGAACTATTCTTACTTAATATGTCATGCAAGTAACACTTACCAAACTATGTTAATCCACCACGTCAACCTTTGGTCTCTAAGTGAGTGTAATAGAGCTCCGAAGGGAGGTTAATACATCACTCAGTCAAGTGTACACCATTACCTAGAAATTCGTACTAGTAGGTCAAAACACTCCACGAAAGTGTGGTCGTGCTTGACTTTCCCCGTATTTCATTCTATCCGAAGAAGTCTAATCTTGTATACAGCGAACACATACCCGCCAAAGTTTTAATTCGAACTTTGAAAATCTATTTCAGGAATATCTTTTAACTTTTCAGCAAAGCCATAGATTCCTCGATCAATATTTCTCTTCAGCTCATTTCATATAATCACTGAACGTACAAAGGTTTCGGTCATTCGATATTGAGACCTCTGTTATGAGCACATTACAATGATTAACACTACATGCTTAAAGTCGAAATACAACCAGGATTAAGAGTTCAATACTCCATTAGATTGGTTCATTTTAGATAGTAGTTTAAAATGAACTATCTCAGTGGTCCAGTTCGATGTTTCCAAATCTATTAAAAATCATCAATGTGTTATAACTGGAAACTCCATTTCCCTATGACGAAAGACTAATCATCTTATATAACACATTATAGTTTCGATAAGAACTTATTCTTATCTTACCGACTAGAACTTTAATAACACGTGATTTCGATATTCAAAGTCCTTTCCTATGAAACACATTTCATATAAGAATATCATCACACGTTATTAATTATGTTAATATACTCATAACTTGCAATAATTTCAGTTTTATTAATCCAACAAAATACGAAGTATTTACAAAGAAATTGGATTTTCAGGGCACTAATCCCAACAGTTTCCAGCTCTCCCCGAAAAATCCCTCGCGTTTGTATAAGAATGCCATTTTTCACGCTTGGGAACGGCCTGTTCCGGCCCAAGGCCAAAATGGGAAGGGTCGTTCCTAGCCTCGCGCACCAGATCCTTCAAAGTAGTAGGAATGGCCGTTTTGAGAAAATAACTAAAATGGGAAAGGTCGTTCCCACCCTGTAGAAAGCTCAAAAACTGGGCAAAAACAGGGAAGCTCTCGGACCAAATTCAAAAACACCAAAACACCAACAGAATCACTTCTAAATGCATTAAATCAAGCAAGAAACATACCTAGGCACTTAAAATTCAATTAAAATCAATATGAACACTCCATTCATGCCTTGATCATCAAGAATCTCCCATACTAAACTTATCATCCAATACCATAAACTTTAAGAGTTCAAGTTATATGTGAATAAAATCAACCCAAGATCATCATATTTAGCTCATATAATCTCATGGAATTCAAAGGACCACAAAACCCTAACATAATCAAGGATTTCAATATATATATGTATGAACTTACCTTCAAAATAGAAAAAATGAAAGGGGAAAGGAAGAGATGAAGTCTTGTGGTGATTTCCTTAGAGAAGATGGAAGAATTCATTGGCTCTTGGCTCCTTGGTTGAATCGAGATTGGAAGGAGAAGATATGGAGATGTCTTATGTTGTTCTTCAATGAAGAATGAAGAATGAAGAAGGTGTATTTATATCTGTATGATATATCATGTAAGAGAGGTGGGAAAAGAGAGAAAATTGCCAATAAGTGCTTTCAAAGTTTAAGTTATGCAATCAAGTTCCCAACTTATGAAAGTTACCATTTAGCCCTTACTAATTCTTCAGTTAAGTCCACACGTTTAATAAAGTTTCACTTAAGGACAATTAGACA
The DNA here is from genome assembly GCA_037501455.1 of Lantana camara. Lineage (NCBI taxonomy): Eukaryota > Viridiplantae > Streptophyta > Magnoliopsida > Lamiales > Verbenaceae > Lantana > Lantana camara. The sequence goes on from JAZIFV010000019.1 coordinate 233,256, forward strand.
CATAATCATGCTCGAGAAAATTAAATACGTAATTTATGCAATCAATTGCACAAGGGAAAGAATCTAAAAGCTCATAATCCACAAGAAGTTCAATTAAATAATTAAATTGTGTAATATAATAACAAAACGGTATTAAATAAATCTTAAGTCTCAAAACTCACACGCGTGGCGTGCGTACCTGAACGGCTGGAAAAACTAGGGCGTTACAATCTATATATATATATATATATATATATATATATATATATATATATATATATATATATATATTTAGATGTGTGTATGATACGCATTTTGTGGGAATTGACCCGTCTGCTATGAAATCACTTATGAAAAGGGCCGATATATACGTAAGCTATATTTTCATTTATTTGTTTGAAAAAGGGCTGGTGTGTGTTATGAACTAGCGAGATTTTGACTTTGACATATAAGTCTTGAAAATTCAGAAATTTTGAAAATTCAGAACTTATGAACTGGGCCCGAGAGTAGTGGTATAGTTACTCGAGTCGGCCATGGGGTTGTCGAGTTGTCCTATCAACATGACTCCAACTTTAAGAGATTCGCCCAACCTCAAGAGCTTAAGAGGAAAGCGGTTTCTTGAGACCGGTAGTTAACCCTGTCGATGGAGAGGGTAGGATCCCCCGACTCAACTAGTATGACGAGAGAATGGGGTTGAGGAAGTGCTTCCTCATCCCCAAATGAAGAAAGTGGATTGATTCTGAGCTTTGTATGTTTTTCATTTTGATTATGAATATGAAAGGAGTTAGGTTGGTTAGAAACTCGTTCTCGCCGAATTATTTTGATTTTGATTACGTTTGTGGTTCGTGAAACGGGAGTGGATTTATAATTTTTAAAACTTGGTTATTTTGGGCTTTTGCCCTAAATCTTTTCTATATTTAGTACACGGGCTAAAATGTTTTAGAATGCAAAAACTCTTTAATTTTGAATATGCTTTGCTCTTACGTATATGTACGTGTGCATGTGTTAGCCCCCTCACCATGCTTTAGGACTGACCCCTCCTTATTGTTTTCTTTTTCCCCTTTTTCATTTTGAGTTGTAGGTACTCGTTGGGAGTTTGTGCTTGGCGGAGGTCGTCTTTCGAGTCTTGGATCGTGTAGCGAGTCTCATGCATTTTGTTTAATTTACTCATGTACTTTTGAGCTTTTGAACGCATGTATAAGGTTTTAAACTCGAAGTTGAGGATATTTTTATGATTTGACTCACTATGTTTTTTATTATCTGTTTATATTTCGAGCATGTTTATTTATATGTTTGAATCCTGGTGCTTTCGCTTATGATTTCTTTTTTATTGCGCACTCTGTATTATGGTCTAGACCGCCTAGCCAAGGAGAGATTTTGTTTGTCTTCCGTTCGCTGTAGCTTGGTGCGTGTGTGGAGTTCCCATTTCGTTACACGTGTCAGGCTATAGTGCGGGGGATATAGTTCTCTGCGCTCCGGGGTGCTACATCCTTAAGTGGTATCAGAGCTCTTGATTACAAAACCGAAGCTCTTGTGTCGTGTCGGGTCTGCCTACGTCATTTGGCTTGGGATTATGTGCTTAATTGCATTCACTCTCGCATTTACATAAATTAATTATATTATTTGTGTTTGTAGTTTACACGAAGATGCACTAAAACCCCGTAAACATCGATATTTTGGAATCAATTTTTTAAATCTGGATGGCATCTCCACATCAACCGGTGTCGTCTAAAGAAGGTCAAGAAATACAAGTGTCTTCGGTTTACAAGAGGTTTAGAGAATTTAATCCACCGAAGTGGTTTGGAGGTGGCGAGGTTAAAGCTAAAGAATGATTGTCCGAGGTAATAAGAATTTGGGAGAATTGTCCGGGGACATCGCAGGAGAAAGTGAAGTATACTTCTCCCTTGTTCCAAGGCCAAGCTTCAACGTGGCTTAGGAAAACGAGGTCAAAGGTGGAAGAATCCGGAGAAGAATTCACTTAGGAGAAATTTACCCAGGAATTTTGCTATAATTATTTTCTTCCATGTGTGATAGTTAGAAGACTTCGAAAATTTTTGGATCTTGAGTAAGAAGTGAAGAAGATGAACGACCTTATGGTGGAGCTTGAAAGTTTGGGAGCCAGAAAAGATTATCCTCATGTCCGAAGTTATTTGCAAGAATGTAGAGATAATATTCAACAAGTTTTCCAAACCTCCCAGGTACACGCATGGTCCGAGGAATTTAGAAGGGTGGTTCAAAATGAGATGGATAACCAACGATTGAAGTCTCACATATTTCTTGTGGAATAAGAACCTAGTTCAAGTTCAAACAAGAGACCCGTGCCACAAGAGAAATCTCAAAGACTTCAAGTGAGTAACGACACTAAGAAGAAGAAGAAGAAGAAGCTTTAACTACCAAAGATGGATTCGATGCCTCCTCCACTGGAAACAATCAAATCCTTTTATTGCGGAGGCCGAACCACATGAAAGAAGTTTATAGGATGAAGTTTGGTAGATGGTTCAAGTGCGGAGAATCGGGACATTTAGTGAATAGTTTCCCGAAGAACAAGAACCTGAGACCTTCGAAGAGTCGTAGTTCCAAGACTCCGAGCCAAGCCGAATTGGTGCGAGCAAAGGTGAAGAATTTGAAAACGAGCTCGATATTATCGCCTCGGTGAAAGGTAGATTAAAACATTCATGGCATCTCATACATGCATATTTTAATCTCGGGAAAACCCACGTATGTGATACTTTTCTCTCTTTGTTGCCTCTTGGTTTGGCTTATTTCTTGCGTTGTTGTTTTCTTTGTGTAAACTCTCTTCTTTGAGAGAGTTTGGTAAGGTAGAGTGTTCGAGTGTTTGGTGAGTTGTGAGGGCCGAGCTTACCCAGTGGTTCTTCTTGAAGATGTCTTGTTGAGGTACGGAGCTACCTTAGGCGTGGGTTGGGTGTTCTAGCGGCGCGTTGTTTTGGTGGTTGCTTTTAGGAGGTCCATTAGGGGCTCAATGATATTTTCGGGTAATAGATTGAAGGCTAACCCTTTGTATCCTTCTTCGAAGTGGTTGGCTATTCCAGGACGGTGCGACAAGCTACGTAGCTTACCTTTGAGTTAACTGAAGGATCGAGCCAAGCTTGAAGAGACAAAGATCATAGTAAGATTTCCATGATGTTTCCTTAAGGGTTGGAATTCGTTACCACCCGATAGGGACATTGAGGTTGTCGTGATCTTTATCCTGGAGATAAAACCTTGTTTGAAGATTCCCCACTGGATGACTCTAGCGTGGGTGTTGGAGTTGAATGCGTAGTTGATGAGCTCTTAGAAGGTAGTTTCATCCGTTTGAGTACTTCTTCGGCGAGTTCTTAGTCCTATCTAAGAAGAAGACGGGATTTTAGGATGAATATAAACTACCTTGAGATGCACAGGTTAACTGTGGACGATAAAATACCCTTTGCTCTTTTCGAGAGTTAATCGTTCTTCTTCAGAGTTTCGTGGTTGGCACCAGGTGTGGTTTTACAAGGGTATTATCGACTGAGTGTTCGAGTAGAAGAACTGAGTTTTACCTCAGAGAAGTCTCTAGTGTTATCGAGATTCAATACGAGATTAGTCTCTCTTTAGATGGCCATCCCGTGACATGAATTACAGGAAGAGGCACGGTTTTGAATGGGAAGAGGCAGTTGAAGTGAGTTACCTTCGGCACCGGCTTTGCTCAACCAAGGGTACTCAAGGCTACTTCGTTTATAATCGAGGCACAAAGGAAGGCTTTGGTTGTGGGTTGCTAGCAGGAGTGTGTGGCCTACACCTTGAGAAGTGCAAGGTCACAAGAATTATCCCACTCTTGGTTCGAGTCTATTCGAGGACTTGAAGAACTGGTTTGGTGTAGTGGCACGAGTAGAGATGTTGCAGACTATGTGCAGCAATGTTTAATGTGCCATAGGTTGAAGACCGAGCATCAAGAATCGGTAGGTTTCTCCAACTAGTTCCAAATTCCATTTGGAAGTGGGAGCAGACAACTAAGGACTTCGTGTTCGGTTATTAAGGAGATCTCACGAGGTTTGATGGGTTGCTCGTTTTAACGAGTTGACCTATTTTCCTCTTAGTGCAATTGTTCGACGGGTTTCGAGAGCTTTATGGTTTGGAAGAGAAGATTCTTTAGAGTTGAAGTCTTCCACCAAGTCTTGTGGTAGGATTTAAAATCCGAGAAGCCACTTGAAGACCATATCAGAGTGGCGCAGCGGAAGTGTGGAGTTGAACTTCATTTCAGATCCGATCAAGACCCTGCTTTAGGACCTGAGGACAGGTTCTTTTGAAGGAGTGGAGGTTGTAACATCCCGTCCAGCCGTACAGGTACGCTGTTACGAGAGTGCTACGTACACTTTTAAATTATTTAATTATGTAATTATATGTTTATTAAATTGTTTACTTGCTTATTTGAATATTTACATGAATTATTTGATTTAGCTTTAATGTGAACTTGAACGTTTTACCCCTAGTTGCCTTGTTTTTAGTACGTTTGGATCCGTTTTCGATTCTAATTTCTGTGATTATGTGATATACATGAATTATTTATATTATAAATGTGTTTTTATATTTGTTGCATGTTTTTAAGTTCGTTTGATACGGTTTTCGAACCGTTTTATTTCTTATGGACTTAAGGGCCTAACTTGTTTTAGCGCGCCTTGGGTTCCGAAAGGTGTAACTCGAGATCGGGAATTTAGATTTGAATTCTGGCAGTGGTATTGAACTCATAATGAATATTGGAAGCTTAAGAACTTGGCCTCATAATTTTCTAAGCCCGTTTGGACCCCGGAACTTTGCCCGAACCGAGTCCCATGTGATAGATTTGCCACCCTTGCCCGTTTTGCTCATAACCGACCCGTTTCTTATCCGAATTGACCCATTTTTGAACCCGTTTAGTCCTTTTTTAACCTTATATCACTTTCTCAGCCTCTCATTTTGGTTTAGCCCAAGGAGAAAGGAAAAAAAAAGCAGAAACGAGAGAAAGAAGGGAGAAAAAGAAGAGAAGGGCTGCCACTATTCACAACTTGCGATTTCTTGCTCGTTCGACCTCCGTTCTTCGTCAAATTCAAAAGGTAAGTATATTTTGTGGTCTCCATCTCCTTAACTTTCTTTTAAACCTGATTTTGCTCATTTTCATGGAGATTAGGGCCTGTTTTGCTCACTTTCATGAATAGTTAGGTCATATGCGCACTTTGGAAGAATTCATCCCATACATGCTTTATTTCTTGAATTGATACATGATATATGAGCTAAATAATTCTTTATTTCATTCCTCAGCTTTAATTTCATTACACTTGTGTATAATTTGATCTACCATTGTTAAACTTTTGAAAAACTTGAAGCTTGAATGCAAGAATTTGAGATGCACTTTGGTCCTTGTTGCTGCATGGTTTAGGAGCTGATTTGGAGTGGTTATCTTCATTTTTTAATCAGAGTTATGTGCATATTTGAGTGCTATGTGTTACCTTTCTTTGCCTTGCTTTCTTCCCCTGTTTTTCAGCTAGAAACGAAGCAACACAGCAGCCCAACGTAGCAGCAAACGCCCGTTCGCCTAGCGTGAAGGAATGGTTCGAACGGTCGTTCATGTTCAGCTGTCACTTCTGTACAGCTGAATGGCCATTCAGGTTACAAGGATAAGGGGACTGAACGGCCGTTCAGTTCCCTATGCATGTGACACCCCTGTCCCACATCGAGAAAGTATGATAGTTAAGTTCAGTATATAAGTTAAAGAGTCCAAGTATAACCAATGGATATCCTTTTTGCAAGTGCTTAGGTCCAATTTCAGGTTATACTCGGTGGGCTTGGAGACTTTCACTTGCGTCCAACGGGGCCATGGTCCCGGGGTATTACAATGCAGGTCAAGGAGCTACTACGACAAAGATCTTCATTCCGGAGCCGTGCACGCGACCCTTTGCTTCCTTTCTTGAACCTATATGTTGTTATTGTTGTGTTTATGATTTTATTTGCTTTCTCCCACCCAGATTATGCTCCTAACTTTTTTTAATTTGAAATATTATGTGTTTCGCTGTTTGTTTTAATTTTATGGATTTATTTGCTAAGCGTAAACATAATTTGAAAGTCTAACCATTTAAGTGATACGTGTAATTCCTCTTGCCTCTTTTACCTTGTTATGTGTTTTAATCTCATGCATGATTATAATATGTTATAATATAATCTATTATGAGCTTGTTTGATGTGTTATGGGTTTAATTTATGTATCTTTGATAAGATAGTACGATATATACCCCGATATGCCTAAATTTGAACGTATGTGACGTACATTACATCATGAGCATCCATATCCTTTGCCGATCATATAATTGGTTCAGATTGAGTCTAAGGTTGTCTTTTGTCGTTTGCTTTGTTAAGTGGTTCATCCCGTGAGTGAGGAGGTGGTGCCATAGGAGTCTTTTGGTTCATTACGTCCAGTTTAGTCGACAAGGTGAGGTTTTCTTCTTTTAGTTAATACAACCTACAACGCTACCTATATTTTAAGCCCACATGTGACATACGTATATATATATATATATATATATATATATATATATATATATATATATATTTAGGTATGTGTATGATACGTATTTTGTGGGAATTGACTCGTCTGCTATGAAATCACTTTTGAAAAGGGCTTTTATACATACGTAAGCTATATTTCCATTTATTAATTTGAAAAAGGGTTGGCGTGTGTTATGAACTAGCAAGATTTTGACTTTGAAATATAACTCTTGAAAATTCAAAAATTTCGAAAATTCAGAACTTATGAACTGGACCCCGGAGTAGGTGGATTGATTTTGAGCTTTGTATGTATTTCGTTTTGATTATGAATATGAAAGGAGTTAGGTTGGTTAGAAACTCGTTCTCGTTGAGTTATTTTAATTTTGATTACATTTGTGGTTCGTGAAACGGGAGTGGATTTATAATTTCTAAAACTTGGTTATTTGGCCTTTTTGCCCTAAATCTTTTCTATATTTAGTATCACGGGCTAAAATATTTTAGAATACAAAAACCACACCCCGGTTCATGAACTCTTTAATTTGAATATGCTTTGCTCTTACGTATATGTACGTGTGCGTGTGTTAATCCTCACCAGTCTTTGGGACTGACCCCTCCTCATTGTTTTTTTTTTTCCCTTTTTCTTTCTGAGTTGCAGGTAATCGTTGGGAGTTTGTGCTAATCGGCGGTCGTCTTTCAAGTCTTGGGTCGTGTAGCGAGTCTCATGCATTTTGCTTAATTTACTCTTGTACTTTGGAGCTTTTGAACGCATGTATAAGATTTTAAACTCGAAGTTGAGGATATTTGTATAATTTGACTCGCTATGTTTTTGATTATCTGTTTATATTCCGAGCATTTTTATTTATATATTTGAATCCTAGTGCTTCCGCTTATGATTTCATTTTTAATGCGCACTCTGTATTAGGGTCTAGATCGCATAGCCTAGGAGAGATTTTGTTTATCTCTCTTCGTTATAGCTTGGTGCGTGTACGGAGTTACTATTTCGTTACACATGTCAGGCTATGGTGCGGTGGATGTAGTGCTCTGCCCTCCGGGGTGCTACACCATAGATGTACTCCTTGTCCCCATTCCAAATCTTCGATCAATTTCTGAAAATTCCAAGCCGTTTGTCTCCAATTTTGGATCTAAGAACACAAAAACCTCAAAATCTTCAAAACCGAATTACTTCCAAACCGGTGAACGAAAATCAAATCTATAAATTTCGTTAACTTACCCATGTCGAGGTCTTTGAAATGCATATCTTAATCGCCGGAAGAAGTCACCAGAAACGGCCACCACCGACTAACGTAGCTGCGCTTGTCGCCGCCCTCATTCTTCCATCTCTGGAGAGATTCAGGGGACACCATTGTGTGTTATTAACCCACCTCATCGTGCAGAACATTTCCCCTAAGGTCCCATCGTCGGACGCTGATCGGAACAATGGTTTCAATCTCAGCCCCAAGCCACCGCTGTGCGCCACTTCTGTCACCAAAAAACTCTATTTCTGATCGATTTTGTTTCAATCCGTGGTCAGAATCAAGCTCAGGGGGTCGAAAAGGGTGGAAAACCATCTTTGCTCATCGAAAATGATCGTTGGAATCCCCTGTTCGACGTTGCTATAATAGCTATTGCAGCTGTTGACGATTGCGCTGCCAACTCGGTGTTTCAAGCCACGCCACCAACACCATCTTGTTTACCATGAGGAGGCGCACCAAACCCACCCAAAGTCCGTCGGAGTTCACTTCTGGAGAGCCAAAAGTCGTTGAAATAAAGAGGTAAAAATCAACAATTTTTAGAGCTCCGCTCTCTTTTGTTTCTTACCGGATTTTGATTCTGAGCTTACGATTATGTTCTTCAATCTGGGTACTTCGATTTCAACTATCAGCACGCTTGAATCGGTGAAGAAATGAACAATCCCCAAATCTTGGAAGGCATCGGATGTCCATGCCTGAAAATGAAGAATGAAAAAGACAACCGACATGTATATTCTTCAATTTTTATGAAAATTACAATTATGCCTCAAAGTTTAGTTAATCATATTTTAACCCCCAAAACTAAAGAATTTTAGTTAATAAGTCCAATTAAACTTTAGGAAATTATAAATTCAACCACTCAAATTATTATTTCTAAATAATTAACACACGAGCATTTAAATTACACTAGTTTACATTAAAAAAAATATATATAAGGAATTAAACCACTTTTAAATATAAAACACGAAGACAGATATTTTGCAAGTAGGAAAATTAAATTACATAGCAATTAAATAAAATAAAGCATGTTTTGTCCACATATTTGGGGAATAAATCAAATGAGAGTTATAATTAAAATAAATTCGAAAAGTAAACAAACTCATACGTCATACCTGTCCTGCGGAGACGCGGGGAGACATATAACACATATCACTGTTTGACAATTATATCACGTAGTAATAAAACTTAATCAAATAAACGATGCATGTACGCTCATGCTATGACACCCCGCTTCTTCGATAGGTCATGTCTGACGTCCCGAGTGAGTTTATTTATGTATTTGTGTTCTTTTAATTTAAATTATGTGCTAATTAATTTGTTTAATTGATTTAAATTTGCCTAAGTGTTTAACTTGATATGTATTAACTCATTCGAAATTATTTTAATGTGAATTCAATGCCGAGCATGCTCATATTATGAAACTAATTGATTATATGATTTATGGATGTGATTGTGTGATATTAGATGTTTTAGGACTTGTTTGAATTTAGGTTTGGACCTAATTGCACTTTTTGGTAAGTGTAGGGGCCTATTTACAAATAGGCCATTTTAAGCCATTTCTTGACTAACTTGAGATAGGAAATTCGAATTTGAATTTTGAATTCTCCATTGGATTCATTTTGACAATTCGAGTCCAAATGGAACAAGCCCCGTACGTAGCACCCCAAATGAAGGATGCCACATCCTCCGCACTAAGACCCAGACCCGGTCACGAAATGGAAAGTCCATGCCCGAATCCGAATCAAAGCGAACGGGAGACCAACGAACACACTAGGCTAGGCGGATCTAACTCGACAAACTCAGAGCGCGGAAGCAATTTAAACAATCATCATCAGATAGCGAAAACAATTAAATCAACGTACAAAACGAGTGACGGGTTCAACTAGCATAGATACCTAGTCCCGAATCTCAAACCATCACAACGTAATAAACCAACATAAGTATTAGCAGAATAGCTAATTACATCCAAATGCTAGCATACTAACCCCGCACGGGATTAAGTCTAAGTAGAGCATAAAACATAATCTCCAAAAGCGAAATATGAATACATAACATAAATAGAGTATGTGAAAAATGCATCTTAACACCAACTAAACCGACAATTGTGACTCAGAAGACTCACTTCCGCCTAGCTCAAGCTAAAAGGAAACCTGCAACTAAAAGATAAAATGAGGGGTCAGTCAACTGACTGAGTGAGGGGGCTAACGCACACCCAATATATATATATGGAACACAGCACAGATAAAAGGGTGGAATCATGAACCAGGGATAGGTGTTGCACAACAATTCATTTCAAAGAACCCGGAATAGATATAGATATAAGTTTAGAAACCATTTTCAGAAAGACTCGATCCCGATTCATAATTCCCAGACAGAACAAAACATATGCTCGGCGAGTACGAGCTTCCGACCTTTACTCCTCAGAACGGATCAAAACATAAAATATAGAATCAAATCCAACCGCTACACCAACGATGGAGGAGATGTACCATCCCCAAACCATCCAGAACAGACAAACCCTTAAAGGGTAGCTAACCCACAGGAGTCGTCCCCGGCTGTACACCGAAGGCTCAAGATATCACGCCTCCCCTATCTCCCTGAGTCGCGCGATGATATCTCAAATGGAGACTATGCACAGGCCGAGCCCTGACGGCCCTATACCGTCCCAGGGATTCCTTACCCATAGCTCCTCGGATCCATAATAGAACAGAACAGAACAGATTCCATATATCATGGCTAACTCGCTATAGAACAGATCATAAGATAACATAACTTTCCAAAACAGCTCACATATGCTTTCATATCTAATTTTTCCAAAACAGAATTGATTCACAAGGTCATAAACATATCATATCCAACACATACGTATTCATAATAAGGTATACTCGCATGCAAGGGTAGAAATCAGCATATAAAGGCCATAGGTCGCATAACTATACAAAATCCTAAACCTCACCTCGTGAAAGTAGAGTCTGAGAGTGTGAAGGACAAACACTCCTAAACCTCGGGCACACCATCGCAACCAAACTCTGAAACAGAACATACAGAAGCCCGGACTTAGACTCTATATGAACCAAACAAGACGCACGACGTTGCTCAACATGATCGTGGTTATGCATAAGTGTTCATGTTGTGCTTTGATAGGGTATCGTGGTCATTCAAGGCATATCAATGCTCAACAAGGTCATATGTACAAGCAACCATCATGCAATTCCATATCCGAAGATGCAAGATCAATTTAGGAAGTCAATGTATTCACAACATGCATATTAAATCATCCAATGTCACAGGGTTCAATTATAATATTACAATTAAGCATCAAGTTAATGTCGAGTTATAAAGTGCATAAGTAAGAGCAACTTGATGATATAAACGCACAAAGTTGTTGTATGCAGATGGCATGCTTGATACAAATAAAAAGTGCATTTAATTCACTTAAGATCATACTTTACAACTTCACAACATGTTTGGTACACAAGCTTAAGTCACATTGATAGTTTCATAAATATTGCACTTACATCCCCTAAGTCATTTATAAAAGTTTAGAATAATTACACATACATCTCCTTAGTCGATTGCTAAGCATAATTGTTCATTTAAAGTGTTTATACAATTATTCAACTAGGAATTAATTACTTACAAGCATGACAATTATCAATTTATCGTAATTCGTAATATACCATTTTTGAGTAGTAAGAGTAAATCAAGATATTACAATTCTAACTCCTATCATGCATCAAGTCTCAAGTTGTTCAAGCATCCTTCATGTATCTTAATTTTATATTTGAAACACAATTTACAACAAACATAGCATTGAGAATGTCTCAAATTCGTATAGAGAAATCACAACATGTTCGTTCTTCTAAAATATCATTCAAGTTCATTTAGTCACATAAAAGATTAGTTTCTAAATATTACACTAACACCCCTTCGTACTTAACAAATAGCGTAAATCATCACATCAGGATTCAAATTGTAAATCAAAATATTCATGCATATCACAATTCATTCAATACATATTTTCGTATAGGATTGGAATACATCTCGATCAACAAACCAACAATAAACAATTTATTTGCACTTAAAACAATTAATTCAAATAATTATAATTATGCAAAATAATTCGTAATAAATAAACCGAGTGTCCGATTAATGAACGGAAAGCGGCATTGGACTCACCGCGTCGAGACCGATATTCTGTCCGAAAGTCACCGGAGTGCCACCACCGGAGCCGTCGGAAAGTCGTCGGGCCGCCACCTGGCCCGCCGCCGAAAGTCATCGGAAAAATCCCAAAAAATTACCCGAGAAAGTGGTCTTCGTGCTCGTTTCAAATCCTTGATCAATTTCTAAAAATTCCAAGCCAATTGTCGTAGATCTTAAATCCAAGAATACGAAAACCCCAAAAACTTCAAAATCAAATTACTTCCAATCCGGTGAATGAAAATGAAATCCGTAAAATGCATTCACTTACCCATGACGAGCTCTTCAAAACCCCCAAGTGGAATGCCAAAAAAAGTGGCCGAAAAACACCGAACGTGATTGCTACAGTTGCGTGCCGCCGTCGCCTCGCCTTCAGGCGGCCCGTGCGCCGCCACCTCCACTCTGATGCTCGTGCTACCAGCCCAGAATTGATTCTTAGTGAAAAGACCTTCAGATTGGTACCTCGTCTACCCAAAATCGCCGTAGAAAATGGGCTGCTAAGTTTCGCCCAGATTCACCACCATCGACGTGAGTTTCGGGCGGCGCGTGTGGAGCCACCGCCAACCAGATGACTGCTCCACCACTTCCAATTTGTAGATCTCGTCAAGATGATCGATTTGCATAACAATTTTGCTAGATTCCAATGTCGGAGGAAGCCGAACGAGGCTGTCGAATTTGCTATTGCAATCCAGTTGCGATTTTTCGAATTTTGAGCAGTTACGTCTGAAAATCGCAGATATCTCCTCCACCATTCATTATTTGGCCAAGATCTTTGTGCCGTCGTGATCCTCTCATCGAGCTCATCAAAATGGACTACTCATTCGTCGAATTTCGTTAAGAAACAGCCAACTTACGACTAGTGTGTGTTTTAGGTGTAGTGTGTGTGCGGGAATGAGAGAGAGAAACAAAGAGAGAGGAGAGGAGATTGAAAGAAATGTGTCTTGTGCACAAGCTATATACAACCGGGTATCCTTATCGCTTAGCAAAGTGAAATAGTTGTTAGGAATAGTGCCCTAGAAAGCCGATTGTATATCCGCTTTGTGCTTTTCCTTATTGTAATCACAGACAATCTTTGAATGAAATAACGAATTGAGGCAACACTTCTTTATATGCTCTTGTTTGGTACGCGTTTACTTTATCTGTGCATGTATAAGAACTCCCCTAATCCTGATAACTTTAGGACTCTACCATTTAGGTGAAATGGTTCATGAAACGAGCCCTATATCACATAAGTCATGATTAGTAAAATACTCCAAGTCGATGAGTCCCACCGACAGTGGGAGTGTCAACCTGACTCCTCTAAGGCTTGCTTGTGGGATCACGCCCTTAAGAAGGACCACCTTGTTTCATGGAGGTACAAAGTGTATAGTTGATACGTGCGTGATACATGAGGGTGCTTACTTCAATAAGTAAGTTCACTGAGGTGCCCCATGTGAGAACATTCCTAAATGGGAAAGGAAGTTTCTATTTCAGGAAATTGAAACTTCCAGATTAGGAAATATCTCACGAGTCATTGATGTGATTAATTGATCCTTAGACTTGAGGTTCCTTGTTACTTTATGAGTTAACTCTGTAGTCTTAGGTATAAGCTTTAAAGGGTGTCACCTTAGACAACTGATTCAAGGCTTATGCTGGGGCTGCACAAGTGATTCATGAAAGTGAATGAGAATCAAGAAAGGACCTACACTTGCATTTGCAAGGTGATCTCTTATTGTATAAGTCATTCATATGCCATATGGAGTCCTTGGCCAAGGCAGTAGATCAACACATCAAGAAAAGTGTTTCTTGGATTGAGATCAAATGGATATGAAATGCACTTAGCTTTAAGACCGGATTATTAGGGTTATTATTATTCCCTTACCCTAGATCTTGGTTGAGAGATAGTAAGTAGGAGGATTGTATCTAACATGAATCAATGACTTAATGGTTCTGTCGAATCCGAACATTCCAATTCAGCTAGGGGTTAAACACCTGTTGCTAGACTATGGTCGTTTAATCTGTGGACTGATTAATTAATTAGTGAATTAATTAATTAGGGTCAGTGCTAATTGAATTGAGAACCTAGAGGGTCACACACAACAACTTGGTTACATGAGTTAAGGCTTGAAAATGATTAAACGAGTTAATCGGGCCAAGAGGGTTCCACACGTGTGAACCACACGTGTGGCTCACGTGAGTGACACGTGTGTAAATATATGTGTATATTTATTTATGTGTTAAATAACTAATGTGATTAATTATTTAATAGACTTTGGTTTAATTTTGAATTAAAAGAAAGTCTTGTTTTCGAGAAAAATAATCTAGTTAATTAATTATGAATTAATTAATTAGATAAAATAAGTTATTTATTTTAAATTAATAAAGTATAAAATTATCCAAAGTTAGTTTGGATATTTTAGCTCTCTTGAAAGTTGATTTGAATTTGAATTCAAAGTCAAAGTCAAAATTACTTGATGATCAAGTAATAGGAGAGAGGGACCAAAACCCTAGCCCATAAGGACTAGGATTTTCGGTCCTCCCCTTCTTATAAATAGGGGAGCTCGAGCTCCTCATGGAGCTAATTGGCAATTCTTTTGGTTCATGTGTTGAACACCATCCTTTCTCCAATAAACGAAACCCTAGGTTAAGCCTAAACACTAACTAGAGAACTAACATCCTTACTAGTTAGATTGTAGTCAAGTTGGTGGACTATCTCTAGAGAGCTTCAAGTTAGAAGTTTGAAGATTCGAGCTTTACCAAGGAGAGGGGATCAAGCCGCGAGAAGAGCGTTCTTGGGTGGCTTGAAACGCTTCAAGAAAGTTAATTAAGAAAGTAAGTTTCTAATCCCTACGAATTTGGTTACACGATTGCGAGTCCAAGATCCTTTTGTTGGGAATTTTTTTTTTTTAAATTCCGCTGCTTTCTGATTCGTGTTTTCCAACAAGTGGTATCAGAGCCACCTCGTTAATCGTGTTTCTGATTCGTCTCAATTATTATGAATTTGGTAGAAATTCTTAGGCTTGATGCGATTGAGTATTTGTAATTATTTTAGAAAGCCTGAATTACGAAACTGTATTTTTTCCTAAAAGTTTCTGAAAATTGGTTTTTGCAAAATTTAATTTTGAATAACTATTTTAGATTTGAAACTGTATAAACTGTTTTTGGATTTCTTGGATTGGTTTTGCTTTTGAACGAAAACACGAAACGAAAACCCAGATTACGACAAACACGTGAAACCCCGCGCGCGAAGGAGTCGCGCGCGCGGGCTTCGCGCGCCGCCGCCCGCCTGTCCTAGGCGTGCGCAAGGGCAACCGCCCAGCACCTCCCGCACGCCTGTGCGGGAGCCTCCCGGGTGCGCCTAGCCGTCACCGCCCAGGCCTGGCCGGGACAGACCGGCCAGCCACCCGCAAACTGGGCGATAGTGTGTGCGCACGCCGCGCACCGCTGTGCGTGCGGTCCCTTTCGCGTATGGGCCCCGTTGTTTTCGTAATCTGTTTTCGTTTATCGTGCGATCCAGTCCCAATTTTTTTTTATTTTAATTTTAAAATTTTATTTTTTGAATATTTATTTTAATTTCTGAATAAAACCTAAAATTAGAATTTTTAAGAAATAGAAACGGTTTATATTTTGGGAAAATACATCTTTGATAAAATTATTAATTTTCAGAAATTAATTGGAATTTTATTTGTTTTGTTAATTTGGGATTTATTGAAAACTTTTATAAATAAGACTCGCATCAAGTCGTGTTTTAAGTCATTAGGACTTGAAACGGGAATTTTAATTTATTGGCTAAATTTAAATTCTCGCAAAAGCATGTTAGGTGATCATGGGTTTAGACTTATGTATGGTTTTAATTTATGTACATGGATGGTTTAAATTGGGGTTGGAGCCCTATAGTTGCGTTTTTCAATTGAGGTTGGAGCCTCACTTATGTACGTACTGTTATGTGATTTATTATGTGGCTTTCCATATTACTGTTTTTGAGGCCGGGGTATGCCCTGTGTAATTGTCTAAGGCCAATATGAAGATTGAGCCTTATTACTTTATGTCTTTTTCTTTTTATTGTAATTTGAGAGTAGAGATAGGTGGTGAGGTTTTATTTTCATTTTGGAGACAATGCACCCATGGAGTAAGATGGACCACATTCAAGTAACAAGGAGGCCATAAGTGAAGACCCCTCAAAATGTTAGGGAGGGGAATCTCAATTGTAAAAATGTAATAGAGATAGGGCTCGTATTTTGTTACCGCTTTCCCTTATGTGATTTAAACTGTTTATGTGGCATGTATGTTAGAATTTATGATTGTGGAGTGGCTCCCACATATCACGCATAAGATAGGTAGAACCCATGATCATTACATGTTAGTATCATGCTAGGACATGTTATCTGTTTATGTGCTTATTTGAAATGCATTTAAGTGTACTTGCATTAATCAAGACTAATAAAATTGGATAACATATATGTTGGTGAGGTCGAATCGGACAACTCTCCGGCTGATTCGAAAATTCCCATTAAATATTAAGATAATTTCGAGCAAATAGGTATTTAATTCGAGATGCAAATTTTGAATTAAATTCCTAGCATTGCATCAATAGGTTTTAAGTTTAGTAAGTGAAGCTAGTTATTGTCCGCCAGTCGTGGGATAGCTTGTGGAGCTTATTAGTTCTTAGTTACCTAATTGATCATTTTAAATGATCAATATTTCATGATCAATTTTAGCAAGGGCGATGTCCGCGAGTCGTGGGTCGTTCGAACTAAATTTTGGTCATGATCTTATGAATGATGGGTCTAGCTTAACACCTAAGTAAATATGGATGTAGAAAAGGGTCGTGGGTCCATATTGAAAGATAGGTGATGTAAAAACAATTACTAAGAGTTCTAAAGGTGTTAGAATTGGTAAGTTGTACCTACCTATGGTTTTACTTAGAATGTCCGTGACTCGTGGATTCGAGGTAAAATGCCTAGGATCTTAGTACCCATTGGGAAACATGTTCCTCTTAGATCTTTGGGAATTATATATCTTTGAAAAACAGTGGGAGCTACATTAGATTAAAGACCTTATCTTTTGTATATCGTTATAATTCAGCATGCTCACTAGTTCTCTGTTTTACCATTTAGGTCGTAGATTCTGTGATTCTCTACGTGTTTTGAAATGGCAACCAAAAACTGATGTGAATCATGATGAACCGCGGCCATATCTTGTCCCAAATGAAGAGCTGGACCGATCCACAACTCAAGAAGATAGCATACAAAAGGAACAAAGTTATGGTGGTCCAATTACAAGAGCTTGTGTCCTTTAGTATTCTAATGTCTCTTAGGTTTCCATGCATCCATCTTTATATTCAGCATTGTAACTTGTTTTTCTTTCAATCAAGAAGTAAAATTATTGAATTTTCATTCAAGTGAGATTTTCTCTCAAGTTCTTTGCTGAACGACATTAGGATTTCAAACCCCTTTCCCGGATAACGTTATTTCTCGACTCCTTATAGTCGACGGGGTGCGTTACTTACAATCTGATAGTGTTGGTTCTTTGCTCAATATAGCAAACGGGTCACACTTCTCTTATTTTCAACCTTGAATTGGACGATCAGTTTCAAGAACTCCAAGTATTGATATAGGTTTTCACGGCAAGTACGTGGAGTTCGTATCATTTGGTATCTAGAGCTTAGGTTTCCATCCAAGGTTACGTATCCGTATCTTTTATCTTTTGTATAATTTCTTTTCATTATAGTTATATTGCTGCAAAAAATCGAAAAAGGAAAAAAAAAAAAAAAAAAAAAAAAAGAGAGAGCAGCATTGTTTCAGTCATTTTCTTTGTAATCTCAAATCATAAGTCATGTGGATTTGTTTGTTTGTATCTTTTTAGTTGTAACAGTTCGTTTGTGACAATTTTAGCACCCTTATTGGTTCATTCATCTTAAGGATTATTTGGTTGAGAGATCTGAAATTTCTTGTGTCTTTCTTCAAGAATTGAGAGAAAAGAGTGGTAAAAGGCTTGAGTTGTGAGCACAAAAGAGGGAAAAAGCTATATTTTTTAGTGATACACGAGCGTGAGTGACTCTAAACGAGCGCAAACACGTGAGGGAGTGTTGTGAGGTAATTTTTACTAACGATTTTTCTTGCAGGTTTAAAACATGACGGAAGAACGAAATGAACAACCTCCAATGGACGTTAACTTTGTCGTCCGTGCAATGCAACAACAATTTGATAGGTTGAACGTACAATTTGGTGAGATCCTGGATCGATTGGATCAAAATGATGAATGGGTGACTGAATTACAACAAAATGCTCTCCCGGCTAGGAGACCAAACCGACGACCAGCCGATTTGGGTATCAATCCTCGTGATGGATTTGATGATGAGGAAGATGACTTGGATGAGGCTGCATCAAATGCCTCTTCAAGGAGAGATCATAGACGTCCAAGATACCAACAACAACGAAGAGGAAGAGGGGTAATTGACAATAACCTTGGATCTATCAAGCTTTCTATTCCTTCCTTCAAAGGACAAAATGACCCGGAAGATTACATTGAATGGGAACGAAAGGTGGAGTTAATTTATGACTGCCACAACTATTTGGAAGGGAAAAAGGTAAAACTTGCTGCCGTATCCTTTACGGACTATGCTATTGTATGGTGGGATCAAGTGGTGATAAGTAGACGCAGAAGTGGTGAGTACCCTATTGAAACTTGGGATGAGATGAAGGTGGTTATGAGGAAGAGGTTCGTACCTCCTCACTACTATCGAGACCTACACCTTAAGTTGCAAAGTTTGAGGCAAGGGTTCAAAACGGTAGAGGAATACTACAAAGAAATGGAGATGGCAATGATTCGAGCAAATATTGAGGAGGATCGTGAGGCAACCATGGCTCTGTTCATATGTGGTCTCAACCGAGAGATCGCCAATGTAGTGAAACTTCATCACTATGTTGAATTGAGGAAGTGGTCCATATAGCTATCAAGGTGGAGAGACAAATTAAGAAAGGACGGACTGTGGTTAAGCATGATGATTCAAATACCTCTAAACCAAAGTGGAATTCTTCTCCAAAAACAGCCGAAAAGCCTTCAAAACCAAAGAAGGATCCACCTACAACAAAGGGTTCGTTTGAGAAAGGTAACACCTCTACACATCGCAATCGTGATATTAAATGCTTTAAATGTCAAGGAGCAGGCCATATAATGTCTCAATGTCCAAACAAAAGAGCCATGATCTTGTTAGACAATGGAGAACTTGAAACCGAAAGTGCGGATGATAATGGAGGCCTTGAAACATCGGATGAGGCAAGTGATGTTGAGCATGCGGTTGTGGGGCAAAGTTTGGTGGTTCTAAGAGCTTTGTACATCCAAGCTCTTGAGGACAAAGATGAACAACCAAGGGAAAACATCTTTTACACACGGTGTCATGTTAAGGAGCGAGTGTGTGGGCTGATCATTGACAGCGGGAGTTGCGTAAACGTGGCTAGTAAATTGATGGCGGAAAGGCTCAGCCTTAAAACCTTGAAGCACCCGAGACCTTATAAGCTCCAATGGCTGAATGAACATGGTGAAATGAAGGTAACAAAATAAGTTCTTATCTCCTTTTCAATTGGCAAATACATGGATGAGGTTCTTTGTGATGTCGTACCAATGCAAGCTGGCCATATATTGCTTGGAAGACCATGGCAATTTGATAGACGAACAGTGCATGATGGCTACAAGAATCGATATAGTTTTACCAAGGATGGGCGAAACATCACCTTGGCACCTTTACCACCAAGCCAAGTGTATGAAGAACAATGCCAAATTAAGAAATCCATTTCAGCTTCTTCAAAACAAAGTGATTGTAATAGTGAGAAAGAATGTGAAAAAGAAAAAGAAAAAGAGCATGAAAAAGAAAAGGAGAAGGAAAAAGAAAAAGAGTGTAACAGAAAAGAAGAGGGAGAAAAAAGACTAGTTGAAAAGAAAGAAAGAAAAAAAGTGAGTTTCTTTATAAAAGAAAAAGAGATTGAGGGGGTGATAAAAAAAGAAAAGCTTGTGATGATGATGATGTATAAAAACATATTTCTTTCATCTAATGTAACCCCTCCCTTACCTAGTGTTGTTTCTTCTCTCTTGCAGGAGTTTGAGGACGTATTCCTGGAGGAAATACCACCCGGTTTACCTCCTATACGAGGAATAGAACACCAAATCAACCTCATCCCCGGGGCTGCCATCCCAAACCGACCAGCTTACCGAAGCACCCCTCAAGAGACAAAAGAGCTTCAAAAACAAGTTGAAGAGTTGCTTGCAAAGGGATATGTGCGTGAGAGCATGAGTCCATGTGTTGTTCCGGTTCTTTTGGTGCCTAAAAAGGATGGTACTTGGCGAATGTGCGTGGATTGTAGGGCTTTCAACAAGATCACGGTAAAGTATTGTTATCCCATACCTCGCCTTGATGATATGATTGATGAATTGCATGGTTCTACAATCTTCACTAAAATTGATTTGAAAAGTGGCTATCACCAAATAAGAATGCAAGAAGGTGATGAATGGAAAACAACTTTTAAAATTAAGCATGGATTGTATGAGTGGTTAGTAATGCCTTTTGGCTTAACTAACGCACCCAGTACCTTCATGAGATTGATGAATCATGTATTGCGTGCTTATACTGGTAAATTCGTAGTGGTTTACTTTGATGATATACTGATCTTTAGCCGAAATTTGCATGAACATATTGAGCATTTGAGGTTAGTACATGAGGTACTAAGGCATGAAAAGTTATATGCTAATCTTAAGAAGTGTAACTTTTGCATGGATAGAGTCGTGTTCCTTGGATTTGTTGTGAGTGCAGGTGGTATAGAGGTAAATGAAGAAAAGGTTAAGGCAATCAAAGAGTGGCCTACACCCAAGACCATCAAGGAAGTAAGGAGTTTTCATGGTTTGGCCGGGTTCTATAGGAGATTCGTGCCCAATTTCAGCACCATAGCTGCCCCCTTAACGGAAATCATCAAGAAAAGCATGGGATTTAAGTGGGGAGAAGCTCAAGAAATGGCATTCCAAACATTGAAAACAAAGCTAAGTTCAGCTCCTCTTTTACTTTTACCAGATTTTTCTAAAGCCTTTGAAATCGAATGTAATGCTTCGGGTGTTGGTATAGGTGTTGTGCTCATGCAAGAGAATAAACCAATTGCATACTTTAGGGAGAAACCTAATAGGGCTGCATTGAACTACTCTACTTATGACAAGAAGCTCTATGCCTTAATTAGGGCCTTAGAGACGTGGCAGCATTACTTGTGGTCGAAAGAGTTCATCATTCATACGGATCATGAGTTATTAAAACATTTGAAGTGGCAAGGAAGTTTGAACCGAAGGCATGCTCACTGGGTTGAATTTATAGAGATGTTTCCTTATGTGATTAGGTACAAGCAAGATGGCAAGGAGAAAGCTGAACTTGTGAAGAAAATGCATGAGGATGCTCGGCTTCACATTCTCAAAAGAAACAACCAAGCTATGATTCAAGCTAACAAGGGACGAAAGAAAGTTGTTTTCAAGGAAGGAGACTTGGTTTGGGTTCACTTTAGGAAAGAGAGATTCAATCATCAGCGAAAGTCCAAACTTGACCCACGGGGGACGGACCATTCAAAGTGTTGAAAAGGATCAATGATAATGCTTACAAAATTGATCTCCCGGATACGTATAGTGTAAGTTCCTCCTTTAATGTTGCTGATTTATCTCCCTTTCATGCATATTCAGATTCAGGGACGAATCCTTTTCAAGAAGGGGGGAATGATGTGAATCATGATGAACCGCGGCCATATCTTGTCCCAAATGAAGAGCTGGACCGATCCACAACTCAAGAAGATAGCATACAAAAGGAACAAAGTTATGGTGGTCCAATTACAAGAGCTCGGGCCAAAATTATCCAAGAGGAAGTTGGAAATCTCTTAAACCAATTTGCTCAAACTGGACTCCAACCTTCAAGATGGGCTGCTGAACCAAATTAAGAATACTTCAATGTTTTTATGTCCAATTCCTAAAGTCCAAAGTGTGGAAATGATGTAATTCGGCCCTAAGCCTATTATAGTATTATTTGGGCCTTTATTTTATCATTATTTAGCTGCATATTAGTTTATTTAAGCCCACTTTTGTAAGCCTTCATGGCAAGTGGTGGGAATAGCTTGTGTCCTTTAGTATTCTAGTGTCTCTTAGGTTTCCATGCATGCATTTTTATATTCAGCATTGTAACTTGTTTTTCTTTCAATCAAGAAGTAAAATTATTGAATTTTCATTCAAGTGAGATTTTCTCTCAAGTTCTTTGCTGAACGACATTAGGGTTTCAAACCCCTTTCCCGGATAACGTTATTTCTTAACTCCTTATAGTCGACGGGGTGCGTTACTTACAATCTGATAGTGTTGGTTCTTTGATAAATATAGCAAACGGGTCACATTCCTCTTATTTTCAACCTTGAATTGGACGATCAGTTTCAAGAACTCCAAGTATTGATATAGGGTTTCACGGCAAGTACGTGGAGTTCGTATCAAAAACCCTCTTGTATCGATCCTCGAGTCAAACAAGTTGACTGGTCCTAACTATTCTGATTGGCTGAGGAATCTAAAAATCATTTTAGATTCTGAGAAGAGAACTTATGTTCTCTTCGAAGGGGAGCCTAGTCCCGAAGTGGAGGCTCCCACTCGGGCCGAGCGGGACGCGATTCAGAAGTGGAAGGATATTAATCTCCAAGCCCGTTGCCTTATGTTGGCTAACATGTCTCCGGACTTGCAAAGGCAACATGAGGCCATGGAATTCGCTTGGGAGATTTACGACCACTTAGAGCAACTTTACCACCCTCATGAACGTGTTACAAGGTATAACACTTCAAAGGAATTGTTCCAATTAAAAATGAGGGAAGGTTCAAGTGTCCATGAATATAGACTCAAGTTTCTCGCCCTTACTGAGAAACTTGCTTCCATGGACATGCCACTGAAAGATGAGCTTTCAGTGGATTTGTTGCTAGCTTCGCTCCCACCATCATTCAACCCATTTGTCCTTAACTTCAATATGAATCATGCTGGTGCTACTGTAGCTGAGCTGATTAGTCAGCTTGTGACTGCTGAAAGCACGATCAAGAAGGACAATAAGGTTTTGATGGTGAATGCTCCATCTTCCTCTTCTGGGCCTTGTAAAGGTAAGGGCATGAAAGCCCAAAAGAAGAAGAAGAAACCCCTTAGGCCCACTGGTGGCGTTTCGAAGGGGAAGGACCAAAAGAAGAAGCGTGATCAGAAAGAGGATGTTTGCTTCCATTGTGGCAAAGCGGGACATTGGAGGAGAAACTGCCCAGAGTACAAGGCTACTCTAAAGAAAGGTATGTTTCTCGCTAAAATAGATCTTTCTATTAATTCTAGTTCTTGGGTGCTTGATACCGGTTGTGGAACTCATATCTGTAATGATGTACAGATGCTAAGTGCAGTCCAGCAACTCAAAGAAGGAGAATTTGTCTTGAAGATCGGCAATGGCTTAAATGTTGAAGTTCGAGCTTTAGGCACAATTAGATTAGATTTAGGTAGTTTTGAGTTAGTCTTAAATAAAGTCCTTTATGTACCGAGCATTATTCGTAATATAATTTTTGTTCCAATTTTAGATTGTGAAGGTTATGAAACTTATATTAGAATGGTAAATACTTTATCAAATGGAATAACTCTTCCGTTCACATCGGTACTCTAAGTAATGGACTTTATCTAACTCAGAATATCAATATTATGAATATACAACGAGAAACTAAGCGTAAGAGAGATGACAAAGTTTCAGCTCCCTTATGGCACGCTAGATTAGGACACATTTCCAAGAACAGAATTAGTAAGATAAACACTTTAGGATCATTCTCTGAAAATGATCTCAAAGAGTTGACTTCTTGCGAATCTTGTCTCAAAGGAAAAATGTCCAAAGTTCCTTTTAAAGGAACTGTGGAACCACTAAGGTTTTGGATTTGATCCATACTGATGTTTGTGGACCGCTTAGTGTGAGCACTAGAAACAATCATCAGTATTTCATAACCTTTACTGATGACTTTAGTCGGTATGGTTATGTATACTTAATGAAGTATAAATCTGAAGCTTTTGAGAAATTCTTAGAATTTCAAAAGGAGGTTGAGAACCAAACTGGTGACAAGATCAAAGCACTTCGATCTGATCGAGGAGGTGAATATCTTAGTGAAGAATTCCTTAATCATCTCAAAGATAATGGGATTATCTCTCAGTGGACTCCTCCGGGAACTCCTCAGCTTAATGCAGTTTCTGAGAGAAGGAATCGAACCCTACTTGATATGGTTCGTTCCATGATGAGTTTCACTGACTTACCACCTTCTTTCTGGGGTTATGCCCTAGAAAGTGCAGCAAAGATTCTGAATCTAGTTCCCTCTAAGTCAGTCCCTAAAACACCCTATGAAATGTGGCATGGTAAAATCCCTAGTTATTCTTACTTAAGAATTTGGGGTTGTCCTGCTTACGTGAAGAGGACAGTGGGAGCTAAGTTAGAATCTCGTTCTAACTTATGCTACTTTGTAGGTTATCCTAAGGAATCCATAGGATATTACATGTATGATCAATCTGAGCAAAAGGTGTTTGTTTCCAGAAATGCCACTTTTCTTGAGGAACCGTTCCTTAAAGAAAAGAAAGGGAAGACCATAGAATTAGAGGAAGTACAAAGTGAGCCCACGCCACCCACTGAAGGAACGTCCCCTTCTGATCAACAACAACCAATCGTGAATTTCGATACACACGTAAATCCTCCTCTAAAGCGTTCTGAACGCACTCCTAGACAGCCGAAGAGATGGTATGGATTCTTCCATGAAATCTCTCAAAAGGATAATGATCCTTTAACATATGAGGAGACACTTTCAGATTCTGACTCTGAACAGTGGATAGAAGCCATGAAATCCGAAATGGATTCCATGAACTCCAACCAAGTTTGGACCTTGGTAGATTTGCCTGATGGGGTCAAACCCATAGGTTGCAAATGGATCTTTAAGAGAAAGCTTGGAGTTGATGGAAGTATTGCAGCTTACAAAGCAAGACTGGTTGCAAAAGGATTCACTCAAAGACCCGGCGTAAACTTTGATGAAACCTTTTCGCCAGTTGCAATGCAAAAGTCTATTCGGATCATGCTTGCCATTGCTGCGTATTATGACTACGAGATATGGCAAATGGATGTGAAAACTGCCTTTCTCAATGGTGACATTGATAAGGACATTTATATGGAGCAACCCATAGGTTTCACATTCAGTGGGAGTGAGCAAAAGGTTTGCAAACTCCAAAGATCAATCTATGGATTGAAACAGGCTTCTAGGAATTGGAACATTCGATTTGATGAATCAGACAAAGCGTTTGGCTTCATACAAATTTTGAATGAATCATGTGTGTATAGAAAGGAATTGGAGACCTCAGTGCAATTCTTAATACTTTATGTTGATGACATCCTTCTTATTGGGAATTCGAAGGATGACATGAAAGTGACTAAGTTATGGTTATAAAACCAATTCGAGATGAAAGATCTTGGTGATGCATCCTATATCCTTGGAATTAAAATCTATCGAGATAGATCTAGAAGGTTAATAGGACTATTACAGTCGATGTACATTGATAAAGTATTGAAGAGATTCAATATGGAGTCGGCAAAAGGTTAAGAACCTTCCTATGAGTGTAGGAACATGTCTTTCAAAGAAGATGTGTCCTAAGACTAACCTTGAGAAGGAGAGAATGACTCATACACCTTATGCATCAGCAATAGGTAGCATAATGTATGCAATGTTATGTACTCGACCGGATGTGGCTTATGCACTTAGTGTGACAAGTCGTTTCCAATCTGACCCTGGAGATGGTCACTGGGCTGCCGTGAAGAATATTCTTAAGTACTTGAAAAGCACTAAAGATTTATTCTTATTTTACGGAGGTCAGAAAGATCTTACTGTCGAAGGATACTCCGATGCAAGCTTTGCATCTGACTTAGATGATTTTAAGTCAATGTTAGGATACATTTTCTGCCTAAACGGCGGAATAGTGAGTTGGAAGAGTTCCAAGAAAACTACCACTGCAGATTCGACCACTGAGGCCGAATACTTAGCTGCAAATGATGCAGCTAAGGAAGGTGTTTGGATTAGAAACTTCATTCAAGAGTTGAATGTTGTTCCTAGCATGAAAGACCCCATTACTGTGTTTTGTGACAACACTGGGGCGGTTGCTCAAGTAAGAGAACCAAGATCTCACCAACGGACCAAGCACATTATGAGGAAGTATCACCTAATCCGTGATATTATCAAAAGAGGAGATGTGCTAATTGAGAGGGTCACATTAGCAGAGAACGTGGCAGATCCACTTACTAAACCCCTTAGTCGAGAAGCTTTCCAAGGTCATCTTCAGAAGATGAGACTTAGAGTAGCTTTAGAATGGTTTGGACGGGCAAGTGGGAGATTGTTAGGAATAGTGCCCTAGAAAGCCGATTGTAGATCCGCTTTGTGCTTTTCCTTATTGTAATCACAGACAATCTTTGAATGAAATAACGAATTGAGGCAACACTTCTTTATGTGCTCTTGTTTGGTATGCGTTTACTTTATCTGTGCATGTATAAGAACTCCCCTAATCCTGATGACTTTAGGACTCTACCATTTAGGTAAAATGGTTCATGAAACGAGCCCTATATCATCACATAAGTCATGATTAGTAAAATACTCCAAGCCGATGAGTCCCACAGACAGTGGGAGTGTCGACCTGACTCCTCTAAGGCTTGCTTGTGTGATCACGCCCTTAAGAAGGACAACCTTATTTCATGGAGGTGCAAAGTGTATAGTTGATACGTGCGTTATACATGAGGGTGCTTACTTCAATAAGTAAGTTCACTGAGGTGTCCCGTGTGAGAACATTCCTAAATGGGAAAGGAAGTTTCTATTTCAGGAAATGGAAACTTCCAGATTAGGAAATATCTCACGAGTCATTGATGTGATTAATTGATCCTCAGACTTGAGGTTCCTTGTCACTTTATGAGTTAACTCTGTAGTCTTAGGTGTAAGCTTTAAAGGGTGTCGCCTTAGACAACTGATTCAAGGCTTATGCTAGGGCTGCACAAGTGATTCATGAAAGTGAATGAGAATCAAGAAAGGACCTACACTTGCATTTGCAAGGTGATCTCTTATTGTGTAAGTCATTCATATGCCATATGGAGTCCTTGGCCAAGGCAGTAGATCAAGACATCAAGAAAAGGGTTTCTTGGATTGAGATCAAATGGATATGAAATGCACTTAGCTTTAAGACCGGATTATTAGGGTTCTGATTATTTCCTTACCCTAGATCTTGGTTGAGAGATAGTAAGTTGGAGGATTGTATCTCACATGAATCAATGACTTAATGGTTCTGTCGAATCCGAACATTCCAATTCAGCTAGGGGTTAAACACCTGTTGCTAGACTATGGTCGTTTAATCTGTGGACTGTTTAATTAATTAGTGAATTAATTAATTCACTGCTAATTGAATTGAGAACCTAGAGGGTCACACACAACAACTTGGTTACATGAGTTAAGGCTTGAAAATGATTAAACGAGTTAATCGGGCCAAGAGGGTTCCACACGTATGAACCACACGTGTGGCTCACGTGAGTGACACGTGTGTAAATATATGTGTATATTTATTTATGTGTTAAATAATTAATGTGATTAATTATTTAACAGACTTTGGTTTAATTTTGAATTAAAAAGAAAGTCTTGTTTTGGAGAAAAAATAATCTAGTTAATTAATTATGAATTAATTAATTATATAAAATAAGTTATTTATTTTAAATAAATAAAGTATAAAATTATTCCAAAATAGTTTGGATATTTTAGCTCTCTTGAAAGTTGATTTGAATTTGAATTCAAAGTCAAAGTCAAAATTACTTGATGATCAAGTAATAGGAGAGAGGGACCAAAACCCTAGCCCATAAGGACTAGGATTTTCGGTCCTCCCCTTCTTATAAATAGGGGAGCTCGAGCTCCTCATGGAGCTAATTGGCAATTCTTTTGGTTCATGTGTTGAACACCATCCTTTCTCCAAGATAAACGAAACCCTAGGTTAAGCTTAAACACTAACTAGAGAACTAGCATCCTTACTAGTTAGATTGTAGTCAAGTTGGTGGACTGTCTCTAGAGAGCTTCAAATTAGAAGTTTGAAGATTCGAGCTTTACCAAGGAGAGGGGATCAAGCCGCGAGAAGAGCGTTTTTGGGTGGCTTGAAACGCTTCAAGAAAGTTAATTAAGAAAGTAAGTTTCTAATCCCTACAAATTTGGTTACACGATTGCGAGTCCAAGATCCTTTTGTTGGGAAATTTTTTTTTAAATTCCGTTGCTTTCTGATTCGTGTTTTCCAACAATAGCATGTACAAATAATCGTAAATAAAATTGGTAAAGTTACGACTAAACATTCAAGCTCCACATAAATTTTATAAATTAAAATGAAAGAGAGATTTACCAAATAGAGTTTAATTCAATTTAATTTTAGAAACCTTTCGTACAATTTAACGACACTTCGTAAACACATGGTTGACAATTAATCTCAAGGAATTCAAGTAAACCGAAATTAAACAAGTTAAGTAGCGTGATAGATTTAAAATCAACTTGACAATTATTTCATGGAATAAATTCGAATTAAATCAAATTAGACGGTTAGGGGCATAATTAATCAAGTTGACAATTAATCTTAGAATAATCCGAATGATCACATATTAAATTGGATTTACAATCAATCACATAACTCAAGAAACTCTTAAATTGAACACACATAAGTGTAGAGATTTACTTGTTAATGTCGTCAGGACGCCCTTTGAGAGCACGGGTTGTCACACCGTATTTTTCTTAGACCATTTGAATCCCTTAAGCTTTAAAATCTAATCCGAATAAACTGAAACGCCTTGAACTGGTTTTCCTCATTCATTTTCAGCCACTTTTTCATCCCTTTTCTTCCCATTCCCAGCAAATACACAACAGTATAAGTGTAGAAAGAAGAAAGAAGAAAGAAGAACCTTTGGCCATTTTTAACTTCAAAGCTCAAGTTAGGGTTCGTTTCTTTGTCGATTTTTGATCCGAGGTTAGTTCTGTGTTCCTCATGACTTAAGCTCTGTTTCAACTCCTCTTTTGTTCCCCGATTCTATGCCTAAGGATGTGACGCCCGGAACGGTGGGCCACCACATCCCCCGCACCTAAACCCGAACCCACATATGAAATGGATTTCCATACATGAGTCCCAGTCTAGGCGAACGGAACCTACACTCACTCCTTAGGCTAAGCGGGGCTAAAACTCGGACAGAGCGCGCAAAACAAACATATAAATGCGGAAGCAATAACATAAGGATCGAAAAGAGCTCTATAACAAACATTTATGTCATATACAATGGCCTCACGGCCCAAAAGATCGAGTATAAACATCAAAAGCCCACAATTCAGCAAAAATATAATTCTAGCATCGAATACATAATAAGAGTATCCAAAATGCAAGAAGTATGAATGCAACTCGACCTAGACACACAAGTACAAGACTAAGACTCGCACTTCCCCGCCTAGCTCGAAACAACCTGCACTGAAGGTGGGAAAAGAGAGGGGTCAGTCAAAACTCGACTGAGTGAGGGGCTAAACGCACACCCACACTTAAATACATATAGAGCAGAGCAAATTACAACGGGGATAGTCATGAATCGAGGCTAGGGTTTTTCATACCAAATCATTTTCCAAAGAAAGCATATAATATAAAGGAAAACCTATCTCGATCCATAACCTATCAAACATAACATAAACATAAGTCCGGCGAGAACGGACTATCCCTTACTCCATCAAACATAACATAAAATCGAATTCAAATCAAAATTCCAACCTCACATCCATGGTGTATCGGGAATCAAACCCTAACACCTACATTACCAAACACATACGGGGCAGCTAACCCACAATATGCCTTCCCCGGTGATCCACCGAGGGCTCAAGATACCACGCCTTCCCAACCTCCATAGGTCGTACGTGAATACCTCAAATGAGAACGTGCACAGGGGTCATAACCGGCGACCCCGTGGTCGTCCCGGGTCTCCCTTACCCACGTCTCCGGGCCCAACAAACCAAATCAAACCAAACTCCCATCTTTCAGGGTACCACTCGCTCAAACATATCGTATACGAATAACGAATTTCAAAACATAGCTTACTTATGCCAATACTTATACCAATTTCGAAAGCGTAAAGCTTATTCCACAACATCATAACATAACTTAGGCACTCGTATTTAATATATATATATATATATAAGGTATATATATTCGCATACGGGGTAAGAAAACAACACATAATAGGTCTTAGGTCGTTTATCTAATATAAAGGATCCTAACCTCACCTTTGCAAAAGAAGAAGGAAGGCAAAACGGGCGAACGAACACTTAAACCTCGGGCTCACGAACTTCCGGAAGAGGCTCTGAAACAAAAGAAAACAAGACCCGAGACTTAGACTCAATAATGTACCAATTAGACGCACGGCGATGCAAAAGGATGCTAAAATGCAAGAAATTAACAAATGAACACTTAAACGTTACCATTTAAAATGATCAAATTCATACCACGTAAAATTCATATAAATGAATCCATAAAATTAATTTAAAACATTTAAAATATAATACAACATATTTTCATCACATATAAGTTATAAGTAATTACAAGAAGGCATTTAAAGAGCATGAAATTAAATACAGAAATCATGCACGCGAGATCGAACTAATTAAGATCATAACATATATAACTTAATAAAACCAATTCCAAAATTAAAATCATAATATATATAAAACACGTGCATGTACAAGCATGCAAACAAAATGCATGAGAAACAGGGGGTGACACGCCCGTGTCACCGAAATGTACTAAGCCGTGACACCCCCGTGTCACGGTACAGCGGGAAACATACTTGAAAATAAGGTGACACGCCCGTGTCACAAAAACAAAGCAAACCGTGACACCCCCGTGTCACGGTACAGAAAAACAGCCCGACCAAGCTTGCACCCCCGTGTCACACTGAAGAGAATAAAAGTGACACGCCCGTGTCACTGTTCGGGACAGGAAAAAAAAACAGGGCATGCATCGTGACAGCAACAATAACCAACCAAGCATCAACTTTCAACCAACAAATGCAACCAAAACATGAATAAATATGTAACCATACTTAAAGCACAATAAAACCTAGCATATAATCCCATATCATGCATTGATCAACAAGATTTACCAAATGAAACCCATATGCCAAACCATGATCTAAGCTCCTAAACTTCACAACATATGCATCAAACTTAAGCTCAAGGTTCACAAACATGCTTCCAACAACAATTACTCAATTCATACCAATACCCTAGCTTCACATAAATCCAAGAAATCCATCAAAGTTCCACAATTACCTCAAAGGAAAGAAATGAAAGAAGAGAAGAAAAGATGAAGTTGATGATGCTTGAATGCTCATAAAACTCACAATTATGAAGCTTGAAAGATGAAATTTTCCTCCACTTGGCAAGGGTTTTGATCGGTTGTCTTGTGAGCAAAAGAAGAGATGGAGCAAGGTATGTATGAAAGGAAGGAAAGGAAAGGAATGTAATATGCTGCTATGAAGAAAGGAGAAATGGCCAAAATTGCTATTAAACCCCTCCATTATTTAAGTCATGCAAGTGAGTCCCCAAGCTTTCGAAGTGCGATCAATTAAGTCCAACGCAATTAAGTATTCAAGGTTCATGAATGATCACTTAAGGTCATAACGAGATTAAATCAAGTTCGGGAATTACATTCACATATCAAAAATTGATAAATTTCATATCATAAATCACTTGAGGCAAATTTTTGACATATAATTCAAATATTTCATGTAAATTCAAATAATTCATATAAGAATTAAAATTAACTAATTCAAATAAACAATTAGAATAAATACAAAATGCGTAAATAATAATTTTAAAAGCGCACATACGTCATACCTGTACGGTCTGAAAGTCGGGGTGTCACAATCCTTCCCCCTTAAAAAGGACTTGCCCTCAAGTCCGAACCGAGTCCTCAAACAACTCCGGATATAAGTTCCTCATTTTCTCCTCAGTTTCCCAAGTCGATTCCTCGGATTTCTGATCCCTCCAAAGTACTCTGACCAAAGGAATCTGCCGTTTTCTCAATTCTTGCATCTTCTGGTCCTGAATTGCAACCGGATGCTTTTCTATTGTTAAATCCGGCTCTAACTGAACCTCTTCAACTGGAAGGATAGTTGCCTCATCGGGATAGTACTTGCGGAGCTGAGAAACATGGAAAACGTTGTGTATCCCGGTCAAATTCGGTGGTAGATCCAATCTGTACGCCGTTTCTCCAATTCTTTCCAAAATTTCAAACTGCCCTAGGTATCGTGGACTGAGCTTTCCACCTTTACCTATTCGAGTGAAGCCTTTCCTTGGAGATGCTTTCAGAAAAACTCTATCTCCGACCTCAAACACTAAGGGCCTTCTTCTCTTATCAGCGTAGCTCTTCTGTCGAGCCTGAGCTGCCCTCATTCTTTGTCTAATCGTATGAACCTTCTCAATAGTAGCAGCAATGTTTTCCTTAGGCTCGGCCCTTTCAAGCTTATTCTCTTCGGTCCATCTCCAATCCTCGATATCCCAAAATAAAGGCGACCTACACTTTCTTCCATAAAGTGCTTCATAAGGTGCCATCTTAATCGAACCTTGATAACTGTTGTTATAAGCAAATTCAACTAGAGCCAGATGCTCGTCCCACCTATCCTGGAAATCCAAAGCACACGACCGAAGCATATCCTCCAAGTACTGAATTAACCTTTCAGATTGACCGTCCGTTTGAGGATGCGAAGTGGTACTAAACCTGAGCCTGGTGCCCAAACATTTTTGGAGATTCTGCCAGAAGATCGAAGTAAACCGTGGATCCCGATCCGAAACGATACTAGCCGGAATTCCATGTAATCTTACAATCTCTCGAACATATAACTCGGCTAGCCTTGGAACTTTCTCGGACATCCGAACCTTGAGGAAATGGGCAGACTTAGTCAATCTGTCGACAATTACCCAAATTCCAACAAACCCTCCTTTGACTCTAGGCAAGCCGGACACGAAGTCCATAGTCACTTGCTCCCACTTCCACTCGGGAATCGGAAGTGGTTGGAGAGTTCCTCCCGGCTTCTGGTGTTCTGCCTTCACCTTTTGACACGTCAGACATCGCTTCACGAAGTTCGCGACGTCCCTTTTCATGCCATTCCACCAGAATTTCTCTTTCAGGTCCCGATACATCTTAGTACCTCCCGGATGAATCGAGTACCTCGAGCGATGTGCCTCCTCAAGTACAAGCCTCTTGAGCTCTTCTGGGACACATATTCTCGCTTCGAACCTTAACAAACCGGAATCATCAATCCCAAACTTAGAATTCAGGTCGTTCTTGGAACGAGCTACCAACCTTTGAATTTCTGCATCTGAATTCTGTGCTTCCAACAACTGTTCTTTCAAATCTGGTATTACTGTAAGATTAGCCAACCAAGTTCCCGAAACCAAGATCTCTGAATCCGAACTTGGAGAACCTTCTTCCAAATTAGCCACACTCACTTTTCTACTCAAGGCATCGGCGACCACGTTTGCTTTACCCGGATGGTACTGAATGGTGCAATCATAATCTTCTAACAACTCCATCCAGCGCCTCTGTCTTACATTTAAATCCTTCTGAGAAAAGAGATACTTGAGGCTTTGGTGATCTGTAAATACCTCGAACGTGGTACCGTAGAGATAATGTCGCCACTTCATCAAAGCAAACACAACGGCAGCTAATTCGAGATCGTGGGTAGGGTAATTCTTCTCATGTTCCTTCAATTTCCTCGAAGCATAAGCTACCACTCTACCGTGCTGCATTAAAACACAACCGAGACCTTCTTTGGAAGCATCTGTATAAACCGCATAACCCTCGGTACCCTCGGGTAAAGTAAGAACCGGTGCTGAAGTTAATTTCACCTTCAATGTCTGAAAACTCGCCTCGCACTTATCATCCCATTCGAATTTCACTTCCTTCTTAGTCAGACGAGTCAACGGAGCGGCAATTTTAGAAAAATCCTTAACAAACCTTCGATAGTAGCCGGCCAACCCAATAAAGCTTCTAATCTCAGAGGCATTTCTAGGTCTCTTCCAACAAAGCACGGACTCAACCTTAGATGGATCAACCTCAATCCCATCACCTGAAATTATATGACCCAAAAATACAACTCGGTCGATCCAGAATTCACACTTACTGAACTTCGCGTACAACTCGTGTTCCCTCAAAGTTTCCAAAACGATCCGAAGATGCTGAGCGTGCTCTTCAGCGGACTTAGAATACACCAGAATGTCGTCTATAAATATAACCACGAATTTGTCAAGAAACTGCCTGAACACTCGGTGCATCATATCCATAAATACGGCTGGAGCATTAGTTAATCCAAACGGCATGACAACGAATTCGAAATGCCCATAGCGCGTATTAAAACCAGTCTTCGGAATATCTTCCTCCCTAATACGCAGTTGGTAGTAACCCTGCCTCAAATCCAACTTGGAATAGACTTTCAAGCCTTGCAGAATATCAAATAACTCCTCGATGTGAGGCAAAGGGTATTTGTTCTTCACTGTCATCCGATTCAGCTCACGGTAATCTATACACATCCGTAACGTCCCATCCTTCTTCTTTACAAATAGAACGGGAGCACCCCACGGAGAAGTGCTCGGGCGGATGTACCCGCAAGCCAACAGCTCATCAAGCTGCGTTTTTAACTCCTTTAACTCTGCAGGAGCCATTCTGTAGGGAGTCTTCGAGAAAGGCTCTGCTCCGGGATAAAGGTCGATTACGAACTCGATGTCCCTATCAGGCGGTAGAGAACCCAAAGTCTCAGGGAAAACATCGATATACTCTCGCACGACCTCCGTCTCCTCAAGTTTGGCCTGATCCTTCGGTCTATTCAAAAGATAGGCCACGAAACCTGTCGCACCGTCCCGGACCAGTTTACTCGCCTCAACAAAAGAAATAAACGGGCTTAACTTCACCTTTTCGCCCTTAAACACCACTGAACCAAAAGAAACTTTCTTACCCCGACAATCCATCTGAGCCCCATGTTTATACAACCAATCCATACCCAAGATTACATCATACCTCTGCATCGGCATTTCAATCAAATCTGCGAGGAAAACTCGGCCTTCGAAGCTAACCGGACAACCCCGAAAAACCCTGCAAGTTACTAAACTACCACCAAGAGGGGAGCTAACCACGTAATCATGCGCACACAAGGAAATAGGCAAGCACATAGAAGCGGCAATATCCCGGGAAATAAAGGAATGAGTGGCCCCGGGATCAAATAATGCATGTAATGTAGTGCCATGAATGCTTATAGTACCTTCGATCACGGCATTTGGGTCGATTTCCACAGCTTGCTCTTCTTCACCACCCAACGCATAAGCCCTAGCTTGGATTACAGGCCTCGGGTTATCTTTCTTCTTCGGGCATGTGTTCACCATATGATCCTGTGCCCCACAAATGAAACATCTCTTATGAAGCCTGAAGCAATTATCCACGTGATGAGGACCCTTGCAATAGGTACATTGCACTTTAGGTGGAGCCGGAAGTGCTAAGGGTCGATTCGGTTGATTGGGTCCCGCGGGTCGAGGTTGTTTGTTTTGAGGCTTGGCTTGTTGAAAAGTTTGAAATGCCGGCCTCTTTCCGAACTTATTGAAATTCCCCGAGCTAGACCCTTGCCCGGTATGAGTACTCTTCCTCCTCATCACAACACGCTCTTCTACCCTTAGAGCTTTATCTGTGACCTTTGCCCAAGTGCTCGTGTTAGAAGCCTCTAGAGCATCTTTCATATCCTCCCGAAGTCCTTGGAGGAATTGAGAAGCCTTGCTTTCATCATCATTGGCAATGTTTGGGGCATAACGGGAAAGCCTCTCAAACTCATTGATATAATCAGTGACGGACATACCCCCTTGTTTAAGCTCCATAAATTCTCTCACCCTTCGATTTCTTGTGGCTTTGGGAATATATTTATTCTTGAATTCACGAACAAACACCTCCCATGTGATCTCCTCCTCGGTAGCCTCTAATCTTCCTTGCAAGCTTGACCACCAACTATAAGCTTGGCCCTGGATCATGGTAAGTGTGCATTGTAGCTTCTCCATAGGCCCACACGGTATGAGATTCCATACCCGGTTAGTTTGCACTAGCCATTCCTCTGCTTGTACGTCATTTCCACCCACGAAGACCGGTGGGTTTTGGTTCTTGAACTCCCGGAGAGTAGTTGTAAGTAGATTTCCTCCATGATTCCCAGCTGGAGGTGCATTGTTTCTTTCCTGAGCCCTTTGTTCCAAATATACCGCTAATCTCTCCATGAAATTGCCCGGATCCATTTGGGGTGGTGGTGGTGGATTATTATTTTCCGGGTGTGGAGAATGATCTCGATGGTGACGATGTTCCGGAGATCTATCTCGGCGGTGGTGTCTTCGGGGAGGCATATTTCTACAAAAGAAAAGATTCCAATTCATATGCGTGAGGGTTAGTACATGTTCATGTGCACGATTAACAAGAAGATAAACAAATAATCACATAAATGCATATAACCACGTTGTCCTAAGCCGTACGACCTAGACTCACCCGACACGACTCTAGAGCTCCGGTTTTGCAACCGAGAGCTCTGATACCACTTTAAGGATGTGACGCCCGGAACGGTGGGCCACCACATCCCCCGCACCTAAACCCGAACCCACATATGAAATGGATTTCCATACATGAGTCCCAGTCTAGGCGAACGGAACCTACACTCACTCCTTAGGCTAAGCGGGGCTAAAACTCGGACAGAGCGCGCAAAACAAACATATAAATGCTGAAGCAATAACATAAGGATCGAAAAGAGCTCTATAACAAACATTTATGTCATATACAATGGCCTCACGGCCCAAAAGATCGAGTATAAACATCAAAAGCCCACAATTCAGCAAAAATATAATTCTAGCATCGAATACATAATAAGAGTATCCAAAATGCAAGAAGTATGAATGCAACTCGACCTAGACACACAAGTACAAGACTAAGACTCGCACTTCCCCGCCTAGCTCGAAACAACCTGCACTGAAGGTGGGAAAAGAGAGGGGTCAGTCAAAACTCGACTGAGTGAGGGGCTAAACGCACACCCACACTTAAATACATATAGAGCAGAGCAAATTACAACGGGGATAGTCATGAATCGAGGCTAGGGTTTTTCATACCAAATCATTTTCCAAAGAAAGCATATAATATAAAGGAAAACCTATCTCGATCCATAACCTATCAAACATAACATAAACATAAGTCCGGCGAGAACGGACTATCCCTTACTCCATCAAACATAACATAAAATCGAATTCAAATCAAAATTCCAACCTCACATCCATGGTGTATCGGGAATCAAACCCTAACACCTACATTACCAAACACATACGGGGCAGCTAACCCACAATATGCCTTCCCCGGTGATCCACCGAGGGCTCAAGATACCACGCCTTCCCAACCTCCATAGGTCGTACGTGAATACCTCAAATGAGAACGTGCACAGGGGTCATAACCGGCGACCCCGTGGTCGTCCCGGGTCTCCCTTACCCACGTCTCCGGGCCCAACAAACCAAATCAAACCAAACTCCCATCTTTCAGGGTACCACTCGCTCAAACATATCGTATACGAATAACGAATTTCAAAACATAGCTTACTTATGCCAATACTTATACCAATTTCGAAAGCGTAAAGCTTATTCCACAACATCATAACATAACTTAGGCACTCGTATTTAATATATATATATATATATAAGGTATATATATTCGCATACGGGGTAAGAAAACAACACATAATAGGTCTTAGGTCGTTTATCTAATATAAAGGATCCTAACCTCACCTTTGCAAAAGAAGAAGGAAGGCAAAACGGGCGAACGAACACTTAAACCTCGGGCTCACGAACTTCCGGAAGAGGCTCTGAAACAAAAGAAAACAAGACCCGAGACTTAGACTCAATAATGTACCAATTAGACGCACGGCGATGCAAAAGGATGCTAAAATGCAAGAAATTAACAAATGAACACTTAAACGTTACCATTTAAAACGATCAAATTCATACCACGTAAAATTCATATAAATGAATCCATAAAATTAATTTAAAACATTTAAAATATAATACAACATATTTTCATCACATATAAGTTATAAGTAATTACAAGAAGGCATTTAAAGAGCATGAAATTAAATACAGAAATCATGCACGCGAGATCGAACTAATTAAGATCATAACATATATAACTTAATAAAACCAATTCCAAAATTAAAATCATAATATATATAAAACACGTGCATGTACAAGCATGCAAACAAAATGCATGAGAAACAGGGGGTGACACGCCCGTGTCACCGAAATGTACTAAGCCGTGACACCCCCGTGTCACGGTACAGCGGGAAACATACTTGAAAATAAGGTGACACGCCCGTGTCACAAAAACAAAGCAAACCGTGACACCCCCGTGTCACGGTACAGAAAAACAGCCCGACCAAGCTTGCACCCCCGTGTCACACTGAAGAGAATAAAAGTGACACGCCCGTGTCACTGTTCGGGACAGGAAAAAAAAACAGGGCATGCATCGTGACAGCAACAATAACCAACCAAGCATCAACTTTCAACCAACAAATGCAACCAAAACATGAATAAATATGTAACCATACTTAAAGCACAATAAAACCTAGCATATAATCCCATATCATGCATTGATCAACAAGATTTACCAAATGAAACCCATATGCCAAACCATGATCTAAGCTCCTAAACTTCACAACATATGCATCAAACTTAAGCTCAAGGTTCACAAACATGCTTCCAACAACAATTACTCAATTCATACCAATACCCTAGCTTCACATAAATCCAAGAAATCCATCAAAGTTCCACAATTACCTCAAAGGAAAGAAATGAAAGAAGAGAAGAAAAGATGAAGTTGATGATGCTTGAATGCTCATAAAACTCACAATTATGAAGCTTGAAAGATGAAATTTTCCTCCACTTGGCAAGGGTTTTGATCGGTTGTCTTGTGAGCAAAAGAAGAGATGGAGCAAGGTATGTATGAAAGGAAGGAAAGGAAAGGAATGTAATATGCTGCTATGAAGAAAGGAGAAATGGCCAAAATTGCTATTAAACCCCTCCATTATTTAAGTCATGCAAGTGAGTCCCCAAGCTTTCGAAGTGCGATCAATTAAGTCCAACGCAATTAAGTATTCAAGGTTCATGAATGATCACTTAAGGTCATAACGAGATTAAATCAAGTTCGGGAATTACATTCACATATCAAAAATTGATAAATTTCATATCATAAATCACTTGAGGCAAATTTTTGACATATAATTCAAATATTTCATGTAAATTCAAATAATTCATATAAGAATTAAAATTAACTAATTCAAATAAACAATTAGAATAAATACAAAATGCGTAAATAATAATTTTAAAAGCGCACATACGTCATACCTGTACGGTCTGAAAGTCGGGGTGTCACAAAGTATATGGTTAATTTCAAGCATAAATAGTTAGGTTTAAAGTCATTTTTTTAATTCATGGCTAGAACTTGTAATATTTGGACTTTTAGAAGTTGTATCTTGTTCTTTTGTTTCAATTTAATCTGGTGAGCTATGTATTTTTAAAAATTGATTGAGGGGTTTTGTTGAGCTCATTGAGAGGAGCAAAAAGCCCGGTCTGGCGACTGTCAACGGTAGTTTGGGCAGCTCCGAAAGCAGCGTTTCGGCGCCTTCCGAATAGTAGGTCCATCTCGACGTGGTGAGTCCAACGCCGATCTTTGTTTATCAATCGGATGTCCGGTTTAATTATTACAAATTATTTTGTGTATTTGAAATTGTAACACCCGAGCGCGAGACGTAACATCCCCCGTACCATGACCCCACCCGAATATGAAATGGAAAATCCATACCCGAGCCAAATCAAGGCGAACGGGAACAACACACACACACTATGCTAGGCGGGACTAACCCTTAAACCAAACCAAACGACCAACAAGATAACAGAGTAGCATAAACGCGGAAACATGTAATCATAACATATATATTGAGCCATCAAGGTACCATATTATCAAAACAAGTATTGTGAAGAACGGCCCACACGGCCTATTACAAATCATGTATGCTCTATTCATATTTCATATCATAACGAAAAAAAGCCTGAGTGTATACATTAAAGGAATGCTAGATACTAATGCAGGACTCCAAAAGACCTGTGTAGTTGAAATGGGGGGAGCAGCTGCGTACCAATCGATTCAGACTCGCGCACTACAACGCCGGTGAAAAATTGGATAGCCTAACGTGTAGCGGCGAGCGAGAGCGGATTGGGGGTTTGAAGAAAAACAACTAGCACCTCCTACCTGTAAAAGAAACCTGAGCCAATACCAGGTTCAGTCTTAAAGAGACTAGTGGGTATAAAACAGGGCATAATATAATAATATTGCAGAATTTAAACATTTACATGCAAGTTATAATCCCATACGAGGTTTTAGGAATAATACCCAAGTGGGAAACATAAAGAAAGAAAACGAACGGGATTACAACAATCATTTTCAATCATTAGGTCATTCGTGAGCCGACGAGTGGCTATATCTCCAACCTTAACCTCGTGTATCATTATCATTCATTCATAAGTGATCATACATATAATCTTTTGTGCTCATTTATTCGATCGTTCATTCAATCATTCATTTACTCCTTTTTCCTCCGGGTAGTGGATGGGTTTGCAAGACCCGAACACCCATTCATTATTGCTATTGGGGTACATGAATCCCCAAATTCCCGGTTCCCATTCCCCGCTAATCTCCTAGCGAGGGCCGGTATCACCGTAATTTTGGTGGAACTAGTGCACGGGGATCACCGTCAACCCAAGCTTCCCCAGATAGCCACGTACAGTAAGTCCTAGGGCCCCCATTCATTGTGATCAATCAATTCTCGCCAAAAAATTTGGTAGGGATTTATAAAATAAAGGCTTTACATTGAAAATATTAACTCTTTGAAAGACTCGGTATATATACATACATATTTTTGGCCAAAATCTTACACATTAGGATATATCGGGTCGTATCTTTAGCTAATAGAAGAGAAACCCACCTGATTTACCAAAAGAAAGACACACGAACCTCACTACCTCGCCTTGTCTCCAACCTGACCAAGAACTGTGCAAAAGAGGTTGTGTGAGACTTAATATAACCATAAATGACGCATGACAATGCGGTAAACGTGTTATGGAATGCATGTGGAATAATAACATGTGATGGAGATGATCAATAACACATTTAGGTTCGTATAAACACATAAACGATCAATTTATTCAATATTCGGCGAAACCATATTCGTTCATAATCATTAAATCATAAAATTTCCAATCCGATGTCATATTGATAATAATAGAACAAATTATATACTCAAGTATCAACGAATTCATAACCAAGTATTTACATATTAACAATCAAGTAAATTTACACATCAATTACGTAATTAAGGTTCGCGTGAAGCATAAACGAAAAGAAATGAAATTACATAAACACTCATTAATCTCATTCTGCATGGGTAACGGGGGTTAACCATTTCAAGGCCAAAAAGGCTGACGGCGGTTAAGGGAGGCAGGGGCTTCCTCCTGCATGGGTAACAGGGGTTAAGTTTTTCAAGGCAAAAAGGTGTTAATGGGCGTTAAGAGAGGCAGGTATTCAAATCTTCAGGAAGGAGGGAAGGTAACGGGCGTTACCTTCTTTAGTACAAAAATGGTAACGGGCATTAACAAGCACAGAACATCATCCCCTGTTTTTCGTCTTCTTCCTTGCGGCATGAAAAAACACACACACTTCCCTGCTTCGAGCTCCACAAACAACAATACCATACTCGGCCAAGAAAAGACATGGGAATTGTGATGCCCCGATATTTCGGCCGTATAGGTATGACATAAGTGTTTACCAAATTGCGCGAAATAA
The DNA here is from genome assembly GCA_037501455.1 of Lantana camara. NCBI lineage: Eukaryota > Viridiplantae > Streptophyta > Magnoliopsida > Lamiales > Verbenaceae > Lantana > Lantana camara. The sequence goes on from JAZIFV010000019.1 coordinate 275,165, forward strand.
TTAATTATACGTGTTTTATGTATTTAATTTTACTTTAATTATATTAAATGTTAATTACTTTATTTTAATGTTATTAATATCAATTATATTTATATAAATATATATAGATATATGTTTATTGTGTACGTATTGTTTAATATATTTGCATGAACTCATGCAATTCGTGTTAATTAATAATTATGCATGCATGTATTTATTATGCATTTGAATTTTTATATTATTTGGAAATATTATGAATTTTATTGTTACATTGCGTATGAGTGACATTTACGTGCTTCGTTTCTATTTAAATTGATACCGTAATTTCGTGCAAATTTAATATGTTGGACTTATATGTGTTATGAATATGATTATATGTTCGTTTCATGATTTCGGTTACATTTGATTGAGTTTCGAATTTATTTTGTTTGTGGAATCCAAAACGGGCGTTAACGAGCAATTAGCGCACTATTGGTTCCTTATGTGATAACTTAAGCTAGGAAACTCGGAATCGAGTTTGGTCACCTTTTTTGAACTCGTATCGAAGATTCAGGTTTAATAAACTTAGCCTTATATTTTTCTAACGTCATTTGAACCTCCGAAACTCAACCGAAATACGAAACGAGAACAAAACTGCCACCATTTACCAAATAAGTCATAACTTATTCATTTGCTGACGAAATTAACCATGGTTTAAGTTTTTGGAACCCTAACTCAACCCTTTATTCAGCCATTAAACCCCAAACCGAGATAAACCTTCCCACTTGGAGTAAATTGGCCAAACATCCTCTGTTCTCCAGTTTCACCCGTAACTCAAGCCAAACCTTGAGATTCAAGCTCAAATCTTCTTCCAAACCTCCATTAATCCACAAGGTAAGCTTAGATATGTTATGTACAATCAATATGAGTCATTTTCAGTCATTCATCCCTAAATTTTATCATGATTTCATGGATATATGGCTGCCTTGAGTAGATCTTTAGGTTTTGAACATTTTGGTTGATCTCTTCCAATTCTTGAGCTTTTTGAATGATTCCAAGCATGAAAATGATTGTTTTGATCTCCTATTTACAATTATGGTGATGTATTAGCTGTTAGTTGAGGCATTTATGAGTCACCATTAATGAGTTATTGAAGCTTTGGCATGAATTGATCACTACACACTACATTTCACGTTTCAAGGTTTTGGGAGCATTATTGGGAGTCGTTTCTAAGTTGTTTCATTGCATTTTTGGTTATCTTTAGTTGGCTGAATGTGTTGAGAAGGTTGTGCCTTGGTTGTGCTCTGTTTTTCTGCTGCGTTTTTTTCTTTTGCTGCGTGCGTGACACGGGCGTGTCAACTTTTCCTTTTCAGCATGACACGGGGGTGCAAGTTTGTCTGATCTCGCTGTACCGAGACACGGGGGTGTCCCGTTTGCTTTATATTGGTGACACGGGCGTGTCACCTTCTGAATTTCTTGGATGTGTGTACGTTGCTTGCATGTGGTGTATATATATATATATATATTTATTATATATTTATATATGTTTATTAAATATTAAATGTTATTTGATCTAATTAAATTATAGAATTTAATTGTTACCTATTTCATGTTTTATTTAATTTCCAATTTTAAATTGAATATGTTTAATCGTTTATTTTCTAATTTTAAATGTGATTGAATACGTGCTATGCTTCTATTTGAATTAATTTGATTGGAAATGTGAATTATGAATTCGAATGAAAGTGAACGAAAGATCGAATGACTTGATTATATGATTTAAATTCCTTAATAGTGCACATGCACATTTTCATAACATAATCTTATCTTTTACATATTCATATCATGATCATTACATTGCCGAGCGTCTTATTTGGTCATATTGAGTCTCACTTCACCTTTCTTGCATAGATTTTGATTCCGTTGGAGACGAGGCCGGTCAGTGAGGCTCGTGTTTTCTCCTTTTTGCCGTTTGAGGTGGGTTTCTCTTCTATGTAGATATAAGACCCTATATATACCTTCAATGTGGAAGTTTTCGAGGCCGGTCGTTTTAAAGAGTAAATGTTTTCAACGTAAAGCCTTGTTTTATGAACCTTACCTAATGTTTTGGCGAGAAATGAACGATTGCACGAATGGGGCCCAGGAACTTAGTTTGAGTGGCTATCCGGGGAGGCATGGGCCGACTGTGATCCCTCACGCTAGTTCCACCAATGAATGGCGTAACCGGACCTCGTTAGGAGTTAGCGAGGAATGGACGCTGAGCGCCATCTGGGGAGTCATGTAACCCCTTTTGGTCAATGAATGGGTGGTCGGGCCTTGCAAACCCGCCACCAAGCCGGAGGAAGAAGGTGTAAATGTTATTGAATGTGCACGAAAGAATGATATGGATAAAAAGAATGAATGAATGAATGTTTAAATGGTTTACACAAGGTGTTGGTTGGAGATAATGCACGCCCACTCGTCGGGCCAATAATGACCTAATGTAATTGAATCGTTATAATCCCTTTTGATGATTTCTATTCACCCACTTGGGAAATTCTTCAAAAACTTCACTTGGGATTATAACCTGCATGTGAATGTTTAATTACCGCCGTATATTATAATTATGCCCTGTTTTATACCCGCCAGTCCCTTTTGGACTGAACCCGTTTGGTTTTCAGCTGTGTCGTGCAGGTGTCAAGGGAGCTAGGCGGGAATACGAGTCATAGGTCTTGCATTCGTCTCTAGCTCTGTATTTTAGGTTTTACACTTGCATACACTAATTATGATTTGGTATATGAATACTCTACTTTGGTTCCTTGTATATGGATGTTATTATGAAGTGTACTTGTTTTGAGTCGTGACGGCAATTGATGATGTATATAACTTATTTTTGGAGCTCTAATGCTCATTGTATATATATATGATGTAAGTTCGCTTATTGCTTCCGCTTTAATGTTTTACGCTGATTTTATGGTTTAAGGGTTAGCCCGCCTAGCTAAGAGTGTGTGTTTGTCCCCGTTCACCGTGATTTAGCTCGAGTATGGATCGTACATTTCATATTCGGGTCGGGTCTCGGTGCGGGGGATGTGGTACCTTGCGCTCGGGTGCTACAGGAATCATCACAATAACATAGGAAAAACATGTATATCAATTTCCCAAGCATGGATTCATTCATAGCCATTGAAAGCATCTATTAAAGATTCATGTTTCATGCATGGAGCTTGAAGCTCCATTAATGGAAAATCAAGGTTTAACCACTTTACACCAAATTCATGCTTATAGAAGTGATAAATGAGATGAAATGATCATATTTCTTGAAATAAAACCCAATTTAAACCATGGATGATCACTTAACAAGAATCAAGCTCAAATCATGCTATTCATGCCCTTATTCAAACTATATGTGTAGCACCCGGAATGCTAGGTAGCCACATCCCCCGCACTATAGTTCAAGCCACATATGGAATGGACGGTCCATACATGAATCAAGCCTATAGCGAACGGAAGACAATAAAAAAAATAATCTAACTAGCTAGGCGGGACTAACCCTCAATTAATTACCAACATGCAGAAACAATAATACGGAAGCATAATTTACATACACTTCAATAACATAATCCTTTCCATCATTTACATATATATACCCTGTGACACCCCGACTTTCAGACCGTACAGGTATGACGTATGTGCGTGATTTACCTTATTTAAATTCATATTCTTTATTCTTTAATTCTTATTTTAAATATTTCTTATGAATTCGAGTGATTCTTAATTGATTATGTAAGCAATTTGTTATGGATTGATTCGTTTATGCTTGAATTGAATTCGGAATTTTTCGTTGTTTTAGTATGTTTGAAATTTATGTGTTATGAACTTCGATTTATGCTCGTTATATGTTTTCGAGTTTATTTGTTGAGTTTTTGAATTATTTGTTTTGTTCGGAACCTACAGGAGGCTAAAACGCTTTTAGCGCACCTTGGGTTCCAATGTGTGTATTTTGAGCTCGGGAATTCGGATTCGAATTCCGTCCCTACCGTTGAGCTCGTCTCGACGATTCGAGTTCGATGGACTAAGCCCCATAACCTTTTAAGATCATTCGATACTCCAAAAATCCGACCGGGAACTTACCTCGCTCCTATATGACTACCTTTCACCTATTTGCTCTTTAGTCCCTCAATTCTTGACATATCACCCTCAAGCTTGGGCCCACACCCCACTAAAACAATGTATATTCATCCCTCCCTCTCCACTATCTCGGTTGAAGAAGGAAAAAGGAGAGAAGTGTAGCAACTTTGAGCTTAAATCCTTCAACCCGTCACTATTCACCCCAAGGAGAATTTGAGCTCTAATCTCCATTTTCGTCCAACATCTTCAAGGGGTAAGCTAGTATTTGTTATGTACATGATTATATGATCGTTTTGAGCTATTAATTCCATGCTTTGAGTTATGTTTGGGGTATTTATGGAGCATGGCATGTATCTAGAGGATTTGATGATCTCTTGTGTTTCTTAGAGTTATGCTTTGATTTGAAGTTGTATATGTGGTCCCTTTTGACTCTAAATTGATTATATGAATCCCCTTTGGCTGATGGTTGAATATGGTGAGGGTTACCGTTAATGGAATTTAAATTCTTACTTGAATGAACTTGATATATATGATGATCCTTGAACTCTTATGATGGTTGGGTGAATATATGATGATTATGGAGTGATTTGCCTTGGTTTGCTTGAGTTTTATGGCCTGAAGTTGTTGCTAGATGTTGTTGCGGGTTGCCCTGCTTCTTCCCCTGTTTTTTGACGCTGAAACACTGTTGCTGTTGTTATTTTTTTTCGAAGACGAGAGGCCAACACGGCCGTGTCAGCTTTGTACATGTTTTGGACACGGCCGTGTCAGCCCCTCAACTTGGAGTAAATTATTTTTATAAAATCAGACACGGCCGTGTCCATCTTGAACTAAAAATCAACACGCCCATGTCAGTGTCTCGGATTGGGCTCCTGAATTAATTTTAATCGGACACGGCCGTGTCCATTTTGAACTAAAACCCAACACGGCCGTGTCATTTGAAAATATGGCGGTGGCAATTGCTCGTTTTATCGCTTCGTTGTTTTTCTTTGTATTTTCTTTCTTCATTTATGACTCGTATGCATTGTTAGCTTGTTATATTATGCGTTATGTGCCTTGTTTTGAACTTATGACCTTATTTGATATGAATTGTGTGAATAAGAATCGGTAGGATTTATTTGACATGTTTATGCATTTCATTTGCATTCTTTGCATTCATAAGCATTGTCGGGCGTCTATTCGGTTCATATTTGAGTCTAAGTCTCGAGTCTTGTTCTCTTTTGCGTTTTAGAGCCTCTTCTGGTCGCGCAAGAGCCCGAAGCTTAGGTGGTTGGTTGTCGTTCGATCCTACTCTTTTGTTTCTTTTCTTAAGGTGAGGTTAGGAATTATTAGCTATTAACCTATGGCCTATAATGTGATGATTTCTCACTCGCATGTCAATATGTTTTATATATTTAAATATAAGTGCTTAAATTATGTTTATGATCTTGTGGAAGATTTGAACTTTACGGAACTGATATAAGTATGAGCATATGTAAGCTTGAGTTTTAAATCTCTTTTAGGAAGTTTTGTTATGCTGAGCGAGTGTGCCCTGAAAGATGGGATGTTGGTTTGATATGGTTTGTGGGCCCTGGAGACGTGGGTAAGGGAGACCCGGGACGACCACGGGGTCGCTGGGTTTGACCCCTGTGCACGCTCTCATTTGAGATATTCACGTGCGACCTAGGGAGGTTGGGAAGGCGTGATATCTTGAGCCCTCGGTGGATAACCGGGGAAGGCATAATGTGGGTTAGCTACCCCGTATATTTTTGGTAATGTAGGTGCTAGGGTTTGATTCCCGATACACCATGGATGCAATGGTGGAATTGTGATTTGATATTTATGTTTGAAGGAGTAAGGGATAGTCCGTTCTCGCCGGGCTTTTGTTTATGTTTGACTGATAGATTACGGATCGAAATAGGTTCTTTTCTTACTATATGTTAGTTTAGGAAAATGGTTTCGGTGTGCAAAACCCTAGCCTCGATTCATAACTATCACCTTTGATTTATGCTAGGCTTTATACGTATTTAAGGTGGGGGTGTGTTAAGCCCCTCACTCAGTCGAGTTGTGAGACTGACCCTCTCCTTTCCCTTTCAGGTGTGCCAAGCTAGGCGGGGAAGTGCGAATCTTGGTCTTGTACATGTGTGTTTAGGTCGAGTTGCATTCGTACTTCTTGCATTTTGGATACTCTTACTATGTATTTGATGCTAGAATGGTATTTTTGAAGAATTATGGGCTTTTGATGTATATACTCGATCTTTTGGGCCGTGAGGCCATTGTATATAATGTATATGTTCGTTATAGAGCTCTTCTCGATCCTGTTTACTGCTTCCGCATATCTGTTCTGGTTTTTTTACGCGCTCTGTTCGAGTTTAGCCCCGCTTAGCCTAGCGTGTGAGTGTAGGTTCCTGTTCGCTTGAGCTCGGACTCATGTATGGAAATCCATTTCATATGTGGGTTCGGGTTTAGGTGGCCCACCGTTCCGAGCGCTACATACCAACTCCCAAAATTATCAAAATTACTCATACTTCATACCTAGGTACCAAAAGACATAACAATATATATATGCATCGATGATGTACGAAGAACATGCTAGACCAAAAAATAAAGACCTGACTCAATCCCGCCTAGCACGTACCCTGCAAACCTGAAAATGTGAGGTGTCAGTCTATGAAAGACAAAGTGAGGGGTTTATCAATAAATAGTAGCGCAATTACCATACAAGCCATAATCTCGGGAAGGTTTTATAAAAGGAAGCAATATAAGTCCAAATAATAAAGAAAATCTCACCCGAGATTACAACTATCCAATTTACAATTCAATTTGATTCAATCAGTGGCCCGGCGAGTGAGGGCAATTCTCCAACCTTTCTCCAATAGTGAACAATACATGCTTTAGTTTACATTCAAGGGTGATCATGCAATTCATTACAGTGCACAAGTAGCATTTTCATGAACCCTTTTCCCTTCGGGTGATGGTGGGCTTGCATGTAACAGCCCTAACCTGGGCCGAGTTGGAAAAGGTAAAGTAAAGGGGTTATTCAAGAAGCACTTATAATCTCGGTCCTTATTTATTCTTTTCATGCATTACATTTTATGTGACTTATGTGCTTTTATGTGTTACACTTTCATTAAATGATCGTAGATTTAATTATTTCCTCTATTTAACTCGTACCTTGAAACTCTTTTCATAGAATCCTAGCATTCTAGTATTCATTCCCTTCTAGCACCTAAAACCCCTTTCATACGCTTCAAAACCCATTTCTACAGTTTTAGGTTGGAAATTACGAAAATACCCCTACAGCTCAAAAATATTCCTACGTTCCCCGAAGCACTTTCACTACCCAATATTGTAACCAAAAGAATCCTCACATTATTTCGAGAATCGTGATACTCTCCGAAAACCATAATTCCCATCCTAACTCCCGTAATATCAAAAACCGGCAAAAACCCTAGCTTATGATTCGATCATCAATAAATCCTTACTCATTTACTTTTTGATATTCAATATTATAACCAAAACGACCCTTAAATTATTTTATGAATTTCCATGCATTTACCAAAAACTCGATTTCACCATAGCATATTTTATAAATATTTTCCTTTTTAAAAATCACCATTTTATTTTAAACAATTAGCTTTTATTCAAAAGTCGAAATTATACTTAAAACGATTCTTGAATTTTTCTCAACGTTATAGTGATTTTTCCCAACTCTAAACTTTATCATGGCTTCGTTTATATAATTTTCTTATGATTTTCATCATCTTTAATATTCATAGTTTATAAAAGAAAACTCTAAATATTCCACATTTATAATCAAAATGAAGCTTATGTTTCACTCGTTCTTTCATTAATTCACTACTTCAAGGTTTTATCTCTCGACTCTTGAATAAATTTTATATTATTTTACATTTATTTTTATTCAAGATGACATCATCCATGACCACATACTCTTCTAGAAGAATTAATTAAATGAATGTAATTTCTCCACATTACTTAGTTAATTACCTAGCATTTGTTTAACATGTAATTTAACCACATCTCCTAATTAATTACCAAGCATTTGTTGAAATATTAGACAACCACATCTCCCTTAAACTTTCATAAATTGCTCAAAGACCCCTCATGACTACCTATGAATACCCCCCTCAAGCCTCATTTATAACTCACAAAATCAACACAAAAATCACTCCATCTCTCTCCCTAACTCACGCCCCAACCCTCTCTCTCTCAATAAGGTATGTTTTCTTCTATTATTTCATGCTTTATATAATGTTCTTAGTATAATAATAATAGTAGCATGTCTAGGATAAATTAAATTATGCTTTAGGAATTTATTTTAAGAAATATGTGCACAATTGTTAGTTAAATACAATGTGTGCACATTATGGAATTTTATTTAATTAAATGCATGAATTATGATATGATATAATGTGAGTATGTATTTAAATGATTATGATCTTGTTTGATTAAATTCATGCCTAGAATAATTTATTTAGAATTATTTTTCATAAAGAATTTATATATTTTGCTATATTACGCTTCAAATCTTATGTTATGAATATGAATATAATCAAGCATGTGTAGAACATTTTATGAATACTTGAAGATTTGAATAAATTCATGTTTAGGAATTTATTTATAAATCATATTTCATGAAAAGTTTATATATTATGCTCATTTATTCTTTAATCTTATGTTATGACTATGAATTTGATCAAGAATACCTAGAACATCTTATGAATATTCAAACATGATGAAGAACATGTTCTTGATGTTCTTGAAATATGTGTGTACCATGTGCTAGTGTGTGTAAGTGTGTGGTTGATTTTATGTTTAAAAGTATTTAATCCCCTATGTTTAAATAGTAACCGTTTTTCAATAGTAACCTTGACTTTTGACCTTAAATATGAATTTTAACCAATAATATCATGTAGTAATTTCGAGAATTAATATAAGATAAAATTTCGGTTTTTATGAAAGGATTTTTATCTAACGATTTTAAAATCGAGGATTAAATAACGTTTTCAAAATCGGGTTTACTTTTATTAAAAATAAACCTTAATTTGGATTTATAATTTGAATAAGAATTTCTTGGTTAATTCGGTTGTGTGACTTTGGTATCGGTTTGCTTTACAATAATATTTCAATTCTAGATTACCGAATTTCCTGTACCTTACTGTTACTCCTTGTTACAACATGCTTTAATTGTACGCATTCATGTGTCGCATTAGTATAGAAAGAACCTAGTTCTCTAAATCCGTAGTAGTTCACTACTTTCAGGAACTAGGTCTGGATAGTGGAACCCCGAATACTTTACTTGATTCTGTATCGTAGCAGGTGAGGTTAAAATATTTTCAACTGGGATCATGAGTCTACAAATAAAATATTTTATTATTTATCCTAATAAAGATTCAGTCTTATTTTCCCTAATTATAATATTATCCCCTTTCTGGGGAAATATCTGATATACGGATGCCTATTATCCTATTACATAAAACAAAATCCTTGTTTAAGTATAAGTTACAAACATATCATACTCAAGTCCATTTTGGCGAGTATTGATATAATGTAACTCTATTCTGTATTTAAAATGCAAGATCTGTATCTGTTGGGCTCGATGGTACGGTAGAACTAATAGCCGGATGGCAAAGGCCATCGTCTATTATTATACCTGCCGCCAAATCTGATCTTAATGTTGGTTTAACTGGAGGTTAGTTATTCCACATTAAGTGACAGGAAAGGTACGTCCCTCCCTCTGTCTGTATCTGGATCTCGAGGGGTTGCTCCCGACAGATCATGGAGGAAGAAGGCTGGATTGATTCTGTTATTTCTGATTTTATTATGTTTAAGGAGTAAAGGATGGAGAACGCCTACTTGCAGGGCATTAATACTTTATTATCGTACGGTTCATATTTTCAAGAATCTGATACCCAGTCCCCTCATTCCCCTTTTTCTCAAAATAAATATGAACCAAATATTTGGATTGATTATTATTTTATTGATTTCCGGTATAATACTATTAATCTATTATTTTATTAATAGTATCAAACTCCAACTTTTATAGTCAAACACTTTTTCAAATATACCTATACGTATATATGTAGTTCCAACTACCCCCTCATTAGTCACTTTGACTAACCCTCGGACTTTACAACTCATGGTTTCAGGTTTAACGGACGCTTACTAGAAGGTATCTTGAAGGCTAGTGTGTCTTCTCGTTAGCATAATAGTTCAAGGTTCTTTAGAATAAGTTATGCTTCCGAGCTTGTAATTATCAACTACGGCATGGTCACTACTTTTGATATCTATACTATGCCATTACTGGCTTATTTATTGCATTCCCCTATCATAGTTTTGAAAGTTTTTAGATTATAAAATTTCCGTTGCAATGTTCTAATACTCTGATAATGTATAGCACTGTCCGTTCGCCAGAGTGTTTCTCGGGTGCTAGGTCTCACATCCACTTGGGAGATACTTTGGTGCGGGGTTGTATTGTATAGGGGCGCTACAACTAAAGTGGTATCAGAGCAACCGGGTTACTCTAGTACCCTAGGTGCTCTTTCTTGAAAAATTTATATCTTTCAAAAATGCAACACTTTAAAATACTTTATTGTTGCTCTTCTGCATGTTCATATCTCGAGTCCTAGGAATTGCTTTAAGATACCAGTAGGGCCGTTAGTGCATCATGCTTATTCCTTGTACATATTATGTGTTCATAACTTCAGTGTTATATTTGAATTTATTACTTTGTGTCAATCTGTAAATCATTATTTAACCTCCATGCATTATATTTTCCAATGCGATTGTGATTCTAGCATCATAATGTCACCACCAAGGACTCCACACAATCAGACACGATCAGCCACAACAACTTCCCAGGAGCACTAGATATAGCGGAGGCCTTTAGACAGTTTATGCAAACGTATGTGCCTGTACCTAATCATGGAAATGAAAGAACTTTGGAAAAGTTCCTTCAGTTGAATCCACCAAAGTTCTTCGGGGAACCCAATGACCTTAAGGCAGAAAATTGGATTGCAAGTCTTGAAAAGATATATGAGGCAATGGATATTTACCCCGAGGATCCAAAACGAGTACAATATGCAGCCTTCTTATAGGAAGAGGCGGCATTAAGTTGGTGGAAGCATGTCAAGCAGAGATGGTTGGATACTGGGGTTTAAAGTAATTGGATTGAGTTCGTAAGGGAATTTCAGCATAAGTACATTCCTCAAGTAACCAGGGATGCTCGAGAGGCCGAGTTCATGAATTTAGTACAAGGGTATATGTCAGTAGCCGAATACGAGGCCAAGTTTGTTAGGTTAATACAATATGCACCACACATCTTGAGCGACGAGCGTCGCAAAACAAAGAGATTTGTTGATGGATTGAAACCGGACCTACGATGGGCATTAGCTCCTTTTGACATTGAGGGATATACCCGGGCTGTGGATAAAGCCCTAAACACTGAGGCAACATACAAGAGTATTCGCCTGAATTCAAAACATCAAGACCCAACTAACGATAAACTACCACAAGGAGAGAAACGAGTTACCAGCCAAATTGCTCATATGCAAAAGAAGAAACCTAGGCATACCCAACAACAATCCTCGCAAGTACCCCTAAAGGTCCAAGATGAAACTATTTGTGACTTCTGTCATGGGCCGCGACATACTGAAGAGAATTGCTGGAAAAAGGCCGGCTTATGTTTGCGATGTGGTAGTGATGAACACCAGATCCGTGAATGCCCAAAGAAAGCCAAACAAGGGTAACCAAGGAGAGGAAAAACTATTTTCGGAACTTCAAGAAATCCATTAGGAAAAGGTAGGGCCTATGCTGTGGACGGAGATGTGCATCCCAAACCTTCAAGTAATGTGAAGGGTACGGTACATGTTCTTCACACACCAGTTAAGGTCCTATGACCCTGGCGTCATGCATTCATTCATTGCATTACAATTATGTGCTTATTTATTTTCTGAGTGCCTCTTCTCGTGATTTAGGTCATTATGATATATATAAACACTTCCCTTCTGGGCTAGTAATCATTACTACCCCCTAGTTTATGAAGTTATTAATGCCAAAATATGAGATCATCCTAGAAAAGGATGAAAGATATTAACAAAATTATTTTCTGACAAAATGAGAATCTGAGAACAGATTCTTTTTAAGGGGGGTGGATTGTAACAGCCCTAACCTGGGCCGAGTTGGAAAAGGTAAAGTAAAGGGGTTATTCAAGAAGCACTTATAATCTCGGTCCTTATTTATTCTCTTCATGCATTACATTTTATGTGACTTATGTGCTTTTATGTGTTACACTTTAATTAAATGATCGTAGATTTAATTATTTCCTCTATTTAACTCGTACCTTGAAACTCTTCTCATAGAATCCTAGAATTCTAGTATTCATTCCCTTCTAGCACCTAAAACCCCTTTCATACGCTTCAAAACCCATTTCTACAGTTTTAGGTTGGAAATTACGAAAATGCCCCTACAGCTCAAAAATTTTCCTACGTTCCCCGAAACACTTTCACTACCCAATATTATAACCAAAAGAATCCTCACATTATTTTGAGAATCGTGATACTCTCCGTAAACCATAATTCCCATCCTAACTCCCGTAATATCAAAAACCGGCGAAAACCCTAGCTTATGAGTCGATCATCAATAAATCCTTACTCATTTACTTTTTGATATTCAATATTATAACCAAAACGACCCTTAAATTATTTTATGAATTTTCATGCATTTACCAAAAACTCGATTTCACCATAGCATATTTTATAAATATTTTCCTTTTTAAAAATCACCATTTTATTTTAAACAATTAGCTTTTATTCAAAAGTCGAAATTATACTTAAAAGGATTCTTGAATTTTTCTCTACATTATAGTGATTTTTCCCAACTCTAAACTTTATCATGGCTTTGTTTATATAATTTTCTTATGATTTTCATCATCTTTAATATTCTTAGTTTATAAAAGAAAACTCTAAATATTCCACATTTATAATCAAAATGAAGCTTATTTTTCACTCGTTCTTTCATTAATTCACTACTTCAAGGTTTTATCTCTCGACTCATGAATAAAGTTTATATTATTTTACATTTATTTTTATTCAAGATGACATCATCCATGACCACATACTCTTCTAGAAGAATTAATTAAATGAATGTAATTTCTCCACATTACTTAGTTAATTACTTAGCATTTGTTTAACATGTAATTTAACCACATCTCCTAGTTAATTACCAAGCATTTGTTGAAATATTAGACAACCACATCTCCCTTAAACGTCCATAAATTTCTCAAAGACCCCTCATGACGACCTATAAATGCCCCCCTCAAGCCTCATTTATAACTCACAAAATCAACACAAAAATCACTCCATCTCTCTCCCTAACTCACGCCCCAACCCTCTCTCTCTCAACAAGGTATGTTTTCTTCTATTATTTTATGCTTTATATAATGTTCTTAGTATAATAATAATAGTATCATGTCTAGGATTAATTAAATTATGCTTTAGGAATTTATTTTAAGAAATATGTGCATAATTGTTAGTTAAATAAAATGTGTGCACATTATGAAATTTTATTTAATTAAATGCATGAATTATGATATGATATAATGTGAGTATGTATTTAAATGATTATGATCTTGTTTGATTAAATTCATGCCTAGAATAATTTATTTAGAATTATTTTTCATAAAGAATTTATATATTTTGCTATATTATGCTTCAAATCTTATGTTATGAATATGAATATAATCAAGCATGTGTAGAACATTTTATGAATACTTGAAGATTTGAATAAATTCATGTTTAGGAATTTATTTATAAATCATATTTCATGAAAAGTTTATATATTATGCTCATTTATTCTTTAATCTGATGTTATGACTATGAATTTGATCAAGAATACCTAGAACATCTTATGAATATTCAAACATAATGAAGAACATGTTCTTGATGTTCTTGAAATATGTGTGTACCATGTGCTAGTGTGTGTAAGTGTGTGGTTGATTTTATGTTTAAAAGTATTTAATCCCCTATGTTTAAATAGTAATCGTTTTTCAATAGTAACCTTGACTTTTGACCTTAAATATGAATTTTAACCAATAATATCATGTAGTAATTTCAAGAATTAATATAAGATAAAATTTTGATTTTTATGAAAGGATTTTTATCTAACGATTTTAAAATCGGGGATTAAATAATGTTTTCAAAATCGGGTTCACTTTTATTAAAAATAAACCTTAATTTGGATTTATAATTTGAATAAGAATTTCTTGGTTAATTCGGTTGTGTGACTTTGGTATCGGTATGCTTTATAATAATATTTCAATTCTAGATTACCGAATTTCCTGTACCTTACTGTTACTCCTTGTTACAACATGCTTTAATTGTACGCATTCATGTGTCGCATTAGTATAGAAAGAACCTAGTTCTCTAAATCCGTAGTAGTTCACTACTTTCAGGAACTAGGTCTGGACAGTGGAACCCCGAATACTTTACTTGATTCTGTATCGTAGCAGGTGAGGTTAAAATATTTTCAACTGGGATCATGAGTCTACATATAAAATATTTTATTATTTATCCTAATAAAGATTCAGTCTTATTTTCCCTAATTATAATATTATCCCCTTTCTGGGAAAATATCTGATATATAGATGCCTATTATCCTATTATATAAAACAAAATCCTTGTTTAAGTATAAGTTACAAACATATCATACTCAAGTCCGTTTTGGTGAGTATTGATATAATGTAACTCTATTCTATATTTAAAATGCAAGATCTGTATCTGTTGGGCCCGGTGGTACGGTAGAACTAATAGCCGGATGGCAAGGGCCATCGTCTATTACTATACCTGCCACCAAATCTGATCTTAATGTTGGTTTAACTGGAGGTTAGTTATTCCACATTAAGGGACGGGAAAGGTACGTCCCTCCCTCTTTCTGTATCTGGATCTCGAGGGGTTGCTCCCGACAGATCATGGAGGAAGAAGGCTGGATTGATTCTGTTATTTCTGATTTTATTATGTTTAAGGAGTAAAGGATGGAGAACGCCTACTTGCAGGGCATTAATACTTTATTATCGTACGGTTCATATTTTCAAGAATCCGATACCCAGTCCCCTCATTCCCCTTTTTCTCAAAATAAATATGAACCAAATATTTGTATTGATTATTATTTTATTGATTTCCGGTATAATACTATTAATCTATGATTTTATTAATAGTATCAAACTCCAACTTTTATAGTCAAACACTTTTTCAAATATACCTATACGTATATATGTAGTTCCAACTAACCCCTCACTTAGTCACTTTGACTAACCCTCGCACTTTACAACTCATGGTTTCAGGTTTAACGGACGCTTACTAGAAGGTATCTTGAAGCCTAGTGTGTCTTCTCGTTAGCATAATAGTTCAAGGTTCTTTAGAATAAGTTATGCTTCCGAGCCTGTAATTATCAACTACGGCATGGTCACTACTTTTGATATCTATACTATGCCATTACTGGCTTATTTATTGCATTCCCCTATCATAGTTTTGAAATTTTTTAGATTATAAAATTTCCGCTGCAATGTTCTAATACTCTGATATTGTATAGCACTGTCCGTTCGCCAGAGTGTTTCTCGGGTGCTAGGTCTGACATCCACTTGGGAGATACTTTGGTGCGGAGTTGTAGTGTATAGGGGCGCTACATTGCAAGTCACAACCATCCAATCATGGTGTACGTCGCGAATATGACGACTCCCACGCACGGGATTTCTTCCTCCACCAAACCTCCTACTGGATTCTGAGGTGATCCCAACATGGTGCGGATAGTGCAAGAGTTACCCGTCAGCCCTTGCTTTCCCGGTTGGCTCAATACACTACCTCGGGCCCACAGTAAACAGTATACTCGCCCAATCATGGTTGATTCAATACAATAAATGGCTTGCTTGATTCAATACAATAACATGGCTTGCAGTCAATCGTTTTAGATTTGGAAAACTATAGATATAAATATACAATTTGGCCGAAAACATCACATAGGGTTGTATAGTTCTATACATCTAGAAATTAAACCTCACCAATGAACCATACGACCAATGATCTCCTCCCTGGAGAAGAACTGGACCAGAAAGGAAACAACGGGAACTCGTGAGACGAGACTCAATATGAGACCAAGATTGACGCACGATAATGCTCATGTAACACCTTAATAACCAAACAAATTAGCAATCACGTCACACTTAAATATGTATGAGAACCAATTAATAATTAAGAGATGAAATAAATCTCAAGGAGTCATGTATTCATATCAATCAAATATTTCCAATTCAATTCGTATAGGGCATGGAGTCCCACAATCATGTTTGAGCAATTAAGTACCAAGAAGCATCACGTAGGAGCATAATTATCAATTAATCAAGCATATACTTCATATAATTCACATATGGCAGCCAAGAGAGTGAAAGGAATGCAAGAAGAAAGGTTTTGGTGAAGTTTGGCAAAAAAAAGGACAATTTTCGGAAATGCACAAGCTGCGGTAAAATAGGAATATCTTGAGTTCTAGAAGTTGGAATTGAGTTTTGTTTCTTGGGTATGAAACTAGACAAATAGACCTTTCCAAATATATAAGACTCGAATTTTATTTCAAAGCGGAATGAAAATGGCTTAGGTCCAAAGTTGGTTTAATGCAGATTCCCGACTGCTTGGCGGCACCAAATTAAAATGGTTATAACTCACAAATGAAAATAGATATTGAGGTGATTCCAATTGGAGAATACTATAAACTTCAAATAATTGCTTCAGTTAAAAATTCAGGGCATTTGGATCAGGGGAGGGTTGTCGTCCCAGCCAGGATTGAAATTTCACTAAAATGGATCCCGGCCGGGATCCTGGTGATGTGAAGCTAGGTTAAAAACGTCCCGGCCGGGACTGAATTTATACTAGAATGGATCCCGACTGGGATCCTACACCTGAAAGCTTTGGAAAAACAGGGGAAACAGGGGTTTCACATGGGATTTTGGCTCCCAAACGATCCACACCAAATCAAGGTAAGCAATCAACCCAAAAACTATCACATACCATGCATATATCTCACGTATATCAATTAGCCACCAATTAATCCATGGAAACAAGCATAGATCATCAAGTAATGATCCTCCAAACCCCATATATATCATGATATCCAACTCTCATATAAATCAAGAAGTCATGCAAGCTTTGAAGATGAATGATCCTAGTCATGCTTCTAACATCAAATAAACAAGTAATCACTTCATAGATCTTAGAACCTACTTCATGTATAAATCAAGAATTCAATAATATCTCCAACTCTACCATGAATGAAAGAAAGAAAAGATGAAATGTAATGCCCCGACTTTTCAAATCTTTCAGGTATGAATTATGTGATAATAACGTGCGCATTTTATTTATTTTAATTACGTTATTAATTGTTTTATTTTATATTATATGAAATTATTGAAGTATTTAATTATTTGAAAATATTTGAATTTGAATTTATATGAATTTTCTTTTATTATTTGCGCTTGAATGACTTGTTTGCTTGCCGTTTCTACGTGAAATGAATTCGAAACATCGTGGAAATTTAATATGTCGGACTTATATGTGTTATGAATATGGTGATATGCTCTGTAACGCCACGTGTTTTCACACGTGCAGGTAAGAGTTACGTGCGCAATTACATTTAATTATATGATTTTATATTTTGTTTTACTAGTTGAATTCGTTTATAATTTGATTCAATTGTTTAAATTTTATATGATTTCGAATTTGAGTTATGATTATATGAATGAAATTGTGAGAATGTGAATTTCATGAATTCGGTGTTAATTGAACGGAATTACGTGTTTCGTGTAATCGTGGACTTGATTGTAACTTATTTGAATGTTTTGGACTCAATTGGAAATTGAGTTTGGGCTTAATTGCCACTTTTTGAAAGTTTAGGGACCTATTTGTATATAGGCAACCCTGAACGGTTTTCGCGATATCTTGAGCTCCGGACCTCGAAATCGAGATCCGTAACCGGTGTTGAGCTTGTCTCGACGATACCTATCCATTAAACTTGACCCCGTACTTTTTCGATACCGTTTGGACCTTCGACAACAAACCTTTCCATAGCTTCGACTTTATAACTTGTTTGAACCGTTTCTCAAACGAACCGGACTTGAACCGACCGTATCCTACCCGTTTATAGCACTAAATATCAGCAATTTCCTCCTCCCTTGCACCCATTTTGATCGATCAAATCATCATTTCAAGAGAGAGAAGAGAAGCTCCAAGAAACCCTTGTTTAATCATCCAACTTTAAGCTCAAGATCAACCAATCTTCCATCTTCTTCCAAGGTAAGGTATAGATTGTTTTTCTCTCCTTCTCCTCTCCATTTCCTTCCGATTATATCTTGTTTTGAGTTGGAGATTCATGTGCTATGAGAGATAGCTTGGAAATGAATATTTGATATGAATTCTTGGGTTTATGGTTTTCAATGGTTTGAGAGGAGATTTGATGCATGGAAGTTGTTGTTTGAAGCTTCTTTATCACTTTTATATGCTTGAATCTTGTGTTGGTTGAGCATAGCATGATTTGCCATTGTTGGAGCTTGAAGCTTCCATGGATGATAAGCTTGGGTTGAGTGATCTTTGGCCAACTTTGGGTGTGAATCCTTGAATATATGATTGGATTGCATGTTATATGTGAATTATATGGATTAAATTCTTGTCTAAGGGTGGTAAAAGAGCTTCCTTGTAGCTGCCCCTGTTTTTGCAAGCTTTTTCCATGAAAAACAGAGCTTCTGCTCTGTTTTTCCTTGCAGAACGACGTGTCAGCTTTGAACTGAAAATGGACACGGCCGTGTTGGGCTCTCGACTTTGAATTTTTTTCTGAATTTAATCTCGGACACGGCCGTGTCCAAATCCTTTGAAAACTCAACACGGCCGTGTCAAGCCCTCGACTTTGAATTTTTCTGATTTTAAACCTCGGACACGGCCGTGTCCGTTTCCTTTGAAAACTCAACACGGCCGTGTCATTTGAAATGGCAGCTTTGGGGGAACTCTTTTATGGCTTGTTTTGTGTTTATGGCTCGTATTTGGGAATTATATGTAACGTGATTATGTTAAAGCCATGTTTTATGATTGATATATCATATTGATGATCTTATGAATGAAAGTATGAAAGTATGAACGATATGAATGAGAAGGGAATACGGTTTTACCGTTTATTGAACAAAACTTGTTGATTTATGTGTTTAATTGAATATATTATTGCATTTTAAGCATTCCATAGTATGTCATTTCTTAGCCGAGCGTCTATTGTGGTCATAATTGAGTTTCACACTACCTTGTCACACAGGTCTTGGTCCGGTGGGTGACGAGATCGAGCAGTGAGAGGTTGTCGGGTTCTTTTGTCTACAGGTGGGTTTTTCTTCTATTAGTTAACAATATGACCCAAATACCTAATGTGCAAGATTTTGACCAAAACCCTGTATAGGTAATTATACCAAATTTTTAATGATCAATGTTTTAAACGAAAGCCTTTTCTTGATTATCCTACTAAATGTTTTGGCGAGTAATGAATGAGTGATCACAATGAATGGGGGCCCGGGACTTAGTGTAGTGGTGAACCGGGAAGCCTGGGCTGACGGGAATCCACTTATACTAGTTCCAACAATTTCGGCAACCTGGACTTCACTAGGAGATTAGTGAACGAAGGGGGACCCGCGCTTTTGGGGCTTCATGTACCCCTCTAGCATTAATGAATGAGGGTTCGGGCCTTGCAAACCCGTTCCCTACCCGAAGGAAAAAGGAGTAAATGAATGATCTATGTATGTGCACAAAAGAATGAATGTATGAATGAATGAACGAATGAATGATTAATTAAAGTATTACACGAGGTGGTGGTTGGAGATAATGCACACCCTCTCGCCGGGCTATTAATGACCTAATGAATGAAATGAACGGTTATAAACCTGTTCGTTGTATCTTATTTTCTCCCACTTGGGAAAAGGGTTCTAAACCTCGAGTAAGGATTCTAACTTGCATGTACGTGTTTAAATTCCGCAATATTATGATATTATGCCTATCTTTTTATACCCACCAGTCTGTCTAAGACTGAACCCGGAGTTGTTTCAGTTGTTTTTGCAGGAAGGGGATGCTAGGTGGGATACCAGTCAGGGAGAGTCTTGCATCGTGTCTAGCTTTCCTTTACACTCATATGATTACATATTGTTCATTTTGGATATTATATGTATGGAGCGTACTTGTAATTGGTACCTATATGTATTCTACTCGAATTATTGGTACATAGAGCGTATAGCTCAATATATATATATGAATTACATGTTGGTACCTAGAGCTCTAGCTCAATATATAATATATGAATGATTGCTTCCGCTTTCCTTATGTTGCTCTGATTGCTGTGGCTGTAATTGTTAGGGTTTAAGTTATAGGTTAGTCCCGCCTGGCTTAGCGAGTGTGTATGTCTCCGTTCGCTATGATTCGGCACGTGTATGGAAATCCATTTCGTATACGGGTCGGGTCATGGTGCGGGGGATGTGACGTCTCGCGCTTGGGCGTTACATCCTTTGAGTGGTATCAGAGCCCAAGGTTGCAAAACCAGGGTTCTAGTGTCGTGTTGAGTCAGTAGGTCGTTCGGCTATAGGAATTACTTGTTAATGTGGAGCATTTGCATTTTTTTTATGTTAATGTGATTGGATTCTTGACTCGAATGTTTGATTGAATTATGCATTGTCACGCATGAACTAAAATTAGCACGCATGTTAGTGTTTGAGTGAACAGGATGCCTCCGAGAAGACATCGGGAAAGGTCTCCGGGTCATCATCATCATAGGGATCGTTCTCCTAATCCTCCACAACCGCCTATGAACATGGAGCATTTCATGGAAGCGGTATATAACTACGTGGAACATAGAAGGGCTCAGGATCCTCCGGTGCAACCGCAGGCTGAACATCAAGCACCTCCTCCAAATAACCCGAGAGATCATCATGGGTTGTTTCTGAGTTATAATCCTCCCAGATTTTCGGGCTCTGTGGATGATCCGGTATCAGAAGGATGGCTCACAAGGATTGAGAAGATTTTTAATGTTCGCCAATTCACCTCTCAAGAGAAGGCCCAGTTTACTATTTTTCAATTGGACGGAGAGGCCTATGATTGGTGGGAACGCACCCGAGAGAAGCTAGAAGTAGAAGGGGAAGAAGTTACTTGGGAAGTTTTTGTAAGGGAGTTTCGAGAGGCTTTTGTGCCCGAGGTCGTTCGAGAAAGGAAAGAACAAGAATTTATGGATCTGAAGCAAGGGACTCGAACGGTGGCTCAATATATTTCTCTTTTCAACAGACTTGGAAAGTATGCACCTCACATTACAAGAGATGAAAAGAGAAAGGCAAAGAAGTTTATAGCGGGATTGAGGCAGGATTTGAGGCATGGACACGTGGGCCATAACTTCGAATCTTTTGCGGATACTGTACAGAGGGCATTAGTGCTGGAAGAGGAGTATAAGAAAAAGGACCCCTTACCTCGTATGCAAATGGGACAAGGATCGGGGTTTGGAAAGGGAAAAAGGCCTATGGTATCTCCTCCTCAGCCATTTCAAGGACAAAACAAGAGGTTTCGACCTACAGGAGTGGCACCTGCCAAGCCACAAGTACCTCCGGCTACTACAGATCCTCGGCATGATCGGTCACCATGTCTATTTTGTGGAGGCCCGACTCACACCTAATACATTTGCCGAAGGAGGTTGGGACAATGCTTGATTTGTGGAAAGGCAACGTACATGGCCAATACTTGCCCAGACAAGACTCCAGGCTATCAACCGGGAGCTCAAAGACCGATGATTCCAGCTCGTGCTTATGCTCTTGCGGGTGAAGAGCAAAATGTGGAAGCCAATCCCAATGCTATGGTGGAAGGTACGATATGCATCCATAACACGAACATACATGCATTATTTGACCCTGGCGCTACTCATTCTTTTATTTCTTGCAAATTGATTGAAAGTTTGTGTTTGCCTGTTACGTGCTTAAATGCTTGTTATGTGGTGACTTCACCGTTGGGTGGAAGTCTTGAGACGGATCGGGTGGTCAGAGATTGTATGTTTGGGTTTGATGGCAGAGTATATCGAGCAGATTTGGTGGTAATGCCGATGAATAGATATGGGGTGATTTTGGGAATGGATTGGTTGTTTCGGTACCACGCCACGGTTGATTGTTTCACCAAGACAGTTAAGTTGGGAGAAGAAGTGGTAGTGGAGAAAGAATCAGAGATTACACCTCTTTTGTCGTTTACTGAGGCTCACAAGCTGATAAGGAATAGGGCAACGGGATTTATTGCCTATATTTTGAATAAGCCGAAGGATCAGGCAAAGTTGGAAGAGACCGAAGTGGTGAAGGAATATCTAGAGGTGTTTCCTGAAGTTTTAGGTTCTTTGCCTCCGGATCGAGAGATCGAATTTGTAATAGACTTATATCCGGGATCTGAACCTTATTCTAAGACTCCTTACCGGATGGCACCGGCAGAGTTACAGGAGTTAAAAGTTCAGCTGGAAGAACTCCTTAAGAATGGATATATTCGACCGAGTTCATCGCCGTGGGCCGTGCCGATTCTCTTTGTTAAGAAGAAAGATGGAACTTTAAGGATGTGCATTGACTACCGTGAGTTGAATCGGATGACTGTAAAGAACAAATATCCATTGCCTAATATAGAGGATTTGTTTGACATGCTACAAGGGTCAAGAGTGTACTCTAAGCTTGATTTGAGGCAGGGATATTATCAGTTAAAGATTAAGGAGGAAGATATTCCTAAGACAAGATTTAATACCCGGTATGGACATTATGAATTCGTGGTGATGCCATTTGGACTAACTAACGCGTCGGCAGCCTTTATGGACATGATGCATCGGATTTTCCGGCCGTATTTGGATAAGTTCGTGGTGATCTTCATCGATGATATTTTGGTGTACTCAAGGTCAGAAGAGGATCATGCTCGGCATTTGAGCTTGGTTTTGGAGACAGTAAGAGATAACCAGCTCTATGCAAAATTCAGTAAATGCAAATTTTGGATTGACAGGGTGAGTTTCTTGGGACATATTATTTCGAGCAAAGGATTAGAAGTGGATCCTTCGAAAATAGAGGCAGTTTTGAAGTGGCGGAGTCCTAAGAATGTTTCCGAGATCCGAAGTTTCTTGGGTTTAGCGGGTTATTGCCGAAGATTTGTTAAGGATTTTTCTAAGATTGCGGCTCCATTGACCCGATTAACCAAGAAGGAGGTTCAGTTTAAGTGGGATGAGAAGTGTGAGGCTAGTTTTCAGCTCTTGAAGGATAAGTTAACTTCTGCACCGATACTTGCACTTCCGGATGGTATCGAAGGGTTTATGGTGTATACGGATGCTTCCCACGAAGGCTTAGGTTGTGTTTTGATGCAAAACGGGAGAGTAATTGCTTATGCCTCTAGGAAATTGAAAGAGCATGAGAAGAATTACCCCACTCACGACCTTGAACTTGCAGCGGTGATTTTTGCCTTAGGGAAGTGGAGATACTACTTGTATGGAACTTCTTTTGAGATTTTCACCGATCACAAGAGTCTTCAGTACTTATTCTCTCAGAAGGATTTGAATAGAAGGCAACGAAGATGGATGGAGACTCTCGAGGATTATGATTGTGTGATTAAGTATCACCCGGGTAAAGCTAACGTGGTAGCGGATGCATTGAGCAGGAAGGCTAGTGTATCCAATTTGAAGGTGAATATTGGACAACCAATGGAGTTGGTTAAGATAAAAACTCGTATTGGTAGCATCTCAGTACGTCCAGAGTTAAGGCAACAGATATTTGAAGCACAACGGACAGATGTTGAGATTCAGAAATTGATAGAGAAGACTCGATCAGACTCTGAGTGTCCATTTGGATTTGATGACACGGGAATCTTTCGATTCAAGAACCGAGTGGTAGTTCCGACAGAGTTGAGAACAGCTATTTTGGATGAAGCTCACAAAACTGTGTATTCGGTACATCCTGGTGGAAACAAGATGTATCGGGACTTGAAACAGTATTATTGGTGGAATGGATTGAAGAGAGACGTGGTGAATTACGTGAAGCATTGTTTGACTTGTCAGTTAGTGAAAGCTGAGCATCAGAAGCCGTCAGGATTATTACAGCCATTACCTATTCCCGAATGGAAATGGGAACAGATAGCAATGTATTTTGTATTGGGTTTACCTAGAGTGAAGGGAGGATTCGATGAAATTTGGGTAATCGTGGACAGGTTAACTAAGTCAGCCCATTTTCTCGCTATTCAGATGTCAAATAAGATAGGTAAGTTGGCTAAGAGGTATTGTGATGAGATTGTTCGGTTACATGGGGTGCCAACTAGTATTGTTTCAGACAGGGATTCAAGATTCACTTCCAAGTTTTGGCAAGAGTTACAGAAGTGTTTGGGAACTAAGCTCCAATTCAGTACAACTTTTCATCCCTAGACGGATGGGCAATCTGAAAGGTTAATCAGATATCTTGAGGATATGTTAAGGGCGTGTGCGTTGGATTTCTCGAGTTCATGGAATGAACAATTGCCCTTAATTGAGTTTACTTACAATAATAGTTATCAAGCCTCGATAGAAATGGCACCGTATGAGTTTCTTTATGGAAGGAAGTGCCGATCCCCGTTATTTTTCGATTTGGAAGAGTGGAAGTGGAGTAAGCAAGAAGGGGTTCAAAGAGGTGAAAGGAAAGATAAACCTTCCAAAGCGATTCAGGATGCTATTGAAAAAGTTCAGATTATTCGACAACGGATGAAAATAGCCCAAGATCGACAGAAAAGTTATGCGGATAAGCGAAGGAAAGATCTTGAATTTGAAGTTGGGGTTAGGGTATTCCTGAAAGCTTCACCTCGGAAAGGATTTACCAGGATTGGAAAAGGAGTAAAGTTGAATCCCCGATATTTGGGACCTGATGAGATTTTGGAGAGAATCGGAGATACAACTTACAGATTGGATTTGCCTCCAAGTTTAACGGGTATTCACAATGTCTTCCATGTATCACAACTTCGGAAGTACTACCCCGATGAATCAGTGATCATACCGGTTGAAGAAGTGGAGCTCAAACAGAATCTCACTTTTGTTCAGAAACCAGTTAAGATTTTGGATCGAAAATTTCAAGAACTTCGAAACAGACGGTTTCCCTTGGTGAAAGTGTTCTGGCGAAGTGATAAGACGGAAGAAGCTACGTGGGAAACGGAAGAGAAAATGAGGAAGTTCTATCCCGAGTTGTTTCCGACCGAACAATGAATCCGAGGACGGATTCTCTTTAAGGGGGAGAGGTTGTAATGCCCTGTGTTTTCACACGTGCAGGTAAGAGTTACGTGCGCAATTACATTTAATTATATGATTTTATATTTTGTTTTACTAGTTGAATTCGTTTATAATTTGATTCAATTGTTTAAATTTTATATGATTTCGAATTTGAGTTATGATTATATGAATGAAATTGTGAGAATGTGAATTTCATGAATTCGGTGTTAATTGAACGGAATTACGTGTTTCGTGTAATCGTGGACTTGATTGTAACTTATTTGAATGTTTTGGACTCAATTGGAAATCGAGTTTGGGCTTAATTGCCACTTTTTGAAAGTTTAGGGACCTATTTGTATATAGGCAACCCTGAACGGTTTTAGCGATATCTTGAGCTCCGGACCTCGAAACCGAGATCCGTAACCGGTGTTGAGCTTGTCTCGACGATACCTATCCATTAAACTTGACCCCGTACTTTTTCGATACCGTTTGAACCTTCGACAACGAACCTTTCCATAGCTTCGACTTTATAACTTGTTTGAACCGTTTCTTAAACGAACCGGACTTGAACCGACCGTATCCTACCCGTTTGTAGCACTAAATATCATCAATTTCCTCCTCCCTTGCACCCATTTTGATCGATCAAATCATCATTTCAAGAGAGAGAAGAGAAGCTCCAAGAAACCCTTGTTTGATCATCCAACTTTAAGCTCAAGATCAACCAATCTTCCATCTTCTTCCAAGGTAAGGTATGGATTGTTTTTCTCTCCTTCTCCTCTCCATTTCCTTCCGATTATATCTTGTTTTGAGTTGGAGATTCATGTGCTATGAGAGATAGCTTGGAAATGAATATTTGATATGAATTCTTGGGTTTATGGTTTTCAATGGTTTGAGAGGAGATTTGATGCATGGAAGTTGTTGTTTGAAGCTTCTTTATCACTTTTATATGCTTGAATCTTGTGTTGGTTGAGCATAGCATGATTTGCCATTGTTGGAGCTTGAAGCTTCCATGGATGATAAGCTTGGGTTGAGTGATCTTTGGCCAACTTTGGGTGTGAATCCTTGTATATATGATTGGATTGCATGTTATATGTGAATTATATGGATTAAATTCTTGCCTAAGGGTGGTAAAAGAGCTTCCTTGTAGCTGCCCCTGTTTTTGCAAGCTTTTTCCACGAAAAACAGAGCTTCTGCTCTGTTTTTCCTCGCAGAACGACGAGCTGACACGGCCGTGTCAGCTTTGAACTGAAAATGCACACGGCCGTGTTGGGCTCTCGACTTTGAATTTTTTTTTGAATTTAATCTCGGACACGGCCGTGTCCAAATCCTTTGAAAACTCAACACGGCTGTGTCAAGCCCTCGACTTTGAATTTTTCTGATTTTAAACCTCGGACACGGCCGTGTCCGTTTCCTTTGAAAACTCAACACGGCCGTGTCATTTGAAATGGCAGCTTTGGGGGAACTCTTATCATATCTAGAAATTAAACCTCACCTAGCAAGCGACGAAACATGACAATGATACAAGAAAGTGGCCATACGACCAATGATCTCCTCCCTGGAGAAGAACTGGACAAGAAAAGAAACAACGGGAACTCGTGAGACGAGACTCAATATGAGACCAAGTGTGACGCACGATAATGCTCATGTAACACCTTAATAACCAAACAAATTAGCAATCACGTCACACTTAAATATGTATGAGAACCAATTAATAATTAAGAGATGAAATAAATCTCAAGGAGTCATGTATTCATATCAATCAAATATTTCCAATTCAATTCGTATAGGGCATGTAGTCCCACAATCATGTTTGAGCAATTAAGTACCAAGAAGCATCACATAGGAGCATAATTATCAATTAATCAAGCATATACTTCATATAATTCACATATGGCAGCCAAGAGAGTGAAAGGAATGCAAGAAGAAAGGTTTTGGTGAAGTTTGGCAAAAAAAAGGACAATTTTCGGAAATGCACAAGCTGCGGTAAAATAGGAATATCTTGAGTTCTAGAAGTTGGAATTGAGTTTTATTTCTTGGGTATGAAGCTAGACAAATAGACCTTTCCAAATATATAAGACTTGAAATTTATTTCAAAGCGGAATGAAAATGGCTTAGGTCCAAAGTTGGTTTAATGCAGATTCCCGACTGCTTGGCGGCACCAAATTAAAATGGTTATAACTCACAAATGAAAATAGATATTGAGGTGATTCCAATTGGAGAATACTATAAACTTCAAATAATTGCTTCAGTTAAAAATTCAGGGCATTTGGATCAGGGGAGGGTTGTCGTCCCAGCCGGGATTGAAATTTCACTAAAATGGATCCCGGCCGGGATTGAAATTTCACTAAAATGGATCCCGGCCGGGATCCTGGTGATGTGAATCTAGGTTAAAAACGTCCCGGCTGGGACTGAATTTATACTAGAATGGATCCCGACTGGGATCCTACACCTGAAAGCTTTGGAAAAACAGGGGAAACAGGGGTTTCACATGGGATTTTGGCTCCCAAACGATCCACACCAAATCAAGGTAAGCAATCAACCCAAAAACTATCACATACCATGCATATATCTCACGTATATCAATTAGGCACCAATTAATCCATGGAAACAAGCATAGATCATCAAGTAATGATCCTCCAAACCCCATATATTTCATGATATCCAACTCTCATATAAATCAAGAAGTCATGAAAGCTTTGAAGATGAATGATCCTAGTCATGCTTCTAACATCAAATAAACAAGTAATCACTTCATAGATCTTAGAACCTACTTCATGTATAAATCAAGAATTCAATAATATCTCCAACTCTACCTTGAATGAAAGAAAGAAAAGATGAAATGTAATGCCCCGACTTTTCAAATCGTTCAGGTATGAATTATGTGATAATAACGTGC
Source organism: Lantana camara (assembly GCA_037501455.1). Classification (NCBI taxonomy): domain Eukaryota; kingdom Viridiplantae; phylum Streptophyta; class Magnoliopsida; order Lamiales; family Verbenaceae; genus Lantana; species Lantana camara. Next base: position 303,396 of record JAZIFV010000019.1, read on the forward strand.
GCATTTTATTTATTTTAATTACGTTATTAATTGTTTTATTTTATATTATATGAAATTATTGAAGTATTTAATTATTTGAAAATATTTGAATTTGAATTTATATGAATTTTCTTTTATTATTTGCGCTTGAATGACTTGTTTGCTTGCCGTTTCTACGTGAAATGAATTCGAAACATCGTGGAAATTTAATATGTCGAACTTATATATGTTATGAATATGGTGATATGCTCGTTTCATGGTTTCGGATTCGTTTGATTGAGTTTTGGAATTTATTTTGATTTCGAAATCCAAAACGGGGGCTAACAAGCAATTAGCGCACCATTGATTCCTTATGTGATATCTTGAGCTAGGAAACTCGGATTCGAGTTTCGTCAACTTCGTTGAACTCGCATCAAAAATTTGAGTTTGATGAACTTAGCCTTATATTTTTCCAAAGTTATTTGAACCTCCGAAATTCAACCGAAACACGCAATGGAAGCCAAAACTGCCACATTTTACTAAAAGAGTCATAACTCATTCAAATCTTGACCAAATTAACCATGGTTTAAGTCTTTGGAACCCTAACTCAACCATCTAGCTGCTAAAACTCTCCCTCACCGAACCACACCCTGTCACTTGGAGAAAATCAGCCCAACATTCCCTGCAATCCAGTTTGTCCCGTAACTCAAGCTAACCTTGGAGATTCAGGCTCAAATCTCCTTCAAACTTCAATCAATCCACAAGGTAAGCTTAGTGTTGTAATATACATTCATCATGAGTCGTTTGATCTATTCATCCCCAATTTTCAGCGTGTTTTCATAGGTTTTTGGCTGAATTGAGAAATAGTTAGGTTATGAGAATATATGTTGATCTCTTTCATTTCTTGAGGAAATTGTTTGATTCCAAGCATGAATATGATTGTCTTTGTAACGCCCCGGTTTTTCCATTCAATCCTTATGTGATATTATATGTTACTTTATAATTTTTATAACATTATATGCATTATGTTTACATAGACTTATGTGAAACAAACGTTAAAGTGGAATTTACGTGAATTAATTGATAACGTACTTAATTTCTATTATGTGATTCTAATTGATTATTTCATAAAAATGTGAACTTAATTGCATAAATTCTTTGGAGTTACTTGATCATATTCCATGAGAGAATACTTGGTTACATGAATTCAAATTATAGAGGGACTTGTTTGCAAAGTTTGATGAGTCATCATGGTTAGTGGAAGATATATTACATTATATGTATACATTCATCTCTCTCTTTTCATTCTTTATATTACATCAAAGAAAATCCCCTATCATAGTTTTGAAAGTTTTTAGATTTTAAAATTTCCGTTGCAATGTTCTAATACTCTGATAATGTATAGCACTATCCGTTCGCCAGAGTGTTTCTCGGGTGCTAGGTCTCACATCCACTTGGGAGATACTTTGGTGCGGGGTTGTAGTGTATAGGGGCGCTACAACTAAAGTGGTATCAGAGCAACCGGGTTACTCTAGTACCCTAGGTGCTCTTTCTTGAAAAATTTATATCTTTCAAAAATGCAACACTTTAAAATACTTTATTGTTGCTCTTCTGCATGTTCATATCTCGAGTCCTAGGAATTGCTTTAAGATACCAGTAGGGCCGTTAGTGCATCATGCTTATTCCTTGTACATATTATGTGTTCATAACTTCAGTGTTATATTTGAATTTATTACTTTGTGTCAATCTGTAAATCATTATTTAACCTCCATGTATTATATTTTCCAATGCGATTGTGATTCTAGCATCATAACGTCACCACTAAGGACTCCACACAATCAGACACCATCAGCCACAACAACTTCCCAGGAGCACTAGATATAGCGGAGGCCCTTAGATAGTTTATGCAAACGTATGTGCCAGTACCTAATCATGCAAATGAAAGAACTTTGGAAAAGTTCCTTCAGTTGAATCCACCAAAGTTCTTCGGGGAACCCAATGACCTTAAGGCAGAAAATTGGATTGCAAGTCTTGAAAAGATATATGAGTTAATGGATATCTACCCCGAGGATCCAAAACGAGTACAATATGCAGCCTTCTTACTGGAAGAGGCGGCATTAAGTTGGTGGAAGCATGTCAAGCAGAGATGGTTGGATACTGGAGTTTAAAGTAATTGGATTGAGTTCGTAAGGGAATTTCAGCATAAGTACATTCCTCAAGTAACCAGGGATGCTCGAGAGGCCGAGTTCATGAATTTAGTACAAGGGTATATGTCAGTAGCCGAATACGAGGCCAAGTTTGTTAGGTTAATACAATATGCACCACACATCTTGACCGACGAGCGTCGCAAAACAAAGAGATTTGTTGATGGATTGAAACCGGACCTACGATGGGCATTAGCTCCTTTTGATATTGAGGGATATACCCGGGCTGTGGATAAAGCCCTAAACACTGAGGCAACACACAAGAGTATTCGCCTAAATTCAAAACATCAAGACCCAACTAACGATAAACTACCACAAGGAGAGAAACGAGTTACCAGCCAAATTGCTCATATACAAAAGAAGAAACCTAGGCATACCCAACAACAATCCTCACAAGTACCCCTAAAGGTCCAAGATGAAACTATTTGTGACTTCTGTCATGGGCCGCGACATACTGAAGAGAATTGCTGAAAAAGGCAGGCTTATGTTTGCGATGTGGTAGTGATGAACACCAGATCCGTGAATGCCTAAAGAAAGCCAAACAAGGGCAACCAAGTAGAGGAAAAACTATTGTCAGAACTTCAAGAAATCCATTAGGAAAAGGTAGGGCCTATGCTGTGGACGGAGATGTGCATCCCAAACCTTCAAGTAATGTGAAGGGTACGGTACATGTTCTTCACACACCAGTTAAGGTCCTATGACCCTGGCGTCATGCATTCATTCATTGCATTACAATTATGTGCTTATTTATTTTCTGAGTGCCTCTTCTCGTGATTTAGGTCATTATGATATATATAAACACTTCCCTTCTGGGCTAGTAATCATTACTACCCCCTAGTTTATGAAGTTATTAATGCCAAAATATGAGATCATCCTAGAAAACGATGAAAGATATTAACAAAATTATTTTATGACAAAATGAGAATCTGAGGACAGATTCTTTTTAGGGGTGTGGATTGTAACAGCCCTAACCTGGGCCGAGTTGGAAAAGGTAAAGTAAAGGGGTTATTCAAGAAGCACTTATAATCTCGGTCCTTATTTATTCTTTTCATGCATTACATTTTATGTAACTTATGTGCTTTTATGTGTTACACTTTAATTAAATGATCGTAGATTTAATTATTTCCTCTATTTAACTCGTACCTTGAAACTCTTTTCATAGAATCCTAGCATTCTAGTATTCATTCCCTTCTAGCACCTAAAACCCCTTTCATACGCTTCAAAACCCATTTCTACAGTTTTAGGTTGGAAAGTACGAAAATACCCCTACAGCTCAAAAATATTCCTACGTTCCCCGAAGCACTTTCACTACCCAATATTGTAACCAAAAGAATCCTCACATTATTTCGAGAATCGTGATACTCTCGGTAAACCATAATTCCCATCCTAACTCCCGTAATATCAAAAACCGGCGAAAACCCTAGCTTATGATTCGATCATCAATAAATCCTTACTCATTTACTTTTTGATATTCAATATTATAACCAAAACGACCCTTAAATTATTTTATGAATTTTCATGCATTTACCAAAAACTCGATTTCACCATAGCATATTTTATAAATATTTTCCTTTTTAAAAATCACCATTTTATTTTAAACAATTAGCTTTTATTCAAAAGTCGAAATTATACTTAAAACGATTCTTGAATTTTTCTCAACATTATAGTGATTTTTCCCAACTCTAAACTTTATCATGGCTTCGTTTATATAATTTTCTTATGATTTTCATCATCTTTAATATTCATAGTTTATAAAAGAAAACTCTAAATATTCCACATTTATAATCAAAATGAAGCTTATTTTTCACTCGTTCTTTCATTAATTCACTACTTTAAGGTTTTATCTCTCGACTCTTGAATAAATTTTATATTATTTTACATTTATTTTTATTCAAGATGACATCATCCATGACCACATACTTTTCTAGAAGAATTAATTAAATGAATGTAATTTCTCCACATTACTTAGTTAATTACCTAGCATTTGTTTAACATGTAATTTAACCACATCTCCTAATTAATTACCAAGCATTTGTTGAAATATTAGACAACCACATCTCCCTTAAACTTTCATAAATTGCTCAAAGACCCCTCATGACTACCTATAAATACCCCCCTCAAGCCTCATTTATAACTCACAAAATCAACACAAAAATCACTCCATCTCTCTCCCTAACTCACGCCCCAACCCTCTCTCTCTCAACAAGGTATGTTTTCTTCTATTATTTCATGATTTATATAATGTTCTTAGTATAATAATACTAGTAGCATGTATAGGATTAATTAAATTATGCTTTAGGAATTTATTTTAAGAAATATGTGCATAATTGTTAGTTAAATACAATGTGTGCACATTATGGAATTTTATTTAATTAAACTCATGAATTATGATATGATATAATGTGAGTATGTATTTAAATGATTATGATCTTGTTTGATTAAATTCATGCCTAGAATAATTTATTTAGAATTATTTTTCATAAAGAATTTATATATTTTGCTATATTATGCTTCAAATCTTATGTTATGAATATGAATATAATCAAGCATGTGTAGAACATTTTATGAATACTTGAAGATTTGAATAAATTCATGTTTAGGAATTTATTTATAAATCAAATTTCATGAAAAGTTTATATATTATGCTCATTTATTCTTTAATCTTATGTTATGACTATGAATTTGATCAAGAATACCTAGAACATCTTATGAATATTCAAACATAATGAAGAACATGTTCTTGATGTTCTTGAAATATGTGTGTACCATGTGCTAGTGTGTGTAAGTGTGTGGTTGATTTTATGTTTAAAAGTATTTAATCCCCTATGTTTAAATAGTAACCGTTTTTCAATAGTAACCTTGACTTTTGACCTTAAATATGAATTTTAACCAATAATATCATGTAGTAATTTCAAGAATTAATATAAGATAAAATTTCAGTTTTTATGAAAGGATTTTTATCTAACGATTTTAAAATTGGGGATTAAATAACGTTTTCAAAATCGGGTTCACTTTTATTAAAAATAAACCTTAATTTGGATTTATAATTTGAATAAGAATTTCTTGGTTAATTCGGTTGTGTGACTTTGGTATCGGTATGCTTTATAATAATATTTCAATTTTAGATTACCGAATTTCCTGTACCTTATTGTTACTCCTTGATACAACATGCTTTAATTGTACGCATTCATGTGTCGCATTAGTATAGAAAGAACCTAGTTCTCTAAATCCGTAGTAGTTCACTACTTTCAGGAACTAGGTCTGGACAGTGGAACCCCGAATACTTTACTTGATTCTGTATCGTAGCAGGTGAGGTTAAAATATTTTCAACTGGGATCATGAGTCTACATATAAAATATTTTATTATTTATCCTAATAAAGATTTAGTCCTATTTTCCCTAATTATAATATTATCCCCTTTCTGGGAAAATATCTGATATACGGATGCCTATTATCCTATTATATAAAACAAAATCCTTGTTTAAGTATAAGTTACAAACATATCATACTCAAGTCCGTTTTGGCGAGTATTGATATAATGTAACTCTATTCTGTATTTAAAATGCAAGATCTGTATCTGTTGGGCCCGCTGGTACGGTAGAACTAATAGCCGGATGGCAAGGGCCATCGTCTATTACTATACCTGCCGCCAAATCTGATCTTAATGTTGGTTTAACTGGAGGTTAGTTATTCCACATTAAGTGACGGGAAAGGTACGTCCCTCCCTCTGTCTGTATTTGGATCTCGAGGGGTTGCTCCCGACAGATCATGGAGGAAGAAGGCTGGATTGATTCTGTTATTTCTGATTTTATTCTGTTTAAGGAGTAAAGGATGGAGAACGCCTACTTGCAGGGCATTAATACTTTATTATCGTACGGTTCATATTTTCAAGAATCCGATACCCAGTCCCCTCATTCCCCTTTTTCTCAAAATAAATATGAACCAAATATTTGTATTGATTATTATTTTATTGATTTCCGGTATAATACTATTAATCTATTATTTTATTAATAGTATCAAACTCCAACTTTCATAGTCAAACACTTTTTCAAATATACCTATACGTATATATGTAGTTCCAACTAACCCCTCACTTAGTCACTTTGACTAACCCTCGCACTTTACAACTCATGGTTTCAGGTTTAACGGACGCTTACTAGAAGGTATCTTGAAGCCTAGTGTGTCTTCTCGTTAGCATAATAGTTCAAGGTTCTTTAGAATAAGTTATGCTTCCGAGCCTGTAATTATCAACTACGGCATGGTCACTACTTTTGATATCTATACTATGCCATTACTGGCTTATTTATTGCATTCCCCTATCATAGTTTTGAAATTTTTTAGATTATAAAATTTCCGCTGCAATGTTCTAATACTCTGATATTGTATAGCACTGTCCGTTCGCCAGAGTGTTTCTCGGGTGCTAGGTCTGACATCCACTTGGGAGATACTTTGGTGCGGAGTTGTAGTGTATAGGGGAGCTACATTGCAAGACACAACCATCCAATCATGGTGTACGTCGCGAACATGACTCCCACGCACGGGATTTCTTCCTCCACCAAACCTCCTACTGGATTCAGAGGTGATCCCAACATGGTGCGGATAGTGCAAGAGTTACCATCAGCCCTTGCTTTCCCGGTTGGCTCAATACACTACCCATAAATCCCCAAAGATTTCATCAAAATTCAAGCTATACTTGAGGAACTTTGGAGCTAAGATCATCATCTTCATCATATCATCATCTCATCTTTTCATTCTTCTGTCGTATAAATGGAGAGTTTGGTTGATCGCTTGAATGTCACATGTGTAGGGTTTGATGAGTATTTGATGGTTTCTTGTGTGCAAATGATTAGAAGCATGTTTAGGGCCTTATATTCCAAAGTTTGCATGAATATATTGAGGTATATGAAAGTTGGAAGCATGTATGTATATTTGGGGATTTATGGATAAATTCTTGAGGAGTTGAAGCATATTTCATGGTTTATTTGATGTATGCTTGAGGTATAATGTGTATTGGATGATTTGAGATGAGTGTTATGGAGTGGAACTTGGCTTTATTGTTGTTTTGTGGTTTTTGGTTCGAAATGCCCTGTTTTTCTCCTGCCGCGCAGCAGGTCGTGGCCGCGACCGAAAATACACACAAAACAGGTCGCGCCCGCGACCCAATTTTGGCCAAGTTTCGAGTTTTGAAAAATTGCATAAAAATGGTCGCGCCCGATACCCCTTCAGATTCTGCATTTTGTTCAACTTCGGACCTACGCCATTTTCACCTCGCTTTGATTAGAAAACGTGCCATATAGCGTTGGAAAGGCTATGTGCCTAGTTTTATATCCAATAAACAAAACTCAATTCTAACTTCTAGAACTCAAGTTATTTCGGGTTTTCTACAGTGTGTGCATTTCTAAAAAAAATTGTCCGTTTTTACCAAACTTCACCAAAACCCTTCATATCGTATTCTTTTCACTTCTCGGGTCCCGTAGGTGACTTATATGAATTATATGCTTACTTCATTGATAATTATGCTCCTGTTTGACACTTATTGATACTTTATTTGGGAATTTAGACACACTCATGATATTTATTGATTATAAAGGCATGATTGACATCACATGACTTTGCCTTTCATCTTAAATGGTTCATGGGAGTCAAGTCTCATGTACACTTGTCCTTGTACACAGATCACGGTCCCGGAGACGAGGAGCACGCACCATAGGGTGTTTCCTTCCTAACTTTGGTTGGTTGGTAAAGGTGAGGTTTAATTTCTAGATATATAGAACCCATACGACCCTATGTGACGTTTTAAGCCAAATGTATCTATATGTCTATAGTTTTCCAACCTTAATGACTTTCAACTTATTTCATAAAATGAATGATTGATTTATTGTATTGGCGAGTAAGCATGTTTACGTTGGGCCCGAAGGTAGTGTGTTTAGCCAACCGAGGAAGCAAGGGCTGACGGGTAACTCCTGCACTATCCTCACCAATTTGGGATCACCTCTGAATCCACCAGGAGGTTTGGTGGAGGAAGAAATCCCGTGCGTGGGAGTCATGTTCCCGACGTACACCATGTCGTGGATAGTTGGGCCTTGCAAACCCACTATCACCCAGAGGAAGAAGGAGACTGGGGATGGGTCCGGCACCACGGATTTTCCTCGGGTTATTGTATGTTTTCACTCATGATTATATTGTTAACTGAGCACTAAATTGAATTGCATGATCACGTACTAATTATTCAAGCAAGCACGTATTGTTCATGTTTGGTGTAAAGGTTGGAGAATAACCCTCACTCGCCGGGCCACATATTTCATGAAATTGAGAAGTAACATGTTAAACTTGATAGTTGTAATCTGGGGCGAAGAAAGGTCTTTTCTCGAAACTTATATTTATTTCATTTTCCAAATCTTCACCCGAGCCTATGACTTGCATGTGATGTGTGTTATATATATGTATGCCCCTCACTCAGTCTTCTGTACACTGATACTTCACTTTTCAGGCACTTCTGGTCATGGTCATGCTAGGCGGGAGTCCGACTAATGTCTTCCTTTTTCAGACAAGTCTAGCATTTCATTTCATGTATTGATTTTGGAGTATCATGTTAGTGGTTTTTTTGGATATTTATATATGTATGATATATAGGAGATGATAATGTATTGATAAGTGTTAGTACCTACTACTATATACACTTTTAATGTAAATATGGTACCTATATGTATTGATATAATGCTTCCGCTCTTAATTTGTCATGTCTTGGTTTGGTTGTCTTTAGGGTATAGTCCCGCCTAGCTAGATTGTTTCCTGCATTGTGACCCATTCGCTATCGTCTTAATTCATGTACGGATCATCCATTTCGTATGTGGACTGAGCTATAGTGCGGGGGGGTGGCATCTCGGCGTTCCGGATGCTACAGTCTTGACCCATTCTTAGCATTTATCGTGATGTATTACATGGTAGTTGAAGCATTCATGAGTTGCCATTAACGAAACTTTGAAGCTATATCATGAAATGATCATCACACCCTCCATTTCACGTTTCAACACTTTGGGAGCTTGTTTATATGTTGCTTTGGAGTTGTTTCTTTGCATATTTGTGATCATATCATGGCTTATCTTGTTGGTGAAGTGTTGGTATGGTTCTGCCCTATTTTTCGTTGCATTTTGCTGCTGTTACAGGTCGGTCGCGGCTGCGATCGAACCATGAAGGAAAATGGTAGCGGCCGCGACCTCTTTCACGTCTTTGTTGCGTTGTCTCTCAGGTCGCGCCCGCGACCTGAATCTTGTGTATTTGTGGTCGCGGCCATCACCCCATTTTTGCCATGTTTCGAGTTGTTAAATAAATTGATTAAAATTCGGCCATTTACATGGGTAGCGGCCGCTACCATTTCATGAAGGAAATGGGTCGCGGCCGCGACCCTTCACAATTCTGCATGAAATTTCAACTTTCCAACGTGAATTGCATAGCTTCTTTGGCTTGTTCGTGGTCCATTCACTTCATTAACATGTCATATAATGTGTTATATTGTGTGTTGTGAAATCTTATGAGTTTTCATTTAATATTTTTCGAGATATGCTTTATTGTGTCTTCTTTGATCATAATATGTACGTGCATGGATTTTGCTCTTATATTTGAACCCTAAGTGCTATGTATTCTTTGTTTTAGGACTTGTATGATAAGTACACATGTTATACTATGTGTTATGATCATTATTCGAATTTCTTGAAGTAATTTGGTTTGATTTATGGATATGATAAGCTCTAACGAATTTGAATAATACTTGGAAGGAATGGAATGAACTTTTATATATCTTTAAGACCTTAATCGTGCACATGAACTTGTTCATTACATTATATCATCTTTTATGCATTCATAGCATGATCATTTCATTGCCAAGCGTCTTAATTGGTCATTTTGAGTCTCACTTCACCTCTCTTGCTCAGATTTTCATCCCGTTGGAGACAAGGCCGGTCCATGAGGCTTTTGTGTCTTCTTTTGTCGGTTTAAGTTGGGTTTCTCTTCTATTAGCTAAAACAACCCTATATACATTCAATGTGCAAGGTTTTAAGCCAAAATTTACATTATATGTATATCGAGTCATTTTATAAGTAAATGATTTCAAATGTAAGCCTTCTTTTATGTTTGAACCCTACCTTATGATTTTGGCGAGATTATGTTATGTTCACGGGCCCAGAGACTTAGTGTATGTGGCGAACCGGGGAGGCAAGGGCTAACGGTGATCCCATACACTAGTTCCAATGAAATTTATGGCAAAACCGACCTCGTTCAGGAGTTTTGACGAGGAAAGGCTAACCGGGCTTTTGAGGATTCATGTACCTCACTAGCCACTACGTATGAGGTGGCCGGGTCTTGCAAACTTGTCCACCACCCGGAGGAAGAAGGTGTATATGTATGATTTGATCATGATATTTATGTGCACGAAAGATATGTATGATAATCAATGAATTATGTTATGAATACACGAGGAGAAGGTTGGAGATTGTGCACGCCCACTAGCCGGGCCTTGAAACCCTATGATTAATTATGAATGAATATGATAGTTGTAAACCCATAGATGTCTTTCTTTGTCCCACCCACTTGGGAAATCTTCTAAAACTGCATACGGGTTTATAGCTTGCATGTATGTGTTTAAATTCTATGATATTTATAAACTATGCCCGTTTTATACCCACTAGTATTCTATAAACTGAACCCGATTTGTTTTTCAGTGGTTTTGTGCAGGTTAAGGAGTGCTAGGCGGGAATACAAGTCGCCTAGGCCTTGCATTAGTGTTTAGCACTCTCATTTTATTACACTCGCACTCATGATATTATTTTGACATATGATTTTGTATATGAATATTGTTAAGGGGCGTATATGTTTTGAGCCACGATGGCTTGTAAATGTTGTATATGAATTCTATTTTTGGAGCTTGAATGCTCATGGTATATATATATATATATATATAGATATGATCGGTTATTGCTTCCGCTTTAATGTTTTGCTCTGATTTATGGCTTAAGGGTTAGTCCCGCCTAGCCTAGTGAGTGAGTGTGAGTGTGTCCCCGTTCTCTGTGACTTAGCTCGTGTGTGGATTATCCATTTCATATGCGGGTCGGGTCTCGATGGGGGGAATGTGGCACCTTGCGCTCGGGGTGTTACATCCTTAAGTGGAATCAGAGCTTCGGGTTGCAAAACCCGGGCTCTCGTGTCGTGTGAGTTAGTCTAGGTCGCTCCACTTAGGAACTAATTGACAATTTGATTGCATATGCATTCTTTATGTGTTTATGTGCTCTGATTTTTGAATTTTGATTGAATTAATTGCACTCTCATGCATAAACTAAAGATAGCATGCATTTCAGTGTTTCTTTGACAGAATGCCTCCACATAGACATCGTCAGAGATCACCGTGTAGACACCGTGATCGTTCTCCTACACCACAAGAACAACAACCGCAACCGCCTCCAATGAACATGGAAAATTTCATGGAAGCTGTTTTCAATTATGTCGAGCATAGGAGAGCTCAAGCTCCCCCACCACAACCCGTTGAACAACCAGCTCCACCGAACAATAATAGGGATCCTCATGGAGTATTTCTGAGCTACATTCCTCCACGGTTTTCTGGTTTCATTGATGATGAGGTATCGGAAGGTTGGCTAGCAAGAATGGAAAGGATATTTGGAGTTCGACAGTTTACTACACAGGAGAAGGCCCAATTCGCTATATTTCAACTTGATGGCGGGGCTTATGGCTAGAAGTGGATGGAGAAGAAGTGACATGGGAAGTATTTAAAAGGGAATTTCGAGAGTTTTTTGTGCCCGAGGTAGTGCGGGAACGTAAAGAGCAAGAATTCATGGATCTCAAACAAGGGAATCGAACAGTGGCTCAATATATTGCTATTTTTAACAGACTTGGGAAGTATGCTCCTCATATTACATGGGGATGAGAAGAGAAAATCCAAAAAGTTCATAGCGGGCTTAAGGCAAGAGTTGAGACATGGACAAGCGGGGCATAACTATGTGTCATTCACCGAGACAATGCAAAGGGCAATGAACAAGAATAGGAGTTTAAAAAGAAAGATCCAGTTTTTAGGCCACCGATGGGATGAGGTTCCGGATCAAATGCGGGAAAAAGACCTATGTTTCAAGCTACTCCTCCACCCCAGGGGCCTTTCAAGAAATCGCGAATGGGAGGACAAGCTTCACAAGCTCCAAAGGCTTTAACCGTGACATCTTCGGATCGATAAATTCCAAGTGAGGCACGATTATCTAAGCCACCATGCACACATTGTGGAGGGCCAACTCACAACTATTACAAATGCTGGAAGAGGTTGGGCTTATACCTTATATGTGGAAAAGCTGATCATATGGCGAATGCATGTCCTAACAAGAATCCGGGATTTCAAAAGGGAGTTCAGAGGCCCAGGATTCAGGCAAGTGCTTATGCCCTTGAGGGCGAGGAGTAGGATGCAGAGGTTGATCCGACAGCCATGGTGGAAGGTACCATATGCATTCATACCATGAACATTCATGCACTTTTTGATCCGGGTTCCACGCATTCTTTTATATGTCATGATCTATGTGCTTTTATTTGCCTACCTCTTACTTGTGTAAATTCTTGTTATTTTGTGAGTTCTCCTCGTGGAGGAAATTTGCAGACGGATTGGGTTGTCCCGGGTTGTTCGGTACTGATAGAAGGGAAAGATTATCCGGCAGATTTCATTGTGATGCCTATGAAGAGATATGGGGTAATCTTCGGTATGGATTGGTTATACCTACACCGGGCCGAAGTTGATTGTTTTAAGAAAAAGATTGGGTTGGGTGAAGAGTTGATAGAAGAAGTGGGATCGAAGAATGTACCACTCTTATCATTTATGGAAGCTCATAAGCTAATGAGAGAAGGGGCTATGGGATTCGTTGCATATTTTCTCAATAAACCGAAGGATCAAATTAAGTTTGAGGAGACCGCAGTTGTTAAGGATTTTCCCGATATGTTTCCGGAGAATTTAGGTTCTTTGCCACCGGATCATGAGATTGAATTTGTTATTGATTTATATACGGGATCAGAACCATACTCTAAGACTCCTTATAGAATGGCTCCGGCGGAGTTGAAAGAATTGAAGATTCAACTCGAGGAATTACTTAAGATTAGGTACATTCGGCCGAGTTCATCTCAGTGGGGTGCTCCGGTTCTTTTTGTTAAGAAGAAAGATGGAACGTTGAGGATGTGTATAGATTACCGAGAGCTTAATCGGAGGACTATCAAGAATAAATATCTGTTGCCCCACATCGAGGATTTGTTTGATATGTTGCAAGGTTCGGGGGTTTATTCGAAATTGGATTTAAGGCAAGGTTACTATCAGTTGAAAATCCGGGAAGAGGACATACCTAAGATGGAATTTAATACCCGATATGGACATTATGAGTTCGTAGTGATACTTTCGGTTTGACTAATGCCCCCGCAACATTCATGGATATGATACATCGAACTTTTCGGCCTTATTTGGATAAATTTGTGGTAATATTTATTGATGATATACTGGTTTATTCAAGGACTCTGGAAGATCATGCCAGGCATCTCAGATTGGTATTGGAGACATTGAGAGAGCATCGGTTATATGCAAAGTTTAGCAAGTGTGAATTCTGGATCGATCGGGTTGCTTTTCTAGGTCATATTGTCTCGAGTAAAGGTTTGGAAGTAGATCCTTCGAAGATCGAGATGGTTATTTAGTGGCAGAGTCCGAAGAATGCTTCCGAGGTCAGAAGTTTCTTGGGTTTGGCTGGGTATTATCAAAGGTTTGTTAAGGATTTCTCAAAGATTGTCGCTCCTTTAACTCGAATGACAAAGAAGGAAGTCAAGTTTGAGTAGAACGAGGCATGTGAGGTAAGTTGCCAACTCTTGAAGGAGAAGTTGACCACTGCACCGGTATTAGCACTTCCTGAAGGTACTGAAGGATACGTGGTTTATACAGACGCCTCGAAAGAAGGATTGGGATGTGTTTTGATGCAGAATGCTAAGGTGATAGCCTATGCCTCGAGGAAATTTAAGGATCATGAACAGAATTATCCCACTCACGATCTCGAGCTAGCGGCAGTGATCTTTGCTTTGGGAAAGTGGAGACACTACTTATATAGAATTCCTTTCGAGATCTTTTCTGACTACAAGAGTCTCCAGTATTTGTTTTCTCGGATGGAGTTGAACAAGAGACAAAGGGCGTTGGATGGAGACTTTAGCGGATTATGAGTGTACAATTCGATACCATCCCGGGAAAGTCAATGTGGTCGCGGATGCGCTTAGTAGGAAGGCTAGCGTGTCTAGTGTGAAAGTGGAAGTTGAAGATGAAGCTGAGTCTTTCAAGCTAAGAGCAAGTATTCGAAATATTACGGTAGAACCAGATCTTCAACAGAGGTTATTTGAGGCTCAGAGAAAGGATCCCGAGGTTCAGAAATTAACTGAGAAAGCTAGAGAGGATCCCGAATGTCCATTTGGATTTGATGATACGGGACTCTTAAGATTTAAGAACAGGGTTGTACTACCGAATGAGTTGAGGAGAATTATTTTGGAAGAGGCTCACCGATCAGGGTTGTGATGCCCCGTTTTCTTGAAGGGCGTCCTGACGATATTAACAAGTAAGTCTATACACTTGTGTGTGCTTAATTTAAGAGTTCTTGAATTATATGATTTAATGTAAATCCAATTTAATATGTGATCATTTGGATTATTCTAAGATTAATTGTCAAGTTGATTTTTAAATCCATCATGTTACTTAACTTGTTTAATTTCGGTTTACTTGAATTCCTTGAGATTAATTGTCAATCATGTGTTTATGAAGTGCCGTTGAATTGTACGAAATGTTGTCTAAAATTAAATTGAATTAAACCCTAACTGGTATATCTCTCTTTCATTTAATTTATAAAATTAATTTGGAGCTTGAATGTAAAATTACTCCACTTTTATTTACGATTATTTGTACGCGATATTTCACTTTGCTATGTGATAAGGAAACCCGGTTGTATATAGCTTGTGCATAAGACACATTTCTCCCAATCTCCTCTTCTCTCTCTTGGTCACGCACACTACACCTAAAACACACACTAATCGTAACTTGGCCGTTTCTCGACGGAATTTGATGAATGAGTAGTCCATTTCGAAGAGCTCGACAAGAGGATCACGATGGTATAAAGATCTTGGCCAAACGACCAATGGTGGAGGAGATATCTGCGATTTTCAGACGTAACTATTCAAAGTTCGAAAAATCGCGACTGTATTGCGACAGCAACTTTGAAAGCCTCGTTCGGCTTCCTCCGATATCGGAATATAATGAAATTGGTATGAAAATTGAATGTCTCAACGAGATCTAAAACATGGCATTGGTAGCGTAGTCATTGGGGCAGCAGTGGCTCCAAACGTGCGGCCCGAATATCACGCCGCTGTTGGTGAATCTGGGCGAACTTCACTGGCCGTTCTCGGCGATTCCGGTGGCGGTTTTGGGTGGATGAGGTACCGACCTTCTTCTCACTGAGAATCAATTTTGGGGTGATGGCGCGACCATCGGAGTGGAGGTGGCGGCGGACGGGCCGCCTGAAGGCTCGGCGGGGCGGTAAGTGACAGTAGCAGTCACGTTCAGTGGTTTCTGGCCACATTTTCCGGCGACCAACTGGGGGTTTCCAAGAGCTCATCATGGGTAAGTCGATGCCTTTTACGGATTTCGTTTTCGTTCACCGGATTGGAAGTAATTTGATTTTGAAGTTTTTGGGGTTTTCGTATTCTTGGATTCAAGATCTAGGACGTTTGGCTTGGAATTTTCAAAATTTGATCAAGGATTTGGAACGAGCACGAAGACTACATTCTCGGGTAATTTTTTGGGATTTTTCCGACGACTTTTAGCGGCGGCCCAGTGGCGGCCCGGCGGCTACGGTGGCGGCGATCCGACGAATTTCGGACAGCTTATCGGTCTTGACGCGGTGAATCCAACGCCGCTTTTTGTTCGTTAATCGGACACTCGATTTATTTATTACGAATTATTTTACGTCATTGTGATTATTTCAATTAATTGTTTTAAGTGTAAATAAATTGTTTGTTGTTGGTTTGTTGATCGAGATGTATTCTAATCGTATACCAAAACATATATTAAATGGATTGTGATATGCATGAATGTCTCGATTTACAATTCGAATCCCGATGTGATGAATTTATGCTATGTGTTTAGATATGAAGGGGTGTTAGTGTAATATCTAGTAACTAATCTCTTATGTGACTAAATGAACTTGAATGATAGTTTAGAGGAACGAGCATGTTGTGATTTCTCTATATGAATTTGAGACGTTCTCAATGTTATGATTGTTGTAAATTGTGTTTCAAATATAAAATTGAGATACATGAAGGATGCTTGAACAACTTGAGACTTGATGCATGATAGGAGTTAGAATTGTAATATCTTGATTTACTCTTACTACTCGAAAATGGTATATTTTGAATTACGATAAATTGATAATTGTCATGCTTGTGAGTGATTAATTCCTAGTTGAATAATTGTAGAAACACTTTAAATGAACAATAATGCTTAGTGATCAACTAAGAGGATGTATGTGTAATAATTCTAAACTTTTATGAATGACTTAGGGGATGTAAGTGTAATATTTATGAAACTATGAATGTGACTTTAGCTTGTGTACCAAACATGTCGTGAAGTTGTAAAGTGTGATCTTGAGTGAATTAGATGCACTCTTTATATGTATCAGGCATGCCATCTATGTACAACAACTTTGTATGTTTATATGATCAAGTTGCTCTTACTTATGCACCTTATAACTCGACATAAACTTCATGATTAATTGTAATATTATAATTGAACCCTGTAACATTGGATGATTTAATATGCATTTTGTGAATACATTGACTTCCTAAATTGATCTTGCATATTTGGATATGGAATTGCATGTTGGTTGCTTGTAAATATGACCTTGTTGAGCATTGATATGCCTTGAATGACCACGACACCGTATCAAAGCGCAACATGAACACTTATGCATAACCACGATCATGTTGAACAACGTCGTGCGTCTTGTTTGGTTCATATAGAGTCTAAGTCTGGGCTTCTGTATGTTCTGTTCCAGAGTTTGGTGGCGGTGTGTGCCCGAGGTTTAGGAGTGTTTGTCCTTCACACTCTCAGACTCTACTTTCACGAGGTGAGGTTTAGGATTTTGTATAGTTATGCGACCTATGGCCTTTACATGCGAGTATACCCTACTATAGATACGTATGTGTTGAATATGATATATTTATGATTTTACGTGCGTTCTGCGTGGGTGGAGGTCATGAGGCTTAAAGTTCCATAGCGTAGGAATATATCTATAAAAACTAGTTTTTAAGGCATATGTAAGCTATTTTGGAAAAATCAGTTGTGTTCTGAATCTGTAGCGAGATTGCCATGAAAGATTGGCGTATGTTCTGTTTTGTTCTGTTCTGTTGTGAATCCAAGCAGCTATGGGATAGATAGCCCTGGGACGGTATAGGGCCGTCAAGGATCAGTCTGTGTGTAGTTCCATTTGAGATATTTTCGTGCGACCCGTGCTGTAGGGAGGGATATCTTGAGCCTTCGGTGTTTTATCCGGGGAGGACTCTTGTGGGTTCGCTACCCCATTGAGGCTAAGTCTATTCTAGACGGTTCTATTATAGATGGTTTGGGGACAGTACATCTCCTCCATCACTGGTGTAGCGGATGGATTGATATTGGTTTATGTTCTGAGGAGTAAAGGTTGGAAGCTCGTACTCGCCGAGCATGTGTTCTGTTCTGTTTGGGAATTCTGAATCGAGATAGAGTTTCTGAAATGTTTTCGAAAACTTACATATCTATCTTTTTGGGTACTTTTGGAAATGTCTTTGGTATGCAATACCTATCTTCGGTTCATGATTCCCTCCTTTTGATCTGTGCTGTGCTTTATATATATATATATAGTGGGTGTGCGTTAGCCCCCCTCACTCAGTTAGTTGACTGACCCCTCATTTTATCTTTTAGTTTGTAGGTTTCCTTTTGGCTTGAGCTAAGCGAAAGTGAGTCTTCTGAGTCACACTTGTCGGTTTAGTTGTTGTTAAGATGCATTTGTCACATACTCTATTTATGTTATGTATTCATATTTCGCTTTTGGAGATTATATTTTATGTTCTACATAGACTTAAACCCGTGTGGGGTTAGTATGCTAGCATTTGGATGTAATTAGCTATTCTGCTAATACTTATGTTGGTTTATTACGTTGTGATGATTTGAGATTCGGGACTAGGTATCTATGCTAGTTGAACCCGCCACCTGTTATGTATGCTGATATTCGGGACTAGGGATGTAATTAATTTTGTGAAACATTGTTTGACTTGCCAAATCGTGAAAGCCGAGCATCAGAAGCCATCGGGGCTACTTCAACCGTTACCTATTCCGGAATGGAAATGGCAACAGGTGGCAATGGATTTCGTTTTGGGTCTTCCTAGAGTAAAGGGTGGTTTTGATGGAATCTGGGTGATCGTGGATCGATTGATGAAATCGGCACATTTTCTGGCTATTCGGATGTCAGATAAGGTGACAAAGTTAGCTAAGAAGTATGTTGATGAGATTCTCCGACTTCATAGAGTGCCGGTCAGTATTGTGTCGGATCGAGATCCGAGGTTCACTTCTAGATTTTGGCAAGAATTGCAAAGGAATCTGGGAACAAGGCTTCAATCCAGCACAGCTTTCCATCCTCAGACAGATGGGCAGCCGGAGAGGTTAATCAAATATTTAGAGGATATGTTGAGAGCATGTGCATTGGATTTCTCGAGTTCATGGAATGAACAATTAGCCTTGATTGAATTCGCTTATAATAACAGTTTTCAAACTTCGATAGGAATGGCGCCTTATGGAGCTCTCTATGGATGAAAGTGTAGATCTCCCTTATTTTTCAATCTTGAGGAATGGTACTGGACCAAACAAGAGGGAGTGAAACGAGGGGAGCAGAAGGAGAAGCCTTCTAAGGCCGTTCAAGCGGTAACGCCCCAGTTTTTCTGTGATTTAAGCATGACGTATGTGTTTACTATTGTACAGAATTTAATTAATTATATATGTTTCATTTTTTTTTTTTTGTTAATTTTATTATTTGTTTATGAATTCTTGAAAGTTTATGCATATATGCTTGTGTTTGGGTGTCGTTTCTATTTTATTTGATTTCTGGTTTTCGTGGAAACTTAGCATGAGTGAATTATGTGTTCCATGATCATGTTTATTTGCTCATTGTATGATTTCGTTCTTGTATGTTTGAGTTTGTGTTCGTTGTGTGATCGGAACCGAAAAGGGAGCTAAAGAGCATTTAGTGTACCTTGTGTTCCGGACGGCATATCTTGAGCTCGAGAACTCGGAATCGAGTTCCGTCACCTCCATTGGATTTGCATCGACGATTCAGAGATAATAGGTCAAGCCTCATATTTTTTAAGACCATTTGGATCCCCGAATTTTAATCGAAACGAGGAACTCGCCTCTAAAATGACCATTCATGACTCTACCTAAGCTACGGACCTAAATTAACATACCTATGACCTACCCATTGACCTTAACCCCACTTGAACTCTCTCTCTCTCTCTCCCTATCAGCCCTCACATGAAATCCCACCCCCCAAAACAAGATATTTTCAGCCAAAAGAAGAAGAAGGGAAGAGAAAAGAGGGGGAAGAAGAAAACTATTCCCCAAGTGAGAGTTTGAGCTCATCTCATACCCATTCCTTCTCCAATTTGAAAGGTAAGACCATTTTTGATATGTGTATCTCCTTGTGGTTTTTTCAAGTCTAATTTTGTATAATTTCAATAGTAAGGGTTTGTGTGATTTTGATGATTCTTGCATGAGATCTTGTGAATTCTTTTAGTATGAAGCATGATATATGATCCTAAGACCTCGATTCATGATTCTTTGAACTTTTATTGCATGATAGATGAGTTGTTTGGAAGTTACCATTAATGGTTTGCCATGAAAGTTGAAGAACATGAACCTATGTGAGCATCTCTTCCATTCTCGTAATTTAGCTTCGGTTTTGGCATGAATTTGGACATGAATCTTTGATTCTTTGAAGCATTAACTTTGTACAATGTGTGGTATATGTTGCTTCTATGATTTGAAAGGGATGCAGGGGTGAACAGGATCAATTTCGCGAAGAAGAAGGCCTCTGTGGCCATTAACGCCCGTTACTGCCTTCCTGCACAAAACTAGGTAACACCTGTTACCTGGTACAGGCCCTTTACCTATGCTAAACAACTCTGATTGACCTAATTTTTAAACCCACGGAAACCTCTTGAAGTCTAGAACATCCTCCAATTGGAATCACCTTAAAATTCTTTGTGGTTTGTGAGATATGATCGTTTGAAAATTGTGTCGCCACTTCATCAAATTTCTGCATTGGTCCAACTTCAAATCTACGCCATTTTCACCTCTCTTTGAACCACGATTTGAGTCACATACCATTTTAAAGATCTATTTGTGAGGATGTAGCACCCCAAACGGAAGGTGCTACATCCCCGCACTATAACCCAAACACGGTTACGAAATGGAAAGTCCGTACCCGAATCCGAATCATAGTGAACGGGAGACCACTCACACACTAAGCTAGGTGAGGCTAAACTTCAAAATCAAATAAGAAATAACCAAAATTAAATTCACGTACGGAAGCAAATCATAAGCAGAAAGTGAAGGGATCCACTAACATAAATACCTAGTCCCGAAATTCAGACATCAATTATAAATCAAAATTTCACAATTCACGGGTTCAACTATCCCTAGAAGCCTGTCCCGAATATCACAAAGTATAATCATAATATTTCATACATTCAATACATAACTTAATCAATTACAATATGCGTGTAGTGTGACTCAGACTTGACCACATGACTCAACAGACCCAAAATCCCACCTAGCACTCCAAACCTGCAAGAAAACTAGAAAACAAAACCGGGTTCAGTCTGTAGGAGACTGGTGGGTAAAAAAAAAAAACAGGGTTTAATATTATAATATTACCAGAATTTAAACACCCACGCATGCAAGCTATAATTCCGTGTGAGGTTTTGAAACATTTCCCAAGTGGGTGAAAACAAAATAAAATAACACTCGGGATTACAACGATCAATATCATTCTTTCATTCATGAGGTCAATAGTGAGCCCGGCGAGTGGGCGAATTCTCCAACCTCCACCTCGTGTGTGCATTTATTCATTTATTCGTTCATTTGTGATCACACAATCATTCATTCAGTCACAATCATTCGTTCATTCATTCATTCATTTATGCATTCATGCATTCATTCAATCAATACACTTACACCTTCTTCCTCCAGGTGTTGGACGGGTTAGCAAGACCCGACCACCTCAATCATTGACCAAAGGGGTGTCATGAGTTCCCCAAAGGCGCTCAGCCCCCTTCTCTTGCTAATCTCCTAGCGAGTTCCGGAATCTGTAATTTGGTTGGGACTAGCACATAGGATCACCGTCGGCCCTTGCCTCCCTGGATCGCCATATGTACCAAGCCCCGGGCCCCATATGTGTAATCAATCAATACTCGCCAAAACATTAGGTAAGGTATTCATAAAAGAAAAAGGGGTTTTAACAATCAAAATCATAGACTCCTTGAAAAGGACTCAATAAAAATATATACTTACTTTGGCTTAAAGCATACATATTGAGGGATATTGGTCATTATTTAGCTAGTAGAAGAGAAACCCACCTGTTACACCTTACTAATAATACCAAGAAGAAAAGAGGGTTGAGGAACACCTATGAACCCGACATCTGGAGCAAACTGTTCAAAGATAACATATGTGGTCGTGAGACTCAAGACTCCCAATGAACCATATAAGACGCTCGACAATGCAATAAATATGATATGGTATGCATAACAGAATAAATAATATCATGGAGATGCATTAAGGCACATAGTCAATCACTTCATTCTTTCTTGGAGCGTTCATAATCATTCAAGTTCATATCTCTCATGTATCATACCAAATCGATCCACAAATTCCGAACAATGATCATAACGCATCTTTCAACAAGTACACACTTCATATGAATCATAAAAGAAGGATAAAGTAGGCAATTAGGGTTCACCCTCTAAGCATCAAGGCATTCATGCGCATTAATGAGCAATAAAGGCATGTTAATTCATATCTTGCACATAACACGCCAAACGAATCCATAAATTTCAAAAAATGACCAAAACACACCATATAACATGTTAGGGTCATAATTGGGGTGGGAAATTACAAGAAAAATGGAAAAGAAGCATAGGAAGAAACTCCGAACAAGATCTTGCAAAATCTGACAGTTTTCCACAATGCGCAAGCCGCCGTGAAATGGGGATATCTTAAGTTTGAGAAGTCCAAATTGGGTTTTTTTTTTACTGGAGATGAAACTAGACAAATAGTTCTTTAAAATGGTATGTGACTCAAATCGTGGTTCAAAGCGAAGTGAAAATGGCGTAGATTTGATGTTGGACCAATGCAGAAATTCGATGAAGTGGCGACACAATTTTCAAACGATCTTATCTCACAAACCACAAAGAATTTTAAGGTGATTCAAATCGGAGGATGTTCTAGACTTCAAGATGTTTCCGTGGGTTCAAAAATCAGGTCAATCGGAGTTGTTTAGCATAGGTAAAGGGCCTATACCAAGTAACAGGCGTTACCCAGTTTTGTGCAGGAAGGCAGTAACGGACGTAAATGGCCACAGAGGCCTTCTTATTCTCGAAATTGGTCCTGTTCACCCCTGCATCCCTCTCAAATCATAGCAGCAACATATACCACACATTTTACAAAGTTAATGCTTCAAAGAATCAAAGATTCATGTCCAAATTCATGCCAAAACTGAAGGTAAACTATGAGAATGGAAGAGATGCTCACATAGGTTCATGTTCTTCAACTTTCATGCCAAACCATTAATGGTAATGTAGCACCCGAGCGCAAGGTACCACATCCCCCGTACCGAGACCCGACCCGAATATGAAATGGACGATCCAAACTTGAGCTAAGTCCCGGCGAACGGGGACAACACACATGCTATGCTAGGTGGGCTAACCATTAAACCATAAAATCAGAGTAAATACAATTGCGGAAGCAATAACTGGCCATAATATAAACATTGATCATTCAAGCTCCCAAAAGTAAGCCATATACATTATCAAATGCCATCAAGGCTCAAACAACAAGTACGCTCCATTCTTATTCATATACAATGATCAAAAGTGCAATATGCAAGTGTAAGACGAGATACAAGAGCTAAAAGTGTATGTAAAACCTATGACTCGAATTCCCGCCTAGCTCCCTTGACACCTACACAACACAACTGAAAACCAAATGGGTTCAGTCCAAAAGGGACCGGTGGGTATAAAAACGGGGCATAAATATAATATACGATAGTATTTAACAATCACATGCAAGCTATAATCCCAAGTAAGGTTTTAAAGAATTTCCCAAGTGGGCGAATAGAAATCATCACAAGGGATTATATCGATTCATTTACATCAGGTCGTTATTGGCCCGGCGAGTGGGCGTGCATTATGTCCAACCAACACCTCGTGTAATTCATTTAAACATTCATTCATTCATTCATTTCATGCATATCATTCTTTCGTGCACATTCATTAACATTTACACCTTCTTCCTCCGGGTTGGTGGCGGGTTTGCAAGTCCCATCCATCCGTTCATTGACCAAAAGGGAAACATGACTTCCCAGATAGCACTCAGCGTCCATTCCTCGCTAACTCCTAACGAGGTCCGGTTACGCCATTCATTGGTGGGACTAGTGTGAGGGATCACCGTCAGCCCTTGCCTCCTCGGGTCACCACTCACACCAAGTCCCTGGGCCCCATTCTGTGCATTCATTCATTCATTCTCGCCAAAACATTAGGTAGGTTGATGAAATAAGGGCTTTACGTTGAAATCATTTACTCTTGAAAATGACTCTATATACATATATATACTTTTGGCCGAAATCTTTTCACATTGGGGGTATATAGGGCCATTTAACTAAATAGTAGAGAAACCCACCTTAAACCAACAAAAGAGAGCACAAGAGCCTCACTGACCGGCCTCGTCTCCAACGGGATCAAATCTGTGCAAGAAAGGTGAAGTGAGACTCAAAATGACCAAATAGGACGCTCGGCAATGTAATGATCACGATATGAATGAAGAAAAGATGCTATAATGTAATGAACACGTTCATGTGCACTATTAAAGTCTTAAAGACATATAAACATGCAATTCATTCATACAATGAAGCATTCATATTCAAACGAGTTCATATCCTTCACATTTCACGTCAAAGGAATTTAAATCATATAATCAAGTCATTCAATCATTCGTTCACTTTCATTCGAATTCATCAATTCACATTTCCAATCAAATTAATTCAAGAATTCAAATAGGAGCATAAAACGTATTCAATCTTTCATAAAGCTCTACTACATACATCACATTACATAATATAATATATTTCCAAAGTTTGAAAACAAGAAGAAATCATATGATAGGGGAAATGAGTTACGGAAATCACAAACGACACGAAAACGCACATAAACGGCATTCAGCAAAAGCATGCCTAAATCTCATCCAAATGTTATGAATTTTAACCACAATACTCCCAACACATAGTAAAACAAGTTCATAGTTCATCACAAATGAAGATAAAGGCATTAAAGAGGTGAAACAATCAAAAACCGAAAAGGAAAAGACAAGAGCTGCGCAGGGGGAGGGACACGCCTGTGTCCCTCAATTTGAATAGACTGAGACACGGGGGTGTCTTAGTACGGACCTGCTAAAAGGGCATGACACGGGGGTGTCTCACATTTCAAAGAAAATGAGACACGGGGGTGTCACAGTACAGACCCAAAAACGCAAACAAAGCTTACCGGTAAAACAGATCCTAAACAAAATCAGTCCCAACAGCAACCCAAATCAACTCCAAATCTCATTAAACTTGTTATACAACATATTTAGCATGTTAGGAGCATATTTCATTTAGAATGCAAAGGCCAAATCACACGTTAAGAGCACCGAAACCATGCAGCAAGTCTGGAGCGCCAAAACCACACATATGAGCCCGATTGGTTCAATCATGCCATGATCAAGTACTTAGGGGTTGAATATGAAGGTGAAACTTTAGGGAAGGAATACTAACATGATAAGAAACTAATATACTCCATATATATGCAAATTGACATGAATTGGAGTACATTAGGATGACCAACAAACCACAAAAATGCAATAGCAGCAGTCCAGTTCTGTCATGCATAAGAACATATCATGTATTTCGGTTTTGGGGCTTAAAATGGATCCAAAGCCTTGCAATATGAATTCTAACGTATAAAACAATGAGTGTACATCAACTCCATGCAATATATAAAATAATTCGTGCCACAATTAAGATATATATATTTATATTTATATAAATATGTTTGATATTAATAACATTAAAATAAAGTAATTAACATTTAACACATTTAACAAAAAATTAAATATGTAAATCAAGTATAAATAATTATTTCGCGCAATTTGATAAACACATATGTCATGCTGTACAAAATCAAAAAAAAAACTGGGGCGTTACAACCTCTCCCCCTTAAAAGAATCCGTCCTCGGATTCACTATCTGCCTGAAAACAATTAATGAAGGAACCCCGTTCCTCACAAACAACAAGGAGAGAATCCCCGTCTCTCAAACAACAATGAGAGGACCCCGTCTCTCAAAAGCAACAAAGAGAGAACCCCGTCTCTCAAAAACAACAAAGAGAGAACCCCGTCTCTCAAAAACAACAAAGAGAGAACCCCGTCTCTCACAAATAGATAACGAAGTTCAAAATACAAAATACAACCACGACGAAGAGCAAACCTCAAGGAGAAAGCATCAAAACATCCAATTACGACAACTTAATCAAAACAACCACATAAAACCAGGGAACAATTATCACTTATTTACATCCAACATTGATTCTACAACAATTGTTAACACATCAAAGAATCAAAGCACAGATTATCCAAATTATTTAAATTAACAATGCGTGTATGCATATGCCATGGATATCTGAGGTACCGTTTACCGTGGAAAGGAATTTGAAACCCCAAAGCCTTCCTGGTCCCAAGGTATGGTCTGAACCCAAAAGCTAGCTCGACTCCTGGCATGTCTTTAATATCTTCAATGTGTCCACCTTCTTCCATTTCTCGGTTATACGTTAACCCTGATCCAATCAACTTGCCCCCTCCAAAACAAGTTTTACCCTACATCTTCAGATTTCGGACCGGTCTTCTTCACGGTTCATGTCTCCTTCTATAATTTTGTGAAACCTCTGAAATTCAATATCCTTTTAGATTAATAATCACAGCCTTCTTGCCGAATTCTTTCCAAATCGGATTGTGATCATTGGTTTTACAAAGACTTTGGATTAATCTCTTCGTAGATCGTTTCCTCATCTCTTCATCCTCTTAAAGCCATTAAGCGTTCATTAAATTTCGGTCTACCCAAATTTCAATCGAGGGAAAACTTCCTTAATACTTCTTGATATTCAATTCGAGTCCTTCCTTAGTCACTTCTTTCTGATTCCTTTCTGCTCAAATTCCTTCTAACTTGTTTTGGAAAAATGACTAGCGATGCAGTATGGTTTTATTTGGTTAAGTAATGTCCGAATTCCTCCAATCCTTAGTCAAATTACCCTCTATGGTTGCCATCACGAACATATTAATTTGATTTAATTTCTGTTCCTTGAGGCGATTTAATGGTCTCGCAGAAACTCTTCCAAAATTCCATTATTTCCCAAAATTTAAATCCCATGTATAGAAATGCTCAACAAACCATCTCCTCAATATCCCGTGGTGGCCTTCAACACTAACTTAATACTTAACGATCACTTTAACAGTTTAACCATTAAGGTTCTTTTATTTATTTCCGATCACACCATTAGGACTTCCAGGTCTTCCTTAGTTTGCAATTCCGTTACTCCTACGAAAATATTTCTTCGAGCACCATTTCAATCTTCCAATTTGTTCCTCGGTCGTGCTCTCCCCCTTAAATTTCTATTGTCGCGTGTTGAACTCCATCGATTCTTCTTTTGTCGAAATTCTGGATGAATAATTTCCATTAGAGAGGATTTAATCAAAAGGGCAACCCCAAAGTTTTGCTTTTAACTTCCCTTCTAATTCGCTTGATGTCCAAAACCCCTTTCCTATTCTTGTCTAATCCAGACACCCCGCAATCAACTCTAATCTCACTTCTCTTTGTGAATTCCCGTTCCCATTATCCTATCCCTTTCTTGAAATTCTTTATTTTTCCGACGTCACCCTCATTGTAACGTACCGTCCCATTATTTCTTTTCTTCTTAACTCAGATGTGACCCAATCGAAGAAATACTTGATAAGTCGGATGAAAGAACTTCCTATCAAATAAACACTAGAATGCATGTCGGGTTAAAATGACAATGCATGTGGCATACTTGCAACAATTAAATATGCCGCACATTAGAGCAACAAAATTAAATAGGAATGCGCACACAAACATAAGTAAAGAAAAATAATAATTTGATGCGAAATATGATGCACGTGCCATGAATGTTTTGGAACCTGTCACCAATATAGTAAGCTGTTAGCTCGGTAGCTTTTTCTCGTTCCTCCAATCAAGTGGTTACTTTGACTTGCTAATCATGCCTTATATTTCCCACGGTCTTCAAGTTTACCATGAATTTCTTTGCATCACTTGTATCTTCATAACCTGTAATTCATAACTTATTTCGGAGATATATGCATGTGATTAGTACATGCTCATGGCACATATTCAACACGAAAGGCACGGATTCACTATGAAATACAACAGGTAATTCGACAAGATTAGGAAGAAAGACATTTTTATATTCAAGATCGATGCAATACACACATTATCACATAGTTCCTATGTCGAACGACCTAGACTGACCCACACGACACGAGAACCCGAGTTTTACAACCCGAGGCTCTGATACCACTTAAGGATGTAGCACCCCGAGCGCAAGGTACCACATCCCCCGCACAGAGACCCGACCCGAATATGAAATGGACGATCCATACTCGAGCTAAGTCCCAACGAACGGGGACAGCACACACGCTATGCTAGGCGGGTTAACCCTTAAACCATAAAATCAGAGTAAATACAGTTGCGGAAGCAATAACTGGACATAATATAAACATTGATCATTCAAGCTCCCAAAAGTAAGCCATATACATTATCAAATGCCATCAAGGCTCAAAGAATAAGTACGTTCCATTCTTATTCATATACAATGATCAGAAGTGCAATATGCAAGTGTAAGACTGAGATACAAGAGCTAAAAGTGTATGTAAAACCTATGACTCGAATTCCCGCCTAGCTCCCTTGACACCTACACAACACAACTGAAAACCAAACGGGTTCAGTCCAAAAGGGACTGGTGGGTATAAAAACGGGGCATAAATATAATATAAGAGAGTATTTAACAATCACATGCAAGCTATAATCCCAAGTGAGGTTTTAAAGAATTTCCTAAGTGGGCGAATAGAAATCATCACAAGGGATTATATCGATTCATTTACATCAGGTCGTTATTGGCCCGGCGAGTGGGCGTGCATTATCTCCAACCAACACCTCGTGTAATTCATTTAAACATTCATTCATTCATTCATTTCATGCATATCATTATTTCATGCACATTCATTAACATTTACACCTTCTTCCTCCGGGTTGGTGGCTGGTTTGCAAGGCCCATCCACCCATTCATTGACCAAAAGGGAAACATGACTTCCCAGATGGCACTCAGCATCTATTCCTCGCTAACTCCTAACGAGGTCCGATTACGCCGTTCATTGGTGGGACTAGTGTGAGGGATCACCGTCAGCCCTTGCCTCCTCGGGTCACAACTCACACCAAGTCCCTGGGCCCCATTCTGTGCATTCATTCATTCATTCTCGCCAAAACATTAGGTAGGTTCATGAAATAAGGGCTTTACGTTGAAATCATTTACTCTTGAAAACGACTCTATATACATATATATACTTTTGGCCGAAATCTTTTCACATTGGGGGTATATAGGGCCATTTAACTAAATAGTAGAGAAACCCACCTTAAACCAACAAAAGAGAGCACAAGAGCCTCACTGACCGGCCTCGTCTCCAACGGGATCAAAATCTTTGCAAGAAAGGTGAAGTGAGACTCAAAATGACCAAATAGGACGCTCGACAATGTAATGATCATGATATGAATGAAGAAAAGATGTTATAATGTAATGAACACGTTCATGTGCACTATTAAAGTCTTAAAGACATATAAACATTCAATTCATTCATTCAATGAAGCATTCGTATTCAAACGAGTTCATATCCTTCACATTTCACATCAAAGGAATTTAAATCATATAATCAAGTCATTCAATCATTCGTTCACTTTCATTCGAATTCATAATTTCACGTTTCAAATCAAATTAATTCAAGAATTCAAATAGGAGCAAAGCACGAATTCAATCTTTCACAAAACTCTACTACATACATCACATTACATAATATATTTCCAAAGTTTGAAAACAAGAAGAAATCGTATGATAGGGGAAATGAGGTACGGAAATCACAAATGACATAAAAACGCACATAAACGGCATTCAGCAAAAGCATGCCTAAATCTCATCCAAATGTTATGAATTTTAACCACAATACTCCCAACACGCAGTAAAACAAGTTCATAGTTCATCACAAATGAAGATAAAGGCATTAAAGAGGTGAAACAATCAAAAACCGAAAAGGAAAAGACAAGAGCTGCGCAGGGGGAGGGACACGCCCGTGTCCCTCAATTTAAATAGACTGAGACACGGTGGTGTCTCAGTACAGACCTGCTAAAAGGGCATAACACTGGGGTGTCTCACATTTCAAAGCAAATGAGACACGGGGGTGTCACGGTACAGACCCAAAAACGCAAACAAAGCTTACTGGCAAAACAGACCCGAAACAAAATCAGTCCCAAAAGCAACCCAAATCAACTCCAAATCTCATGAAACTTGATATACAACATATTTAGCATTTTAGGTGCATATTTCATTTAGAATGTAAAGGCCAAATCACACGTTAAGAGCACCGAAACTATGCAGCAAGTCTGGAGCGCCAAAACCTCACATATGAGCCCGCTTGGTTCAATCATGCCATGATCAAGTACTTAGGGGCTGAATATGAAGCTGAAACTTTAGGGAAGGAATACTAACATGATAAGCAACTAATATACTCCATGTAAATGCAAATTGACCCAAATTGGAGCACATTAGGATGACCAACAAACCACAAAAATGCAACAGCAGCAGTCCAGTTCTGTCATGCATAAGAACAGATCATGTATTTCGGTTTTAGGGCTTAAAATGGATCCAAAGGCTTGCAATATGAATTCTAACATATAAAACAGTGAGTGTACATCAACTACATGCAATATATAAAACAATTTGTGCCACAATTAACATATATATATTTATATTTATATAAATATGTTTGATATTAATAACATTAAAATAAAGTAATTAACATTTAACACATTTAAAAAAAATTAAATATGTAAATCACGTATAAATAATTATTTCGCGCAATTTGATAAACACATATGTCATGCTGTACAAAATAAAAAAAAAAACTGGGGCGTTACAGGTAACTTCCAAACAACTCATCTATCATGCAATACAAGTTCAAGGAATCAAACTTCAGATATCCTCATTGCACGGCGGCTTACGCATTGTGAAAAACTGTCAGATTTTGCAAGATCTTGTTCGGAGTTTCTTCCTATGCTTCTTTTCCATTTTTCTTGTAATTTCCTACCCCAATTATGAGCCTAACATGTTATATGGTGTGTTTTGGTCATTTTGTGAAATTTATGGATTCGTTTGGCGTGTTATGTGCAAGATATGAATTAACATGCCTTTATTGCTCATTAATGCGCATGAATGCCTTGATGCTTAGAGGGTGAACCCTAATTGCCTACTTTATCCTTCTTTTATGATTCATATGAAGTGTGTACTTGTTGAAAGATGCGTTATGATCATTGTTCGGAATTTGTGGATCGATTTGGTATGATACATGAGAGATATGAACTTGAATGATTATGAACGCTCCAAGAAAGAATGAAGTGATTGACTATGTGCCTTAATGCATCTCCATGACATGATTTATTCTCTTATGCATACCATATCACATTCATTGCATTGTCGTGCGTCTTATATGGTTCATTGGGAGTCTTGAGTCTCAAGACCACATAATGTTATCTTTGAACAGTTTGCTCCAGATGCCGGGTTCATAGGTGTTCCTCAACCTTCTTTTCTTCTTGGTATTATCGGTAAGGTGTAACAGGTGGGTTTCTTTTCTACTAGCTAAATAATGACCAATATCCCTCAATGTGTATGCTTTAAGCCAAAGTAAGTATATATATTTATATTGAGTCCTTTTCAAGGAGTCTATGATTTTGATTGTTAAAACCCCTTTTTCTTTTATGAATACCTTACCTAATGTTTTGGCGAGTATTGATTGGTTGCACATATGGGGGCCCGGAAATTGGTACATATGGCAATCCGGGCAGGCAAGGGCCGATGATGATCCTATGTGCTAGTCCCAACCAAATTATAGATTCTGAAACTCGCTAGGAGATTAGCGAGGGAAGGGGGCTGAGCGCCTTTGGGGAACTCATGACACCCCTTTGGTCAATGATTGAGGTGGTCGGGTCTTGCTAACCCGTCCACCACCCGGAGGAAGAAGGTGTAAGTGTATTGATTGAATGAACGCATGAATGCATGAATGAATGAATGAATGAACGAATGATTGTAACTGAATGAATGATTATGTGATCGCAAATGAACAAATAAATGAATAAATGCACACACGAGGTGGAGGTTGTAGAATTCGCCCACTCGCCGGGCTCACGTATTGACCTCATGAATGAATGAATGATATTGATCGTTGTAATCCCGAGTGTTATTTTATTTTGTTTTCACCCACTTAGGAAATGTTTCAAAACCTCACACGGGATTATAGCTTGCATGCGTGGGTGTTTAAATTCTGGTAATATTATAATATTAAACCCTGTTTTTTTTTACCCACCAGTCTCCTATAGACTTAACCCGATTTTGTTTTCCAGTTTTCTTACAGGTTTGGAGTGCTAGGTGGGATTTTGGGTCTGTCGAGACGTGTGGTGTGACGCCCCGTTTCTCGAATAAGGTAAGTTTTGGTTACGAGAGTGAACGATTTATCCTTCAAGCTTGAGTTATGTGAATTTATGCCTTAATTCATTTATCATGTTCGTGCTTTTGTGAAATATATGATTTGCATGCTATATGTGGCTATTTGACCTGATCATTATATCTCGTATTGTGTTTATTGGGTTTTGAAAGCATGCTTCGTGATTAAAAGAAACAATGTGCTTATATGGATATTAAAGCATAAGTTAGGGACTGGATGGTAAATTTATTTTCCAAGCCTGGAACTGGATAGAATTAATGAAATTGAGTAGATAATTTGATTATGAGTTCGTGGATTTTTGAATCGCTCGATTTGGAGTTCGGACGAAGAAGTTATGGCAATTTTACAAAAGTCAACCTTTTAAGCCTTTAATTGTTGACCTGCGACCCAATTCCGAAATCAACCCAATTTGAGACCCAATTTCACTCCTAACCCGCTCCAATTGACCCGGTTCGTGACCCATATGGCTGACCCAATTGGCTAATTCAGATTTTAACATCCTAAGCCTCATTTTACGTTATTTCACAATAATCAAACACAAACACTCTCAAACCTATTCATATTCTCTCAAGAACACCAAGAACACCTTCCAGCCATCTTCAAGAGACAAGAGTGAAGACTAAACCTGGAGATTCAAGACTAAAGAACAAGATTCCCTCTTCGATTTTCAGCTCTTAAGGTAAGAAATGCTTGAATGCTTATGTGGGTTAATTTTATATTCAAGATCGATGCAATGCACACATTATCACATAGTTCCTATGCCGAACGACCTAGACTGACCCACACGATATGAGAACCCGAGTTTTGCAACCTGAGGCTCTGATACCACTTAAGGATCTAGCACCCGAGCGCAAGGTACCACATCCCCCTCACCGAGACCCGACCCGAATATGAAATGGACGATCCATACCCGAGCTAGATCACAGCGAACGGGGACAAACACACACGCTATGCTAGGCGGGCTAACCCTTAAAACCATAAAATCAGAGTAAACATTAAGTGCGGAAGCAATAACTGGCCATAATATAAACATTGATCATTCAAGCTCCCAAAAGTAAGCCATATACATTATCAAATGCCATCAAGGCTCAAACAACAAGTACGCTCCATTCTTATTCATATACAATGATCAAAAGTGCAATATGCAAGTGTAAGACTGAGATACAAGAGCTAAAAGTGTATGTAAAACCTATTACTCGAATTCCCGCCTAGCTCCCTTGACAACTGCACAACACAACTGAAAACCAAGCGGGTTTAGTCCAAAAGGTACTGGTGGGTATAAAAACAGGGCATAAATATAATATACGACAGTATTTAATAATCACATGCAAGCTATAATCCCAAGTGAGGTTTTAAAGAATTTCGCAAGTGGGCGAATAGAAATCATCAAAAGGGATTATATCGATTCATTTACATTAGGTCATTATTGGCCCGGCGAGTGGGCGTGCATTATCTCCAACCAACACCTCGTGTAATTCATTTAAACATTCATTCATTTCATGCACATTCATTAACATTTACACCTTCTTCCTCCGGGTTGGTGGCGGGTTTGCAAGGCCCATCCACCCATTCATTGACCAAAAGGGAAACATGACTTCCCAGATGGCATCAGCGTCCATTCCTCGCTAACTCCTAACGAGCTCCGGTTACGCCGTTCATTGGTGGGACTAGTGTGAGGGATCACCGTCAGCCCTTGCCTCCTCGGGTCACCACTCACACCAAGTCCCTGGGGCCCCATTCTGTGCATTCATTCATTCATTCTCGCCAAAACATTAGGTAGGTTCATGAAATAATGGCTTTACGTTGAAATCATTTACTCTAGAAAATGACTCTATATACATATAATAGATTTTAGCTGAAATCTTTACACGTTGGGAGTATATAGGGTCATTTATCTAATAGTAGAGAAACCCACCTTAAACCAACAAAAGAGAGCACAAGAGCCTCACTGAGTGGCCTCGTCTCCAACGGGATCAAAATCTGTGCAAGAAAGGTGAAGTGAGACTCAAAATGACCAAATAGGATGCTCGGCAATGCAATGATCATGATATGAATGAAGAAAAGATGATATAATGTAATGAACACGTTCATGTGCACTATTAAAGTCTTAAATACATATAAACATTCAATTCATTCATTCAATGAAACATTCGTATTCAAACGAGTTCATATCCTTCACATTTCACGTCAAAGGAATTTAAATAATATAATCAAGTCATTCAATCATTCGTTCACTTTCATTCGAATTCATCAATTCACATTTCCAATCAAATTAATTCAAGAATTCAAATAGGAGCATAGCACGTATTCAATCTTTCATAAAACTCTACTACATGCATCACATTACATAATATAATATCTTTCCAAAGTTTGAAAACAAGAAGAAATCGTATGATAGGGGAAATGAGTTACGGAAATCACAAACGACACAAAAACGCACATAAACGGCATTCAGCAAAAGCATGCCTAAATCTCATCCAAATGTTATGAATTTAAACCACAATACTCCTAACACATAGTGAAACAAGGTCATAGTTCATCACAAATGAAGATAAAGGCATTAAAGAGGTGAAACAATCAAAAACCGAAAAGGGAAAGACAAGAGCTGCGCAGGGGGAGGGACACGGGCGTGTCCCTCAATTTGAATAGACTGAGACACGGGGGTGTCTCAGTACAGACCTGCTAAAAGGGCATGACACGGGGGTGTCTCACATTTCAAAGTAAATGAGACACGGTGGTGTCACGGTACAGACCCAAAAATGCAAACAAAGCTTACCGGCAAAACAGACCCTAAACAAAATCAGTCCCAAAAGCAACCCAAATCTCATGAAACTTGATATACAGCATATTTAGCATGTTAGGAGCATATTTCATTTAGAATGCAAAGGCCAAATCTGTAACGCCCCGGTTTTTCGTTTAGACTGATGTGTCGTATTTGTTTATAAATTGCGTAATTAAATTATCTAACTATGTGATTAATTGTTTATAAGTGTTTCATATTTAATTTTATTATAAATTGTTAATTAAGTATTATGTTAATTAATTATACCTTAATCATTTGCATTAATTTATTCAAATCCGTTGACCTTGGATTATATTTAAAATGGAAATTAAACTTTAGTTTTAAATTGTAATGCATGAATTTATTAAGGATATACGCATTCTTGTTTATTTGTGCTACGTTCTCATATGAAATGATATCGAAATGTTGTGGAAATTTAGTATGTCGTAAATATGTATGTTATGAACATGCCGATATGCTTGGTTTATGTTTTCGAATTCATTTGATGTGTTAATGAATTTATTTTGAATTGTGGAACCAAATCGGGGGCTAACGAGCAATTAGCGCACCTTGGTTCCGTACGTGATATCTTGAGCTCGGGAATTCAGATTCGAATTCCGTCACCTCCGTTGCCTTCGTATCGACGACTCGGAGACAATGGAACAAGCCTGATACCTTTTTGAGATCATTAAGACCTCCGAAATCCAACCGTAACGAACAACTCGTGCAAGAAGAACCCTTTTGTTGACTAGTCTTCATGGTGGGACCCTTTAAGCCAACCTAAACCTAACTATGCCTTAACCCATGATTTGTGTACTTGAGTTAACCCATTTCTCCTCCTGTTACCAGCAAAAACCGAGCCGAACCTCCCTCATTTTCTGCAGCCCAGATCGAGAGAGAGTGGAGAGAAGAAGAAGGAAAAGAGAAACCTTGGCCCTTGTGATTTTGATCTCAAATCACTTCCTTTCTTCTCCATATCTTGAAGGTATGTATATTTATGTATCCTCTACTCTTTTATACATATTTTCATCCATTTATTTCTGATTTTGGATCAGATTTGGTTAGGGTTTGAGTTATGAGCTTGATAGGAATTTTTTGGGGTAATTGCTCTTGTGACCTTGCTTGGTTGTGCAGCTGATTTTGTGGCTTTTAACTGAGTTTATGGACTTGTTTCTTTACCTCTTTGTTTCTTAACTGATAGTATGTGATGTTGGGAGGATTTCCTTTTTAGACCCTTTGATGAAATTATGTGATTTAGAGCCCCAAATTTGATGATCAAACTGCCTCCCCTATTTTGGACTGCTGTGTAGAATCATGTTTTGTTGCTTGATCTAATGACCTTCTTTTCGTGTGAACTTGCATGGTTATGATGTACAGTTATTTCTGTATATGTTAGAATTCATGTTGCAAGCCTTTGGATCCATTTTAAGCCCCAAAACCGAAATACATGACCTGTTCTTATGTATGATCCATGACAACTGCTGTTGCATTTTTTTGGTGGTTTGTGGGTCATCCTAATGTGCTCCAATTGGTGTTAAATTGCATATACATGGAGTATATTAGTTTCTTATCATGTTAATAATCCTTCCCTAAAGTTTCAGCTTCATATTTAGCCCCTAATTACTTGATCATGGCATGATTGATCTAATCGGGCTCATATGTGCGGTTTTAGTGCCCCTGACTTGCTGCATGGTTTCGGTGCCCTTAACGTGTGATTTGGCCTTTACGTTCTAAATGAAATATGCTCTTAACATGCTAAACATGTTTTATATCAAGTTTCATGAGATTTGGAGTTGATTTGGTATGCTTTTGTACTGATTTTGTATAAGGGTTGTTTTGCCGGTAAGCTGTGTTTGCATTTTTTGGGTCTGTACCGTGACACCCCCGTCTCTCATTTGCCTTGAAAGGTGAGACACCACCGTGTCATGCCCTTTTTGCTTGACTGTACTGAGACACCCCCATGTCTCAGTTTACTTAAGAGTAGGGACACGGGCGTGTCCCTCCCCCTGCGTAGTTCTTGTCTTTTCCTTTTCGGTTTTTGATTGTTTCACCTCTT
This sequence comes from Lantana camara, assembly GCA_037501455.1. NCBI lineage: Eukaryota > Viridiplantae > Streptophyta > Magnoliopsida > Lamiales > Verbenaceae > Lantana > Lantana camara. The sequence continues at coordinate 340,630 of JAZIFV010000019.1, forward strand.
TAATGCCTTTATCTTCATTTGTGATGAAATATGAACTTGTTATACTATGCGTTGGGAGTATTTTGGTTCCATTTCATAACACTTGGATGAGATTTAGGCATGCTTTTGCTGAATGCCGTTTATGTGCTTTTTGTGACGTTTGTGATTTCCATAACCCATTTCCCTTATCATATGATTTGTTCTTGTTTTCAAACTTTGGAAATATGTTATATTATGTAATAGGGTGTATGTAGTAGAGTTTTGTGAAAGATTGAATACGTTCGAATGTGTGTCGAACTTAATTTACTTCAATGCTTTTATTTGCCTAAATGTTGGATCTTGTGCTTCGAATTGAATTGATTGGAAACGTGAAATTATGAATTCGAATGAAAGTAAACGAAGGATTGAATGACTTGATTATATGATTTAAATTCCTTAATAGTGCACATGAACGTGTTCATGACATAATATCATCTTTTATGCATTCATATCATGTGCATAACATGCCTTGCGTCATATATGGTAAATTTGGAGTCCTGAGTCTCACAAATCGTTGCATTGTCCTTTGCACAGTTCTCTCCAGGGCGGAGAAATCCTGATCAACTAGGCACTCGGTAACTCGTATCCTTGTATCGTCTTGTACCAGGTGAGGGTGTTTTTGTTTTAGTTATATAACAAACCCTACAACCCTTATGTGAAAAAGTTTGACCAAAACTTTATGATTATATATATGCTACTTTTAAAGTAGAGTCATCGAGTAAATATTGATCGAGTAAACCCTTTTCAAATGAATTAGGAAATATGTTATGTTCCTTATGAAATGAAATGTTTTGGCGAGATTATGCATGTATGTTATGTTCACGGGCCCAGGAATTCAGTACATGTGGCTATCCGGGGAGGCAAGGGCCGACGGTGATCCCATGTGCTCATTCCATTATGTTTAACGGCGAAACGAACCTCGTCAAGGAGTTTTTGACGAGGAAACGCTAACCGGGCTTTGAGGCCTCATGAACCTCATAGCCATATTGATATGTTTAGGTGGTCGGGCCTTGCAAACCCGTCCACCACCCGGAGCAAGAAGGTTGGAATTTATTTTATGATTATGATTATGTTTATGATTGATATGCACCGTGCGGGAAGGCCGGGACACAGATTGCCCAAACGAATATGTTTTATGATATGATATATGAACTGCATATATTTTGATATATTGCATGATCACCTATTTAAAGTATTAACGATATGTGTCGTACACAGTCGGAGTTTGGTTGGAGATGATGCACGCTCACTCGCCGAGCCTATATATTTATGTATGATTTATGAACGTAATGAATTAATATGATTAGTCGTAAAATCCGAGTATGGCTTGGTCATTCTCTTGCCCTTTTTGGGAACTAATTTTAAATAAAACCTTGCTCGGGATTTATGACTTGCATGTGCATGTTTTATATATATGTATATCGCTCCTGCTCACTCAGTCTTCTAGAGACTGACCCTCTCCCTCCCCAACCTTTTAGTGCGCAGGTTTGGCTTCGGAGTTTCGAGCTAGGCGGAAGTGTGTGGAGTCTTTGAGTTGGTCAAGTTAAGTTAGAAGAGTCTCTGCACTCGCAATTGTACTTAAATCCTGCATGATTCGATTCTGTAATATTGTGAACTTGAATCTTTAGGTAATTGTTATTGAATTGCCTTGTCGGCCTTTGTTATGAATTAAAGAGCTCCCAAGTCTGTCTGTGGTTCGAGTGGTTAATTTTTGCAGGCCATGGGCAATGCATGTGTTTGAATTGGGTTCTCCGTTGCATTATGTCTTGTTGACTAGTTATATTTGCAGGGTCTAAGTTCCGCCTAGCTTAGGAGGGTCTTTCTGTTTGTCTCTCGTTCGCTATGGTTTGATACGGGTGCGGATTTACCATTTCGTTAATCGTGTTAAGCCATAGTGCGAGGGATGTGGTGCCTCATGTGCGGGGTGCTACAAAATCACACGATAAGAGCACCGAAACCATGCAACAAGTCTGGGGCGTCAAAACCGCACATATGAATCCGATTGGTTCAATCATGCCATGATCAAGTACTTAGGGGCTGAATATGAAGCGGAAACTTTAGGGAAGGAATACTAACATGATAAGCAACTAATATACTCCATGTATATGCAAATTGACACAAATTGGAGCACATTAGGCTGACCAACAAACCACAAAAATGCAACAGCAGCAGTCCAGTTCTGTCATGCATAAGAACAGATCATATATTTCGGTTTTGGGGCTTAAAATGGATCCAAAGGCTTGCAATATGAATTCTAACATATAAAACAATGAGTGTACATCAACTCCATGCAATTTCACACGAAATGAAGGCCATTAGATCAAGCAAGAAGACATGATTCTACACAACAGTCCAAAACAGGGAGGCAGTTTTGATCTCTAAGTTTGGAGCTCCATATCTCATAATTTCATCAAAGGGTCTAAAGAGAAAATCATCCTAACATCTTATACTATAATTTAGGAAACAAATAGGCCAAGAAACAAGCTCATATAATCATTTATAAGCAAGGAAATCAGCTACACAACTAGGTAGGTGATACGAACTCCACGTACTTGCCGTGAAACCCTATACCAATACTTGGAGTTCTTGATTTTCGATCGTCCACTTCAAGGTTAAAAATAGAGGAGTGTGACCCGTTTGCTATAATGAGCAAGGAACCAACACTATCAGATTTGAATTATAGGAGTGTGACCCGTTTGCTATAATGAGCAAGGAACCAACACTATCAGATTTGATAAGTAATGCACCCCGTCGACTATAATGAGTCGGGAAATGACATTATCCGGTGGAGGTTTGAAACTCCGGTGTCGTTCAACTAAGAACTTGTGAGTATAACTCACTTGAATCACAATTCATTCATTTTTTGACTGAATATTTCGAACTACAAGGCTGGAATATAATGATATCTGCATGCATGGGAATTCTAAGAGACAATTCAGAATTCAAAGAGACAAGCTAATCCCGTCACTTTTCTTGTAGGCTGAATAAAATGGGCTTAACCTAATCTAAATGCATGCAAAATAAATAAAAAGATGGCCCAAAGTATAATACAATAGTTCAGGGCCAAATTACAATAAACTTAACACAATTTGGGCTTAAAATTCTATCACTAAGACATTGAAACAAGGTGGATTGGGTCCAGCTAAATAAGTGTCTTCTTGGAGCTAATCTTGAGTTTTTTGGATCAAAAGAGATTGAACTTCTTCTTGCATTCTTTTGGACCGTGACCTTGTGATAGGTCCAACATAACTTGGTTCATCTTGAGTTGTAATCATATCATCATTTGGATCAAAGTGTGGCCTTGTTGGACCAAAGTGTGGCCTTGTCTTATGAGTCACATCATCCTGATTCCTATCAACTAGCAACACTCAAATTCAACATAGTAGCCATAGAAGGAGTAATAAACGAATGAGATGCACCCGGATCATATAATGCATGTATGGGGATGTCATGTATGTGGAGTGTACCTTCCACCATGGCAGTAGGGTTGATCTCGGTGTTCTCTTGCTCCCCATCCAAAGCATAAGCTCGAGCATAAGCCACGGGTCTTGTCTCATCACCCGGTCGTTGTGGTTTTGGTTGATCACAATCCTTAACCAAATGCTTAGGGCAGCCACAATTGAAACACTTTCCTTGTTTCTTCCAATAATTATTCCCAAAGTGTGATAGACTCCCACAATGATCACACGGATCACGTTTCTTGGTA